>VZRF01001728.1:524986-731979 GCA_013396875.1 Vireo altiloquus | reverse complement strand
AAAATCCATATAAAGGCTGAGTGATTCCTTTTAACAACAAAAAAGTTTATAATCTGTTCAACTTCAAATTTATCTTGATTCAGTGGCCTACAGTCTGTCAAAATATGGAATTTTAAAAATATGTAATTCTGAAATTACCTGAAGCATAGACTTGAAGAATTATATAAATTTTTTAATGTCTTCACTTTGATGTAGGCCTTCTCATAACCAAGGCATTTTGCATTCTTCAGTCAGAGTTGTTGCAGAGAAGATCCTTCTCTAGCAGAAAGTTGGCATTTAGGGAGGATATTCAGAAAGGACACTTATTTTCAAGACTATCCCTTGGAAATTCTGGATTTTTTTTTTTTTTTTTTTTTTTTTTTGCCAGTAAACAGACTGAAAATGAAACCCATGGACAAGTGGGGTCTAATAATTTGTGGTCTTGTACACAGATGGCTGCTCTTTCCAGTTCATTTTCTGAAGCTCAACCATTTGACTTTTTTCTAATAGAGCAGTAACTCCAGATACAAGAAAGAACAACCCTGGTGGGCTGCGTAGCAGCTGTAGCACCTGCATTCAATCATTTTGTTGGAAAAGCAGTTGCTGTAAGAACAGTTGACTGTTGACTTGGTAACTTCATATTCTGCCTGCAAAAGCAGTCCAGAAAGTTTGTTGTTAAAGACACAAAAATGACAAGTCAATATGAATTTTCTGTAGAAAAACATCAAGGCTATGTAATTGATAGTAAAAAGTTCACACATCATACAGATGTATTATTGACTGGGACTCGACAGAAATGCTCTTCCTGGGGTGTGACTTCATTATGGATTGAAATACTGCTAATTTGTACTGCTCCTCATTAGCTTAATCTTTTCTTTGGCAAGGGGTGCATATTTTTGTCATTATTCTTTCTAATGGAATTTGATGCATTCCTCTAGCCTGATCTGTAAACCCAAGAGTTTACTTACTCTTTTTAGAAAGCCTTTGTGCGACCTGTTGGGAGTAGGTGGGCTGTATTTAGTCACAGTTCATAAGAAGCTAGTGCTAACTGGCTTATCTTGCATAGATATGATTTTCAAGTAAATGTGACACTTCAGATTAAAAATTTACTACTGAACCATTCCAGGTTAATGGGATACATTTAATACAAAGTTTTGTTTTAGTTCTTTTAATGTCATTAATTATCTTGCTGAGTTATGACCACTCCTTAGGCTGCTGACAGAAGCATGTGACAAGGTTACTTTTTTTCATTGGTTGTGCTTTTAAAAATAAAAAACTACTTCATTTTAAGCATATGCAATGATTATGAGAAGCTATGTCTACATTGGCAAGTTACCATGACAGGAGAGAGATCTGTAGCGTGCAGTAGGTATGATATCCTTGTGTCTGCAATGGAAACCAGTGGCATGGGATGTGGAAGAGCATCTCTGGATGGAACCAATGTGTGGCTAAAATGCGCACCAATATGCAGGAAAACCCCTTCAGGCTGAAAATTGAAAAACATGGCTGTTTAATTCCTTACTTTTAGACAATTAGGTTTGCCATTCTTGCTCCTTCATTGATGTTTTAATGTTGTTGCATTCTGTTGTAGTGTGCCTGATGTATTAGCTGCTGCTTTGTTGTCTGAAAAACAGTGAATGAATGCTCTGCCCAGCAGAGCTGAATGATGGCTCTTCAGTGTTGAATGTTGTGCCCTACAGAATGGAAAATCCTATCCTTGTATGGCTGAGTAATTACCTACCAGTTTCTATTCAAAATGGATGAGCAAAATATTAACTCATCTTTTGACATCTTGAGATTTGTTTTTACAAATACTGAAGCACTACTCTATTAATAAAACTGACTTTTGATTTTTTTCCTTGCCTAGCTTCATAGAATCATTTAGGTTGGAAAGGACCTCTAAAATAATTTAGTCCAATGTTTACCCAGCACTGCCAAGTCGATCACTGCCCATCACTGACCCATGTCCCCAAATGCCACATTTATAGGCCTTTTAAATACTCTCAGTGATGAGGGCTCAACCACTTCCCTGCACAGCATGTTCCAATGCTTGACAACCCTTTCCATGTATAATTTTTTCCTAATATCCAATCTAAACCTCCGCTGGTGTAACTTGAGGCCATTTCCTCTTGTCCTGTCACTTGTTACCCGGGAGAAGAGGCGAACCCCCACCTGGCTACACCCTCCTTTCAGGGAGTTGTACAGAGCGGCAAGTTGTCCCTTGAGCCTCCTTTTGTCCAGCCCAAACACCCTAACTCCATCAGCAATTCCTCATTACTTGTGCTCCAGACCCTTCACCAGCTTTGTTGTCTTTCTCTGGACTTGCTCCAGCACCTCAATGTCTTTATTGTGGTGAGGACCCAAGGTGCAGCCTCACCAGTGCTGAATACAGGGGAGCAATCCCTGCCCTGGTCCTGCTGGCCACACTACTGCTGATACAGGCCAGGATGTCATGGGCTGCCTTGGCCACGTGGGCACAGCTGGATCATGTTCAGACACTGTTGACCAGCACTCCCAGGTCCTTCTTTCCCAGGTGGCTTTCCAGCTACTCTTCCCCCTGCTTTTATTGCTGACCGGGGCTGTTGTGACCCAATGACAAGACCTGCCACTCGGCCTTGTTGAACCTCACACTTGTCCTCATACCACCTATCCAGCCTGTCCAGACCCCTCTGCAGAGCCTTCTTACCCTCCAGCAGATCAACACTCCTGGCCAACTTGGCATCTGTAAACTGACTGAGGGTGCTCTTTCTTGATCCCCTTGATCATTGATAAAAGATTAAACAGGACTGGCCCCAACACTGATCCCTGGCGAGCAACACTAGCAACCAGCTGCTAGCTGGATGAAACTCCATTCACCACCACTCTCCAGGCCCAGCCATCCAGCCAGGTTTCTACCCAGCAAACTCTGTACCCGGCCAAGTCATGGGCTGCCCATTTCTCCAGGAGAATGCTATGGGAAATTCTCAATGGCTTCACAACATTCACAGCCTTTCCCTCATCTTACACAGAGCTTAAAAGCCATTCTTTATGGGGTACTTACTGAAACACTGACCATGTAAAACCAATATGTTTTAGAAGTACTCACTAAAAATAATGAATTCTCTCAGTACAGATTTGCATTCTTTTTACCATTTTTGTTGTTTTAATCTTGAAAGCCTTCCTGGCTCTCCATGGCGCACCTGACCAAAGCAGGCCTTCTCGGGAACATGTGTGTCCAGGACGTGGCACTGCGTTTTTGACTGCAGTGATGGTGAACATGAACAGGAGGCAGTGTCGTCTGACCATCGCCTCCAGAAGGACGAGGGCAAGGAGGCTGCAGCCTTCTGACTGAAGGCTGCTTTCTAACAGTGGCTTTTATCAAGTAGTGTAGGTTGCTTTGGTTTTTGTATTGAAAACCCCGCTGCGTGTGAACTCTTCCAGGGGGCTGTGCGGGTGGCAGAGAGGCTGCTGCTGCTCTGTGTCAGGAAGGTGCGTCCCTCTTTGGGCTTTTAAATCCATTAAAAAAGAATTGTGAGAGATAATAGGAGTGGGGAGATGACTTCTTTTTCCTCCTGTTACCATGGTAATAAGTTTAATGAGCAGACCTGAACTGAGTAATCCTACCCAACTCTGTCTGAATTGCTATTTAATATGAACTGTAAAATAAGATGATAGAATGTGACTCCTTTGCTCACAGAGTGTGTGGGTGTAGCAGTAGTGTCAACACTGCTATTCATTGTGGCCCCAGACTGGAAACCACCTTCTCTCCTGGCTTTGGCAGCATCATCTATTGCTCTGCATTTTCCAAAGGATCAGAGATGTCTGAGACCCAACTGTTAAAGTAAAGCAGCAAGAGTAGATTGTTGTAACTATCAATAGTAATATCTAATTGCTTCTGTTTCACTCACAGCTCCATCTTCTCCCCAAACATGTATCACCTCCTTCCCAAAGGTGGCCCAGGTTACAGAATGCACTGACCAAAGTTTTATTTTTCTTTTTGTATGCCAGCAGAGCTAAACCAGAAGGACATAGAAAGGCTTTTCTGAGTTACCTCCTGCTTATCTGGCTGGCTTTAATTGCTTTCTCGTTTAAATATTGCAAAGCAGTGATCAAGAGTTAATATCAAACATACAATATTGCTTGTTGTTCTTAAGAAGGCTTTCTAATTGAAAGTAGAGATGAATAATTAGAACACAGAAGTGTATTTTAAAATATTATAGGACTGCCAATAATGGAACACAAAGTATGTTTTTCTTGTCTAGTGTCTTATGTACTGCATATAAAAATCCTTATTGAATTAAAAATAATTGCAGAGGGCTCTTACATAAAAGCAAAGGAAAAATTAAATTAAGTTATGAAAAAGAGGGTAATGGGTATGTTCAGAGTTGGTGCGGCAGAGGAAATACAGGCATGTAGGTTCCTTATGATCCTTGTACATTATGTTTGGTTTTATTGTTGTTGGTTTTTGTTGTGCTTTACAGGTGCCTGCTATAACCAATGGTTTGCAGATTTGTTGTCCTTGCAGGGGGCTGAGGTAGCCTAAGGATGACACCTGAGGTAGCCTAAGGATGAATCTGGGAGTGACTAGGTACCAGGAATCAAGCCAGCCAAAAGCACCATCATTCAGGGATTTGCCTCCAATTTGTTAGTTACATAGTTGCCAGTAACACTTGCTGTAGCTTTTTACAAAGCGTATTTGCTTGCTTGGACTGCTTTTACCTACCATGCCAGTAAAGCACTTTAAGCTGTACATGCCTTATTCCTTACATACTTTAAAAAAATTAAAAAATATCTAAAAGCTCATAGATGCAGTGTGATCACAAGCATATGATAAAAATAAATCCATGAAAGTAGTAGGTGATAGAACTAATGGTGGAGAGTGTTAATATGGCCAAATGGAGAAAGCTTTTTGGAGCATCACAAAGCTTTGTGTGCATCCCTGCCACCCTGGGTCCCTTTCATCTCCCTTGCACCCTGATGTCTGCCGGTACTGTACAAGCTCCTCAAATGCTGGACTTGCTTTAAACACTGTAGAGCTGATACCTCCTGCTTGCTTCCTGTTTGAGACATTTGTGTTCAGTTAAAAAGCAAATTTACAGTACCTGAAGGTGGGGGTTTTTTCCCTCTTTGTTTTGAAATTCTTTAGCTTTTGTTTGCTGTATTTGTGTTTAAGGAACATGAGTTAAGACTTCACACACACTATAGGCACAGGAAAGAGGAAAAGTACGTGCACATGCCAGGAGAGCAGGACATCCCATGTCCAGTCTGGCCATTTCCAGTTCCAAAGGATACTGGGTGCTCCACCATGACATGTCCTGATTCTTGCTGTGTCTTGAGTTGTCTGTATTAAAAAGGAGGATCCTCCCTCTGAGAGTATTATTTTAAGGCTTAGTTAATGCTATATGGTCCAATGAAATATGTTTAATACATAAATATTATTTTTACCTGTTTGTTTTAAAAATAACTATTTAAGTAAAATTTAAAAGCTCCAGCTGCTCATCCAAAAAGCCCAGAACACATCAGTCCATCATTGCTAAAAATAGAATCAGTGTCTAATTAGGGCAAAGTTTATCCCTGTGGATTTCTACGAGCTGTCTTTAATTTCCAGTTTGGCTGCTGGGCTTGCATCAGAAATTAGTTCATTTGATGGTTTTATTGTGCAAGGTGTCCATAAAAGTGCTGTTATTTCACTACATGGTGCATATTACCTTCTATCCAGAGAATCTACAAATTGTACATAAAGACTGATGTTATAATTCCTTATGTAACATATTTATAAGGATTATCTTAATGCCAGAGTAGGACTGACATGACAATCCTTTGTGATTCCATATCCCCCAAATTCCCAATAGATGTATCCTATATATTTTTTAAACTCCTCTGTGTAATATTCATCATATTCAACAGCAGCGTATCATTGCTGTTCTCAGAGCTCAGGATGATATACACTTGTCTAATAAAAGGGATAATGTTTTCTTTGGTTGTTTTTTCTTTGTAATTTTGTTTCTTGGAATCCCTGAGTTAGGCATAGTTTTGTGAGTCTGTCAAACTATTAATGATCTTTTTTATTTAGACTAAACATTGTTTCCAATATAAGGAAATCAGTGTTTTCTATAATTATTCCTTATGATTTAAGCTCTCTCTAATAGAGCTTGAGTGTAAGGAGTTGGTTTAGCAAAAATGAAATATGCTGATAAAGATGAATATGAACATTTAACAGTCTGCTCAGAGCATTCATACTTGCATTACTAATAGTTCCATTTTTAAAAGGTATGTAAAAGAATGATAAAGGAAATAAAATGTTACTTTTGGGAAATCTGTATATAAAAGGTAGCTCACGGCTGAGAAAAATGAACAGCCTCACTTTTGTGTATTTGGAAAAAAAGCTGTACTACAGCTGCAGTAGAATAAGTGAAGTTTAATCAAAAGTTTGGTGATAAAATTTTGACTATCAAACTTAGGTTCTTGCTCCATATAGACATGACATAAAATAATTGGGGTTTTTTATAGGATTTTTGGGGGGAGATGATGAGGCAGTGTCCACAGTGTCTATCTCACATGAGAATGGTACATCCTGGCAACTCTTTATGGTTTTACATTTGCTAATAACTGAGACCATAACCATCACCAAATCGTTTATCATTTATGTTACCAAGGTCTTCCAGGCTTCAGGGAAGAACAGATTTATTCTTCCAGTAAAAAACTTATGGAGACATTAATGCCTACCATATGGTAAATATACTTGTTAAACTGGATTTCAGCCATGATCCCATTATTGTGCATCAACCTTACTTCGTGAGCATGCATTGGAAACATGGATAATTGAGTATGTCTGTAGTCTAGAGAAGTGCATGGTAAATGTCATGGGGACTCTGGGGCAATATGTTATCCTGTGTCATCTTGATAAGTGTTTGGGAGTATAGGAGTCTGCTGAACACTGAATTTTGTTGGTGTTCCCTGTCTTCTTGCTCCTGTGTTTGTACTGCATGTTAGCCAATAGCACTGGCTTGGTGTGTAGATCAACACTGAACTTTTATGTCAAGTAACATGATTATGTAGGGATAGAAAGACTGCATGCAGACATCAGACAGTATCCTTTAGAAATGTAATTTGATAGTGTGATTTTGAGTTGTTAAAATAAAAAAAAAATCCATAACTGAAATCCACCTGTGTTCTTATGTAATAAACGATACTATTCCTGTCTGCAGGAGCAATAAATCCAAGTCCAAGTGCACGCTTTTATCAATAGCCTGGTATTGCTCTGAAGTTTTGTGCATCATATCTGTGACAGTGACTCTTCCCAGGACCCTGATAACCACAGTGAATTTAAAGGGTGAGACAGCAGGCAAGGTGGCTAGACAAGTGGGTTACAGAGGTACTGTGCCATTAGGGAGGCATTAACAAGGCCTCCTTATGAACTGGTTCACTGACAGCACTCTTGGGGTTTCATTCCACCCAGGAGGACTGTCTAGACATTCATTTATTCTGGCAGACACAAGAATATCAGCGTGGTTGATGAGTGAATTGAGCTCTGTTAATGTTAATCACAGTTTGTCTTTCTCATAGTCTGATGAGTAAATGTACTTGGCTTTGTAAATTTGTATTTGCCTCAGAGGCCTGTTTGCCAGTGTTCAGTGTTTGCCAGTGAGTCTCTGCTATCTATACCGACAAGCCAGTGGTACCAACAGCTATTGCCTTTGCTCTTGGCACATTTTCCCCTTTCCATCCATATTTTTGCAGATACTTGAAATTGTTATCAAAAAATGTAAAATTGTAGGAAGGGCTTGTTTCATCCCTATTTATTAAAGGTATCTGGCACAGTTCATTATAAAACCTGTTTTCATCTATTTGCAAGTTTGCTGAGATTCAGTCACGTAAGATGTGTATGAAACACTCTATAGTGAAAATTATTTGCTCAGATTGCTGTGCAGAGTAACAGGATGTTAGACAAAAAAACCCAAACAAACAAAAGCCCCTCACCAAACTAGCCAGTTTTTCGTAAACTTTCTGCGCTTTGCCAGCACTGTTGAGCCAGTGTTGCAGACAGTTTGTGCTGGATGGTGCTCTGTGTTTTGTGTGTCTGGAGGCTGATGCCACGCTGGTGCAATGCCTGTGGGCAGCTGGTGTGTACAGCCTGCTCCCAGGCTGCGGCTGCCAGCGCAGGCGGCAGCAGCGCCGAGGCAGCAGGAGATGCATGTGTGTGTCGGGGGAAAGAGGAGATGTGCATCTGTGTGTTGTTTTTCTGAAACAGTGGGCTTGGGTTTTTTTTTCCTTTCCTGACCAAAAGTTTATTGTAGCTGTAATACAAACAGCACGTGAAGCTTTTTTAAATATGTGTAAATACTTGGATTTTGCTGTTGTGCTCCTACATAGAGAGCATGGGCTGCAACTATAGCATGTATAAAGAACAGTTAAGAAAGCAGACTAAGAATTGCTCTTTGTTGTACTTTACTCAGGATTTTGATATCTTCCCAAACAAATATTCTCCCATGTAATCTTTCTAACAAGACAAAATTTTAAAAATTGCTGAAGACAGCAGTTTATGCCGTGTGCTCTCTTCGTGTGACATTTTCCTTGCTTTCTCAATCTGACTGTGCTGTTACAGCCAATTCAAAAGCCTAGGAAGGGCAGGCTTCCTGAATCCCAGGGAACAGTATTAGAGATTAGGGTTGACACTGTTAACAGAATGGAAACTTGCTTAGTAGTGCAGTATTTGGGAGAGGTGCCATGGACTAGTGACTTGTGGATGAGGCTAAAGAACTGAGGATACCTCGACTCTAATCCTGGCTTTTCCACTGTGTGGGCAGGTTACTAAATCCCTTTGAGACTGTCTTCATCTTTAAATAGGAATAATAGCTACCCTCTAGAGGCATTGTGAGGATGTATGTATTTATGCAGTACTGCAGGCAAGCCGATAACTGCTTATGCTTTGTGTTCCAGTTGTAGCCTAACCTGGAAGATATTGTCTTTTGGTGACAGTGATTATGGTTCTAACTTTGAAAGGGAGCTTCTTTAATAAAATCCAAATACTGAAATGGTGACACTTTGCTCTTTTTTTTAGTCTGTATGGTTTACCCTGCTTTTGCATTCTAGAAGAAGATATATGTTCTTCTTGGCAGGTTCCTGCCCAGTTATGGTTCTTTAGCTGCCAGTGTCACAGCAATTATAGTAACCTAGCTTTAAATAAGCTTCTTGGATACGGCCATCTGTGTGTGGCTGTAGTACCTTTTGTTCAGAGAGTGGTGAGTAATCAGGGATAAGGCTTAAGAGAAGCCACAGACTGGAGAGGAAGCAGAAAGGGAGTAGGCCGAGGTCTGTGGCAGGTGGCTGGGTTTCCCAGCTCTCCGCAGCCTCTATTTTCCTGCTTGTGGCTGTGAGCTGCGGGCGGGAGGAGGGCAGGAACAGCGCAGCCAGTAGCTACAGTGAGCTGCTTAACCAGGTGCTTGATTTTTTCGTTGTTTTCTTTCTTTTTTAAAGACTTAAAGAATCCTATCCCAAACAGTTTCCAGGACATCCAGATAGTTTAGCTTGCCTAAGTACGAAGGAGGAGAAAATCTTTTCCTCCACAGCCTTTTGAATGCGTCCGCTCAAGGGTTATAAGCAGGCCACTCCCTTCTGCTCGGAGCTAGCCATTGGGGACAGCAGGGACATCCTTGAGAGCAGCATCTCACAATGATTGCCTATGTGCACTGCCTGCCCGCCGAGCCCATGGTCGGGTGCTTCGGCAGGAGCAAGTGGCAGCCCAGCTGCAACGATGAGGAGGAGGAGGAACTCATCCCGCTGTATTCCAGCAAAATGGGCAACACTCACACCAAGCTGCCTGGGCGCCTCAAGAAAAAGTTACTGAGCAAAGATGACAACTCCTTCTGGCCAAGTAAGATCAGTTCCTGTTCCTTAGCTGTTTTGCTAATTTAGTATTGTGTTGTCATTATTGAGGAAATAAATAAATAAAACAAACATAAACAAGGAAAATGCTCTTATTTCTCTTTTAGAGGATGAAGACATTGGGAACAGTTTTCCTATAAAAATAATTCCCCTTCAGGACAGTGTATGTAAATATTGTATCTGATGGGGCTGCTAAGTTGATACAGGATGGTACTGTTTTGTGCATGTGATATGTCTGTGTTTGAGTGGTTTTGAGCACTTGCTTTCAGTTCAATAATGCTCCTTTTCAGCAAAATGATTGTTTTAGATGAGTGGAGCTGTTGACGTAGCACTCTAATTGAAAGCCATAGGAACAATCAGTGGATGAAAAGGCCAGGAAAAATAAGAAAAAGGTCAAACAGACTCAAAAGGTGCTTAATGGAGTTGATGAGTACTTACATAAAAAAACCCCAGTCTGCTTTTGAATAACCTTTGGTCTAAGGTTATTTTCCCTCTGAACGTGACAAGAAAGAATTCCTGAATTGTGGTGACTCTCCTTTTTTAATCTGAAGAGTTTCAAGTTTCACTGGCAAATACAGATGGGAAATAAGGAGAGGACAGACAATGGTAATGTTCAGCTGTTTTGTTTTAAGCCTTATTGCCTGCCTTCCCTTCTTTTCTGACCACCTAAGCAAAGGCACCCAGCTGTTTGTGGAATGGTTGCTCAGAAAAGTCTATTTAAGGGTGATGGGGGAGAAATTTCACAAGACAAAGAAGCTTTTCCTGCAAAAGCCAGCTGGCTGGCTGTCTTGTGCCAGGTCTTTTTGAAAAAAAAAACCAAAAAACGGTATGTGAGTATATTTACAACTGTATGATTTTTCTTTTCCTCATTAGTCTCACACTGATTATCTGACAATGGCTAGTTATTATTAGGAACTGAAAAATCCCCATCTTGCCACATGATGCTAACACTGATTAGCAAAAACACCTGTATTTTGTTTTCTGAATTACCATGTTCTCCATTCATTACTAAGCAGGCTTTATTTGATGTCTCCTCCTGTAGGAGGAGTGTGATTTACTGCATGATTGTTTCAGGCCTTTTTCAAGAGGAAGTAGTTTTTAATAGTTCATGGAAAGAAAAATCCATATCTCCTGCTGCATTTTTGTATTTCCAAGCACAGGGTCAATTCTGGTTCATTCAGAGGGAAAATGAAACTTCTTCCTTTATGTAAAACTATATAGTCAGTCAGACCTGGGGAATCCCTGAAGAGGTTAGGGACTAGGAAGCAGTTCCAGGGATGCTCTTAGGGAGAATATGGCCCCTCTTGCCCCAGACCCCAGACAGCCTGGGGTGTGTATTATGTGTATTTTGGGATTTCTCTTTCTTGCTGGGTGACAGGTTAGTTCATTCCTACAAAGTTGTGACGCTGACTTTCAGAGCTGGTTCTCGTAGGGCCCTCGGAAGTGTTGCTCAGAGCATTGTGAGTAACCTCTCTGTTTGAATCTGCTTCTCCTGAGTGTGGAAATGGGATTGAGGAGCAAGGGTAAGGTACTCAGAAATCCCTGCTCCCTCACTGCAGCCTGCCTCCTTTTTCTCCTTGTGCCCCTTCTCTCTAAAATGGACCTGAATTGAAATTACAAAACTTTTCAGAAGATAATTTAAAAATTGTGTACATGTATGCAATTTCATTGATTTATAGTACAGAACTTATATAAGCAGCTGAATTCTTTGACTGGTGATCTACCAAAGCTTTTTAATGTAATTTTTGGTCCATAGCAATGAACTTCCACATGTTTCAGACCAAATTTATTGCTATATCCCTTATGTTGAGTTTCACTGATATCTGTGAAATAAATTTTATTTGTTCTTTTTGAATTTCAAATCATCGGAGTTCCAATGAAAAATTTTCAAAGAAACAGTGAATGAGAAAAATCAGGCACCCTGCTTTCTGCCCTGACTTTTCCCAGGAGAACCTCTAGTGCTTCAGTGGTGGTGTCCCATCACAGTGTAAGTGTGTACATGTGGGACACCAGCTCTGCCTCACTGGCTCCTTTCTTACTCCTTCCTGGTCCATAGAAACAAAAGAATAGCAGAGTAATTAAGCCATCAGTTAAAAGTGTTATGGGTGGGACAGGTACTATTTCTCTTTGACATAGGGAGACTGTCACTTTAAACTCTGTTAATGTTTATTTTAAGGAACAAAAGTGTTTAAGAGTGGAAGTGCTTTCTGGGACCAGGTCAAGTGATAACTGCAGAGCACAGCAGGGGATTATTGGCTGGGCTTTATCTCTGTTGATAAAGGCCTCCCTTTGGGGTCCTTATCCAGCATCATGAGAACTGTGCTTGGAGAGGTTTCACAGTGCTGATACACTCCACAGAAAATGCTCCCAGTAGTGTCAGAGTTGTTTGAAAACATAATACAGTCAAGCTACTTGAGCTGCCTCATGGGCTGGGGGAACATCCTCACTGAGGGGATCTCAGTAGTTTGCAGCAGTGGTCCTGGTGCTCCTGCTACCAAGTAATAAATAATCAAAATACTTGTGGTGTGATGTAGCAGCCATAATAATCAGTTTACCACTTTAGGGTTTGAGGGTTTTTTAAACTCAAGCAACTATTCCAATAAAACTGTTAAATTAGTCATATTGTGAAGTGAAAGTTCTGCATTACCAGCTCAGCCTTGTTCCAGCATCTGTGATGCTGTTCTTCTGCTGTTCTTTGCTGCCAGATTGAGTGCAAATACACAATATAGGATGAAAATCAGCCGGAGTGCAGCAGTACATCTTTTAACAGCCTGCCTGCCTGCCAGAAAAGCAGTATTACAGTGGTGTAGGGACAGTCACCATCACACGTTAATTCAAGATTACACACACACTCCAGTGCTGCTGAGTGTTTGGTAGCTGGTTTTCCTGCAGCAGCATTAAGGAGAGATACTCCACTGACTAGGTTTGGCAGGAGTGTCAGGGGCTTGGTTTAGTTTGGTTTAAATGCCTCCTGAATTGAAACATGAGGCAGTGAGGCACTGCTGGCAGTGGCTGCTGCTGTGGGAGGCTGTCACCTCCTCTTGGTTAGAGCATCATCTGCCTGTAGTTTCCATTGCCACTTGACATTTCAGCAAATTTGCAAAGTTTAAAGGTGTGGTATCCTCTTCTGGCTTTTTGTGATGATAAAGATTTTGGGAGTTTTTTCTTTCTTTTACAGATGCAGGAGTGAGCCAGTGGCAATATCAGATTACTTTTAATGTTTTTTAAACAGTAGCTTCAGTTATTGGGATTTTTTCTCAGTGTTTTGTTGCCTGCTAGCTCATGAAAGAATGCTTTCTTCTTCTTTATTCATTACTCTCTCTCTCTCTAAGGACAACAGCTCTGTCTTATCTGTAGAGCTGAGACCTGTCTGTGTGATTTGTGTTTTGTGAAAAACAAAATTTGAAATAACAAGTAAATCTATTTATAAATTAATAGGATGTTGTGGGTATTAGCCACTGTTTTCTATGGCTTTTTTCCAGGTTTCTCTTCCAATAGCTATGAGATTTAAATTTCCCAATTAAGGGATATTATACTAAAAAAAAAAAAAAAGCCAGAATCCTTGCAAACTGTGAAGATTCGTTCTTTGCATTCTCATTTAGCAGAGTGAAACAAAGGCTTTCCATCGCTGCAAATTCTGGGCTGTGCAGAGCACTAAGCAAGCCTTTGTGGCCTTTTGTGCCCTTAGTGACACAAGGACTCAGTCTGTGTGGTGAATGGCTGGGACAGCCACTTACAGAGCCTCATGCAAGTGAGTGGCCACTCTCATTCCCAGTTTTATCTGCATACCATAACAGCTGACATATCGGATTGCATCACATAAAGCCAGGAACTGGTTTGTTTTGAAAAGGAAATTGGATATCATCTTCATTGCATGTCTAAAAAATGGGGGAATTCCCTTCTCCCCTCCCCCTGCTTTTCTTTATGTGTTCTTAATGTCTTGTCTTATGGCTGAGCTCTCTTGGAGATTTTGTTCATTTGGTTAAAACAAGCCATGGTAATGTTGAAAAGCAGGGGAGCTTCTCCCTTTGGACAAAAGTACTACAGGTCTTGGATAAATAACAGCTCTTCTGGTGTGTGTTTCTATATGTGTCTTGCATTTCTTACTCAGTTTGCTGCATATTCTCTGCATGTTCCATAGGAAACAAGCCTCCCTGCCTGTCCTCTCATGGAGGTCCAGCGCTTGGTCTCCTATGCCTTTTTATGCATCAAATGCAAGAGTGATGTGGATGAAGGGAGGGATGAAGAAGAACTTGAAATATGATGGGTCAAAAGATGTTAATGTTGGGTTGTAAAACACTTAAGTGAATCACTTACATGAATATCAAGGTCTTTCTGAGTTTCCTTGCTGAAAGAAAACACTTTGCTAGTCTGACTGCTCACTGTTAGGTGTGAACCTGAGCTTGCTATTGCAAGGAGGTGCTAGAGGTGAACATTTCATACATTCTTCTCTGCCTGTGAGCAGACAAGAAACTGTGTGTGGTACTCAGGAGCACAAGGAAGAGGTGGTGAGGTTTTGGTATGGACCTCATTAACACCGTTTAAGTCCATCTGAAGGAGTGTGAAAAAATAGAGAGTTCAGAGACATCTTTTGTGTAGTGTTTTTTACGATTGGGGCAAGGGAGCATCTGCTGTAGTTAAGGAGGTAGAGCAATATAAGTGCAAGTCCACATGTGAAACAAGTAAGACTGCAAAGCCTATGGCTGAGGATAGTGGTTAATGGTACACTGAATAGGTTATTCCGTGCTTAATTTGATTAAACCATCTGGGGTTTATGGATGCTGGGTGCAGTATGTTTGCAGATCTCACTGAGAGTTGCTTGTGAAGTCAAGTTTTGAGCACTGTAAGAAAATCAGACTCAGATTAAAGTGGAAACGTTGTGAGGAGAATGGGAAACTCCACAGAAAGAGCACAAATGTTTTAAGGGAGGCCTCTATCAACCTGGCTAATGGAGTCATACTGGCAATCAGAAACAGATTATGGCAGCATTATCAAAATCCATTCTTACTTGCATTCCCCCCCTCCCCCAGTCCAGCAGTTGGAGATAAAATGATAAAAGGTAACCAGGTTTCATAGCTGTAGTGTATTCTCTTGAGCTGGAGAAGCAAATTTTCTTATTAACAAGGCAAATACTAGTGTCATCCCTTCTGGAGCCCATTTTCCAGGACTCAAGCTGGTGACTTCCACCCATCTCCTGAATTGGGTTGTGTGCCTGTGTGTGCTGAGTTGTGGTGGTAGAGGGCTTCTGTGACACTTGGTACATTTGCAGTGCTCTTGCAGCTCCTTCTTTTCTTGTTAGCTGCTGCTAAATGTGAAAATCTTCAAAGGCTTCTTTGACACTACCTTATTTTTCCTGTGGCAACTGTTCCTCACAGTGTCCTTTCCACTGTTTTGGTTTTTTTTCCACACAATTGAGACGTTAGAAGCTTCAGTATATGACCCTCTGGAAAGGCATTTTGCCTTGTAAATACTTTCATTCATCAAGTATCGTGTTCAATGCTTTGCGTATGATATGTGCTGCCCCAATTTGAATGTAGGTAACCTCCAATGCTGCTTTTGCAGAGGCCATAGTAAGCGTAATGCGATGATTAAAACATGGTATTGCCATTTATGTGGTGGGGTTGATGACCTTTATGTACTCAGAGAGAAAAATAAGGGCTGTGCAGTGTACCAGTGGAGTGGTGATGGGGATGTGGGCTTCTGCTGCGTGACCCTGCAGAGGCAAAGGGGTCTGGGCTCCTGGATGGCAGCTCCTGTGGAGAGGCCTTGCAGGGGACCAGGCTGGCAGAGCATTGCTGCCATCTGCCCCAGCACCTCTGCCCACTGGGACATCAGAGTTGTGTAGATTTGCTGGTGCTTGGAGATGGTGCTGTGGTCCCTGGCCCTCTGCTCTGCCAGGGTGGGGGGGGGTCTTTTGCTCCTACTGTTAGCTCCGAAGGAGCTCAGGGCTGTCCCTGAAACTGCTTTTCTTCTATACAGCTCCTGCCTAGGCCAAACTGACACCTTTTAAAGGACATGGCATTAAAGTCTGCTAGATTACAACAGATTTTTAGCCCTCTCTTGTTTATCTTTGCCCTAATCCAATGACACATCATTGACAAATGCCTGTGTTGCTTGATTTTCAAGGTTTTTAAACCCCTTCTTGGACCCAGTTGTAGATCAGCTCTGCTTTTTTCATCCCTCCAGAGCCACTTGCTCCATCCTATGGGCTGTGATACTTAAAAGGTGCTCATTCTCTGAAATACATTACGTCTCTCCTCCACTCTCAGTTGGCTTGTGCAAACATCTCGGAGGTAAAGCAAACTTGCACTTTGCTGGCATTGGATCTGGTAGCATATAAATTTGGCTTATTCATATCTTGCAGTGTTAATAAAAAAAGACACATTTAAAATAATCCCAAATGCCAATAGGCTTAGTGACATTTAAGCATGAGCGGTGCTGTCAGTCCATCCGCAAACAAAAGCGGTACGTCTTAATTTGTCTAATTACACTCTAACATGCAGGCCAGCTGCTGCTGTGAACAAAAGCAGTTGATCACACCATTTTATTAATTGCATATTAATTGCCACATTCCTGTTAACCATATGGGAGACAGTGAAGTAGAGTGAAGGCTACTTAGTGATGGAAAAGAGAAAATGAACTGGCAGAATGGTGTCTGCAGAGGACAAACCCTGCAATGATAGGGTGCCTGGAGCTTGTTGATGCAATCTGATTTTTACAATGAATCTGGGGTTTTTTCCCCCATCTAAATTACTGTATTTAAAAGTGAGAGGGATTTGAGTAGAAAGGATTGCATCTTGCATGGTGACTGCATATTTGTGAAAATACTGCTGTGCAAGTTGGTATTGAATTTGTTTGGTAATTTTCAGAAGGCAGCCCTGCTGGCACGTGGCCATCTGCCTTTGTCTGCCTGCTGTGTCGATGGATGCACCTGCGCTGCCTAGATTCACTTCTCATAGGAGCAAGACTGGAAGATCCAAGAGGAGTACAAAACTTGCTGGGTTTTATATTTTATGCAATTTTGCTCCAAGTATGTAGTCTTTTTAGATAATGGTGGTAAGTCTTGAATAGAACTGGATTTCTTAGAGTGAAAAATAAAAACCTTGAAATAGGTTGATTAACTGGCGTAAAATAGTTACAAGCTAAAAGCAAACAGTAGTGGCCTGGTGTTGTGGTTTTTTTGTCGAGAAGATACACACAGAATACAGATTTTTTAGAAAGGAAAGTGAAGATTATTTTTAATGATTTTAGTTTAGTTTTTATACACTTTTGTCAAGCATAGGAGTTTTGTAACAAAGACAGAGATTGGTTAGTATATGAGAATCAATTAGTACACGATTAATAATTGGTAGGTTATTTCTAGCGCGGGGAGTAGGAATGGAATTTCATAACATTTCGTTATTGAAGCAGCTTGGTGCTTCAATGTCTGTAGTTTTGGTTTTTTAGGTATAACATGTAGTTTCTCTACGTTGTTTTTTTTAATTAGTACGTACAAGGACAACTTGTTCTTGAGTTCTCTTTTTTTAGGGTATTTTTTATAATATGGTTGTAAAGTTAGGGTTACTGTAAGGGTCGTAACACCTGGCCCGTTGCATTTATCTGACATCGTTACCTAGTAGGATATTTAATGATACTTAATTTATCTTCCTGAAAGTGAGACTTGAGAAAAAGTTCCCTCAACTTCTTTTTTTTTTTCCCTCTTACTTTTTGCTGTGTGGTAGCAGCAGCCACTCTCAGCAGATGCACAGCAGTTCTGTCAGGCAGCAGGTGCAGGCTGGAGTAGACATGAAGTGATTGCTGTCCTGTCACCTCCAGACTGACATTATCACGGTCTGTAGAGCATCTTCTTCAGCAGGGCTGTGGGGTGGCTGTCTCCTGCCTCCGAGCAGCTCTGCCCCCCAGGCAGGTATATGCAGTAGGGACAAATTATATGATATGTGCAAAGGAAGCTTACTAGACTAAGACCTGAAAAAGCCCTCAAGGTCTACCTTGAATTTATTTTCTCTGCATTCCCCTTCATTTCTCTTTAAAAAAGAGCAAAGACCCATGTTGCAATTTTTAAGCCAAAGGGGCAGCAGATAGGAGGAAGGCCCAAGGGCAGCTCTTTGCTTTCTTAGAAAAGAAGTAATGAGTTAATGGCAGATCAGATGGAAATATGTCTACTGTGAAAGGAAGTGCAGGACTGGACCTGGAATCTGCAGTGATTTAGAGAACTTAGTCTTGTCAATTGATTAAATCTTTTTGCGTGGCTTTTCTAAAATGAATATTTCAATGTTAAAGGCTTAGTTCCGCCTCGTTGCCAAAAGATATCATTTTGCTTGCATTTCCTGTATCTCTCAGAAGAGCTGGGATTGAGAGAGATTGGCTAGTTAGAAAGAAAGGGAGTCAGAGCATTTGTTTCAATTAACATATTGTTCCAAAAAACTTCCTTAAAAAACATTTGTCAAACTGTATTGGAAGGCACAAAAGGAGACACAAAAGAGTTGCACAGTTATGAAATTGCTAATAAGCAGTTAGACAGGTAGATTGGATCTGATCTATTCTAAGAGTATGCAGCGCAAACCAAACAATAATAGTGACATTCTTATGTCTAAGCAGAAATTGGGGCAGAGAGGTTGTTTTCTTGTGGTTTTTTCTTAATAAGAAAAATGCTTTAGGTGGCTCATCGCAATTACATCTCAATTGATGCTGTAATACATGGCAGCATGGAGGGTGGATTATAGGGACAGAGCATGATTGGAAAGGCACAGCTTGAATTTTGGATTGCAAGCAGTGCCTGCCATTACAGTGGTTACAGGAACAGCACCTGACTTGTGAGCTGACCAGTTTTGACTTGGAGTCATTGGAAGAGAATAAATGTGAAACCCCACGATGCCACCTCTCCAATCACAGCATAAGGGGACTTAATCAGCCTCCCCCTGTCTTCTCTACTTGGGCAGGCAGGCTGGGGCCTGACTATTACTAATTCAAAGGCCAAATTCCCCAAAGTACTTCTCTGACTGTTAGACTGCAGCTCCTGGCACTTGCTTGGAAACTGTATCTCAGTGTACTGGGCACCAGCTAGATTACCATGAAGGCTGATCCCACCAGCTGAGCGTGAACTGGTGTTGATGAAGAAGATAAAAAAAACTTGTAAATGTTGTGGTTGAATGACAAATTATCTGACTGTGATGCCTTTTCTATGGCAATGCTCAGCTAGCCACTCTGTGTGGGGTCAGTGACCATGTGCTGCTCATCCCAAAGATCTCATCCCCTGTCGGACTAATTTCTGATTCGAGCCACAAGGACTGTGGAGCAACTTTTCCTCCTCTGGTTTACTGCTGTCATTTGTTCATTGTCCTTTAGGTGGTTTGACAAGGAATTCAAGAACAGTGAAGTTTCCCACACAAGGGCTGCAGAGCACATTTGTTATTGACCAAAGGCACGGAGAGAAGTTTATAAAACCATTTCTGTGTGGTTTCATGATGTGTTCCAGGAAGGGCTGATTAAACTTGGAGCTGGGTAGCATCTCTAAAGCAGGTTTGGCATGCTGCCTAACTCAATGATTCCTCATAGTTGTTCTCAGTATCTTTTAACCAACCTGGCCCTCCTTTTGTTTGTCAGATATTTTGCCACAAACATAATGCTATGGCTAGACCAGGAACAGTGGGCTGCTGTTTGGGGGGAGCAAACAGGTCCCCAGGGAGATGCTGATGGCAATGTTAGAGTAAATAATTAATAACATCAAAGAAAAAGACACTCCTTTATGTCCAGTAGCTGAAGGTGAGCACAATGTTTTTCCTGGGTGTGATGTTAACCTTTTCCTGATAGGTTTAATTAATCCAAAGAGGAGCAAGATGCTACTTGCCCTGACTTAAAAAGGAGTATTTTCAAAGCCTAATAATACAGTGTTTTAATGTATTTGTTCCTGGAGCAGGGTGTGTGCTCTGTATAGAATATTAGACGTTGTGGGATGTGTCAGGTACTTTTAATGGCTGTAGTTTCAAGTATGTTCGTCAAACCAGCTATGGCTGAAAAACAAAGACGTAAATTGAGTTTTGGTGTGCATCAACTTAGACAATTCCTTGCATGACGGCAAAGCAGGGATCCTGTTAGGTGGCGCTTGTGTCTAACTCAAGTGAACTGGGATTGAAGTTTTTTAATACTGCATCAAAGCATCCTAAATGGGTGCCAAAGTCAAGACTACTTGTGTCATTATCCATCAGGATGGGGTAAAGGAACAGTCTTTTCATGCATACTGTATATCAGTTTTGGGAAAATACTGCTGTGGTTTTATTGACTGGTTTTCCTGAAGGTGTAAACTTATTCCCATTGACCGTGAGCTCCCACCTACTTTATGTTTAAATGGAATCTTCTGCTCCAGGGGTCACCCCTGCCCTGGAACTGGTGTAAAATTTCACACCTGATTCTTCCAGACTGCTAGTACTGGGCTCCTTTTCTTTTCTTACTAACTAATGATGAAAAATGCTCTCCCATTTCAATTCTGTAATAGGACATATGTCAGTAATTAACAGTCTTGTGGACAAATCTGTACCCCAAAGTTCAATTTGGATTGTTGCGCACAGTGTAAAAATGCAGCTACTGGGATACACAGTAGTTTTATCTCTATTCTTGAGGTGGCAGGGTTGTTTGCTTAGTAGTAGTTAACTGCCAATATTTCTTTGCCTTGTTCTTAATGTTGTCTTAACAGCTACTGGAAGGTTTCAGGAATGAAAGTTAGCTTATTTTCTGTGTGGGAAAACCCATGGTACTTCTGCACAGAAATTTATTTTTAGGTTCTGCATAGTTGTCTCTGTATTTATTTGTGTGGTGTCTCCAGTTAAGTGTTGGAAATCTGATTTGCAATGTACCTCCTATTTGTGGGATGATAGATTCAGAAGCTCTTCCAAAAATAAATTGGTAGTTTTAGTTTAAGTGGTGATGATCTGAATTGCGGATGCATGCTTGCATTTCAGTTGTCTTCAAATGAGAGTTCACCACTGGAAGCAAGTTACTCTGAAGATATGATGCCAGGTTACACAGCCTGTGATCTGTTCAGAGCTGAAGTGGTGGTGATTGTGCTATAGCTGCCCACTTTCAAAGGTTTTCAGGTACAAATAGTGAAAGTACTCAGAGAAATAATTTTAAAACTACCATCAGCTGTCTCAAGTTTTATATTTACACTTCTCCAACTTCTGCTTCAGCTGTTTCAACAAAATGCAAACTTTTCTGCAGTTTATGTGTTGTGCTTAGTGGGGAAACTGAAAGAGACATTTTTGCAATTAAAAATTGTATATTTCATTTTAAACTGTATGTTAAACTCCTTGCCGTGTTACAACTTCTCTGGTTAGTTGGTTTTATGAAGCACACAAGGACTAATACAGCAAGGAATAACTAGTTTTTCTAACATAAGAAAGAGTGTAGGTATCTGCAGTGGGGATCCTGAAGGAAAGCAAGGTATCTACTCCTTCCCTGTCTGCCAGGAAATGGAGGCAGATATTGAAGACTGACAGTGGGGGGGGGGGGGAGCATCTCCATTTTTTAATCTTTTGTGAATTTCATTTTGGTGAAGAAGATGGTGATGCCTGTTGTTTGCCTATTGCCCACACATACTTATTTATAGAAACCATTGCCACAACAGTAAAATGCACAATAGACAATGTGGTCAGTAGTGCTTTCTGAAGATGCTTGGTGATAAGCATCACCAAACTTTAGCATCACTCAAACTGTTAACTGCATTTCACTAGCGACCCAAAGAAACACATCTATTACTCAGTAGTTAGTGCTGATCTACCATGGTGTGTTGTGAGGTTTGGGCCTCTAGATTGTGTATTATTAATAACAAATCTCTGAAACTTTTAACCAAACCAGTGCTAATAAAATTTTAGGTTGGTATTCACATCAAAATTTTTGAAACTTCAACCAATTAGTCCTTTCATTTGATTTTATTGAGGACTTCTAATAAGAAGATGCTGACCATGCAAATATAATCTTAAAAATAATTTTCAAAATCTGTTGGTATTTGATGATGTCTGAGATCCACGTGCCCGGGGCCAGCCAAAGACATTCTCTGGAGACTCTGTAGTACAGATATTAGTGCAGTTGTTTCCCTACAGGTTGTTGAATCCTGCAGTAACACAATTATTAGGTCACTGTTTCGGGAATGCAATGCCTTACTTTAGTTTGGTGACTGTTTTATTTCAGGGCAGATTGTGTTCTTCCTTAATTGGAACACATGCAGGTTTTTAGATTTTGTCAAAAATCTTAGGCCATTAGGAGCAATAGCAAATGTCACTACAGTCCATTTGTGAACCTTTGCTTTTACTCATCATTTTAGTATTGTGTTGTGCAGGTAACATTTTTCAGGTAAAGTTTTTGAAAGTTTGTAATTTGAAGAAATAAAACTTTTTTTCCCAGTTGCTGTGAAAGACAGTAAATGGGTGCTTGATGCTTGATTTCGGCATGAGAGGTTGTATGATTCTATGCAGGTTGGTATTTTCCAAGGAGTTTAAACTTTTTTGTTTATAGGTTGTAAAAGTTCTTAGCAAACTGGAGAATGTACTTGCCTAATTTTAAGGGAGTGTGTCTCCAAGCTCAAATGAGACCCACCCAGAATTTATTGAGAGTCAGCAGAAAGACAAAAAAAAAAAGAAGAATCTGTAACTCCTTATACCAGGGGATAATCCATATATAAATAAAAGTATGCCAAAGAGCAGTGTTGGGCAGGGAGGCTGATATAGGCTACAAAAATTCCTTCTGTGACCTTTAAATAAGTGAAATGAGTAGGGAACATGTTCCCTTCAGGACACCCATAAGGAGAATGCAGACTGAGATTAGTTGAAGATGTCTGTTGGATATTAGTGTGGATGCACAAGTGCACAGCTGCCAAAGATGGAATTACAAGGAAATTGTTTGGGACAAAAGTTCAGAAACGGAATTTTTGCAGTCAGGTTTTGTTGGTTTTGCTCCTAGTCCTACAGGATGATTCTAATGAGAAGACTTGCAAACTTGTCTGCCTGGTATTTTTTTCATCACTAATTCAGAAGAGAAGGATTTTGTCTGTTGTGCATTATTTGGGCAAGTAAGAGTCAAGATTTTGTAGACTAGTTTATTTGCCCCAGCCAGTTTTGATCACTTCTTTAGGATAGGCCATAGCACAGGAGCATTCAGGTGGATTTGGAATTTAAATTGAGAATATTTCCTGGGGACATCCTAAAAGGATATTATTCCTTAGGGAATGAGAAAATTTCTCCTCTCGGAGCTGAAGTTGCTTTAACTGGGGTTCAGAAATGGCCAAAGGAAAAAGGATTGTGCCCTGCAGTTTAAAATAAAGCAAAATTGCACATTCACTAAACGTTTTCTGTTCTCCTGACTGCCATTACTGTGTGGGGAGATGCTCTAACCAAAAGAAACTGCGGCTTTGTCTGCCGGCAGCCCTGCCCAAATGCTGCCTTTTCTCTCCGCTGATGTGTTTGCATGATAGAGGATCCTGTGGAAAGATGTTTTGAATTGTCAAAGGAATGAATTAGCTTTATTGTGCTGTGACCTAAATAGGATCATCAGATCAATCAGTCTGCTGCTTTTCTGTCCTCTCTGGCTTAGGTTGTGTTGCTTCTCCTTCTCATCTTGCTCGCTCTTCCCTCTGCCCCCGCCGGGCAGCCCCTTTCCCAGAGCCTGCCGGCATAATCCTTTATGATCTTGGATAAAGGAGGGCACAGCCGGGTACCCTCTTTCCAAGCAATACCTGTCCCATAATAGCCTGCACAGGCCCAGGCTCAGCCCTGACTCTGCACTGGGGCACGGCTCCTTCTTGGTGTGTTGTGGTGGTGGCTTTAGGATGAAATACTTTTTCTTCTTTGTTCCCTCTCCCCTGTGCATTCTCCTCCTCCTCTTCCTCCCGATCCCAGGTTTAATGAATTGTAATTTCTCAGTATCTGGGGCAGTATCGTGCTTCACCAAGGCTGAGGTTGCCTTGAAAGAGGCCATTGTGAGCGAGGGGAGCTGGAGACTGGAGGGCAGCTGAATGCGGTGCCGCCTGGGACGGCCTTTGTGGAGGGAACACTTTTGTTCTCCTGAAAGATGCCGGGAGAGGGGCAGCCGGGATGGGGTCTCAGGGAGGGAGAAACCCATTCTGACCATCAATTATTGACTCCTGTGCTCTGCAAGGAGTCCATTTAGGCACCAGCAAATGGTTAACAGCATGAGTAAAGGTGTTCAGAACAGGCACAAAGCTTGGGCGTGAGTTTAGAAAATACTTGAGGCATTTGGCCTTTCTGATGTATCTTCATCAGAAGTCTCACCTAGAAGTAAAAGTGCAACTTTCAAAACTGGGTGCTGTTGGGCTGAGGCAAGCAGGAGCCTTGTGACCTGCATTCCTCCCTTTAATAGCCCTCCTCAGATTCAGGCTTGCCCTGCAGATGCCTGGGTGCTCTGTGCAGCCTGGGGAGGAGTGCGTGGGGGTCACTTCCATGGTTGCACCCCTCCAGACACCACAGCTGCTCAGAGTGGGTGGGGGTGGCAGGGAGCAATCCCGAGCACGTCCTACACGGACACATTCCTGCAGTCATGCTGGAAACAACTGCCCTTCAACAGCTTCTTCCCTGTGCATCCCACGAGCTGCTGTAGGATGCCACAGTGGAAACTTATTTAGAGCAACTGAGTGACGTGTCTGTAAAAAGCAACGGCATCGATTTAATTGTTTTGAGTACATCTGCTTGCCAGCATTTCCACTTTCCCTTTTGTGCATTGAACAGAGACTCACTGGAAGAGCTCTCACAATGCAGTTAGTTCTCAGCTCAGTTACATGATTTTACTTTTTCTTTCCTCTTAAAATGACATAAATGCTACATAGTTGTTTAATGGAGGATTTTTCCATTGTCCAGATAAAGTTGCTAGGGCCTGCAACTTGAAGTTTAGGTTTTGAGATGATGGTACATTTTAGTACGGCATTCCCTTAATGAACTTGATATATCATGTGTTGGGTTTACCTCTCCTTCGTGAAGATAAAGTGGTAAAATTTGTCTTCTTTTGTGGGAGGGAGAAGGAAAGCATCGTTTTAGCTATTCTTGTGTTTTATTTGGTTTTATTAAACTTAAATTGATTCAGAATTTTTTACTACATATATGCATGGGCTGCTGATTAGGAAGAGAACGCTGATTCTCACTGATTCCATAGTGTCCCTGTGGACAGCTGCCCCTGGGGCTGCTGCTGGGCACCTGCTCTGGCGGAGGTTACAAATGACCCAAGAATGTCACTTTTCGACATTTGTCTTTTTATAAAGCTTCAACTTTTTCAGAGGATCTTGTGCACTGGTACTAAGGTTCAGGGACTTGTGTTGTGAATGGGGGCTAGACACGAGAGCCCCTCTCCCCCAGGGGCTGGCTGGAAATATTTCCATGGAAGCTGAATATGTCCAGATTGTTTCACAGGCACCGATGTTTTATGTAGTCGTGAATGTGGAGGGGTGGCTGTCCCAGATGGCTGTCGTGGAGCAGGTCAGCTGGAAAGCCCCTCTAAAGAGGGGATAGAGCAGGGAGGGGAGTGAAGGAATGGCTACAGCGTTTCAGGCATGCCATATGCAAGCAGCCACTATTCTTGACTTCCCTTCCGTATGTATGCGGCCTCTACTAGAAAATTAGGATCAGTTTAACCACTCAGGGATTAAAAATTATTATAGTTGAACTAAAAAAAGCGTTTTGCTAATGAGTTCATTACACAGTTGTGATTTTGAGGATGCTGTTTGGCCCTGCATCTTGCGCCTCTCAGTTTCTTTGCTCCAGTCCCTGACTGGGTAGGAAGGAGTTTCTTCTGAGACAAACTTTGTGACCAATCCTATCCATATGAATTGAAAATTATTATTTACTGAATGTCTTCTCCATGTTTTCTGCATTCCTTGTGATATTCCTGATTCCTCTGTATTTCTGTGATCCTTGTGTGGCAGCGAGTGTGATCCCTGCTTTTAAGAATGTGGTAACTTAGGCAGTAGGTTAATATTAACCTGTCCAAGGTGGAGTATCAAGTGTGTCACAGAGCAAGGTCTCCCCAGTCTACTTGTATCTGAGTCATTAGCATTTAAAGAACTGATATCACTGCTCATGCTGGGTTTATCTAGCTTTAACAAGCTTTTTAATTTTATTCTATCAAGTTAATTTTAGGTGGGTTTTTTCTTGTTGTTTGGTGGGGGGGTTGTAAATTCGCTGAGATGAGGCTGAAGTCCTTTATCTGTTTGCATAGTGACTACAATATAAATGTTCTCAAACTACCCCATGTTTTCCTTCTCAGTATAGGGAGGCTAAGTGCAGAGGAGCACTGGCATTTCATGCTTTAAGTTCTCAGAGAACTGCTGTTAGAGGCCAGTTGTGGTGACAGTATCTTGAGACAGAAAAAGTGCTTTACAAAAAAAGTAGTTGAGACAACGTGATGAATTTTATGGAAGTCAGTGAGTTTGTCTCAGGTGGGGAAGAGGTTTTGTTTGTTGAACTAGTGCAGACTCTCAGAGGTGCAGATGAGTAGCCAGACATGTTTCCTTTGGGGTAGTCCCTCATGATAGCAATTTTTGATGTCTGACCTCTTTAACAGCGTGACCTGAGGGAAGGTGGAAGCAAAGTCGGGGAGGGGAGGGGGATGAAAGGCAGACATCAATTAGGTATTGTTTGTTGCTGGGTTTGAATGTCTGCCTCATTGCCCGAGATCAGGGTTAGAGGATAGTGGTCAAGTACTTGTTTTTAGGCAGGAGAAATGCTCCAGGGTGGGTTGAGGATCCACTGACAAAGAGCACATTGCACTTGGCACACATTGTAGCCCGGGGTGAAATGCAAAGGATTCCAAACCGCCCAAAGTTCCCAGCATCGAGTTGATTCACAATATCTTGACCATGATAAGGTAACGAAGTCTTGCTTCCCAGGGCTTGCAAGGCTCTGTTGAGGTTCCATAAAGATCTCTGGAAGAGTGTCTCGCTGCCAGCAGCCAGACCTCCATCATTTTATAACTTGAAACTGTCTCCTTTCCCTTTACTCCCCTTCCTACATGCTAAGGAAGAAGCACATGTAGGAAGAGGCACTTCCTACATCATAAAAAAGATCAACACCACACGCTGGAAAAGGAGTTACCATCTCCTTGGTTTTCTTTCAGCTGGCAGTGTAGCTGGAGTTGGAGTCACTCTGCACTCACTTCCACTGTGTGTCCAGCAAGCACGCATTTAAAGTGGTTTTATGGTTTGTGGATTTACAGGTAATGGCAATTGTCTGACGGAGGTATTACTGTGTATTTGATTCAAAACCAGCACTAAATCGTTACCTTGTTATCAGACTTCGATGCCGGAGTAATTTTTTGTGTAAGGTACTTGACGAAAATCAATGCAAAAAGCAGAGGTGCCTTCCCTGACATTGCTGCCGTGGCACCGTGGTCTTCTCTCCCTTTGGCAGAGCTGAGCCACTCAAAATGTCTCTTGGACCAGCAGCTGCTGGAGAGAGACCTGCTGCTCGTCGTAGTTTCGATGTCAAGCCCACGTTGTGGCAGCAAAATCTCTGTATTTGGAAAATACTGATAAATGTTGATGATGGTGTGTTCAGACAATGATGAACAGACTTCGTTTACAGTGTGTTCTTTGCAGTGCTGAGTCTCAACTGTTCGGTGAAACTTAGAAGTTCCTGTGGAGCATCTGCTTTTTACATGCTGTGCTCCAGAGGCTGGATCCTCCTGCAGCTTTGGGGTCAGCCTGAGCCCCCCGCTGCTGGCATTTTTCTTTTTCCTGAGGAAAAAAATCCTTTTCATTGTTAACCCGAGGGGGTTTCCTAAGCTTGCTTTGTGAGGGAGGGCTTGCTTCTTGAGCCTAAACATTGTGTGAAGGGCATGCCCTGCTGAGCACATTCATTTGGTGCTTAGAATTTTCTCTTCAACTTCTGCAAAATTGCAGTTCATTCCTAGGAAGGATGGCTGTGGACCTCAGTACAGATACATTTTTTAAGACATGAAGATATAGTGTGCATCTCAAAAAGCTGGGCTATTTCATCTCCCTGCACAAGTTTCGTTTGATGAATAACAGAATCTCTATTAGCCAGAAATAACTAGATTGTGTTTTCCATGTGTCTGGTCTGAGATGACACTAATAAGAATAAATTAGGAGCGTAACTGAATAAAATTCAATATGTAAAATTAGTGTGCTGATATCTCAGGCAATGGCAGTGACTGCGGGGGGAGCAGTGGGACTGGAAGGGGAGGCAATGCAGAGCCGAGACTGCGTGCTGCAGCCAGCTAAGGCGCACCTCTGGATACTTAATAAAGTGGGAGCAAGAGGGTGAAAATAAAAAAAAAGGGGTGGTGGGGCGAGATGGGGGAAGGATGGGAGCGGTGGGAAGGCAGAGCATCCTGATTAGCACGAAAATGCAACACTCATTTGCAAGTGGAAGGAGGCCGGGGCTGCCCGGCCCCCCCGGCGGCGGCCCCGGGGAGGTGCGGCGGCGGGGGCGGGGAAGGTGCCGGCAGCTCCTGCTGCTCCGCCGGCACTGCCCGCCGGGGCCATGGCACGGAGAGCCCGCACCTGCCAACGCGGGACTTTCTGCGGCAGCCAAACTTGGAGAGCGGAGGAAGGGAGGAGAACAAGAGCGGAGTAACTGCTGTGGACAGCACGAAAGCCTTTTTCGTCCTGTGCAAACGTGAATAACAGCTGGGGCGCTTTTTTCTCCTGTTTTGCTTGTTGGAACTGGGTGTTTTCAACCCACAAGGGCACATGTGAGGAGGAGAAGTTCAGACTAAAGAACTGTAAAATACTTCGTCTGTCAGGAAGATCTAGACATATTTAAAGTGATTCCAGGAAAAAAAAAAAAAGGCAGAGGGGAGAAACCTGGAGAAATCTGGTGTGCAGAGTTTGAACAGGTTCAGTCTGGCAGTCACCTCTTTGGAGCTCCTCCTTTCTATGGGATTTTGACTCCAGGATCGCAGTTCAGCACCTTGAAAATGGTGGTTTTCATAAACACAAAGCTTAAATCTCTCATGAAACTTTTCAAGAGAAAGAGTAAGTATAACTCTGTGCTCGCTGTCCTTTCAGAACCGGACCGGAGGCAGCCCGATTCTGAAGTAAAGTGCAGGTCTCTTCGGCTTCACTTCTGCTTCCTGCACCGTCTTTTTAAGTTTATTTCACTCTTTTCATCATTTATCATTGTGGAGTGTGTGGGGGCAGCTTTGTGAGGGTCTTTAGGACCTCTCCTTTGGGACACTGTGGCTCTGGAAGTGCTTTGTCACCGTGATTTTGAAGGAGCCAAAGTTCTCTGTGCAAGGCAGGGTGTGCCTGTGTGTCTGCTGTCATTATGGTTTGTCAGACATCTGTCTGCCTATGCAGCTATGGACTTGTATCACTGAAGTATCTACATAAAGTTTGTTCTGAGCCAAGGTTTGTTTTTAAAGATGTTCTAGTTTCAGAGTGGCTTTTAAAATCACGTTGATCTTCAGTCATGAACAGACAAATCACTCTAGAGAGGGTAGTGGGCAAATGTGCACAGCCCTTCTGTTGACTTGTTTTGATGGCCATTATTGCCCTGACGAGCAGTAAACCTTGTAAATTTTGGTGTTGCAGAACTGCAGCCAGACAGTGAGCTTGGCAGCAGGTGTTTCCCTCCTCCTCTTCCTCCACCAGCCTTCCCCCTCTCCCCATCCCCCAGTTCAGCCAAGGAATGGCTTGAGTGCCTTTCACTGACTCTTAAAGTGTCACGTTTTCTGTTAGATGGGGGTGATTGATGCTGTAACCAGGTATGCGATGACTTCTCTGTTTTCTGTGATTTAGGTTTGACCGCTGGTTAGCAAGAACGGGAAGAGTGGGTACAGGCTGAATGTGTGTTTGCCTTGTTGCAGTCTGTGAGAGGGTGCAGGACCAAGACGTAGAGATGAGGACACTCACTGAAAGTCTTTAAAAACCTTTTTCAAGGTCTGAAACTAATCTAAAAAATGTGACGGGAGGCAGATAAGAACTTCCCCTCTTCCCCAAGGAAAGGAAAAAACAGGCGTTGAGCGTTACGCTGTAGATAGGTTTTGAAGCGAGAGGCATAGCTTATTTTCCTTAACGAACACCATCTGAAATTGTTGTTTCCATGTGAAATTATTCCAGCAGGTACACAGTAGTGTTAAGGAAAGGGTAATTTTTCAGATGAGAGGAGGCTGTTGCCTCCTTTCTGCTTCTCAGTTTACCTACCTCCTCTGCTACCGCAAGGGCATCAGACAAACCACAAAGTGATGCCACAGGCAGCACAGCGGCGAAGGGAAGATGCAGAGCTGACAGCAAGGCCGGGGGCAGTGGAGCTGTCAGGTGCAGGGCAGGTGCTTGGAAGGCAGCACATCTGTAATGGCTTTTTCTGCTTTGGAGAGCTGAAAAGCAAGGATGTGCAGCATGCTTCAACCTTTGGTTGAAGGCCAAAGAGTGCCTGGGGGATCATAAAATATGACCCCCAACTGCCCTTTTTCTGTTTACAGCAGGGTAGAGGGATAAGGCTATTCAACTGTCGAAGTTTTTATTGATGATAAACTTGAAACAAAAGGCAGTGGCTGTCTCTCGGGAAGCATAAATGATAAACAAATCTTGGCAGTATGTGCTTTCACTGCTAGACTGTCTGTAGCGAACTTTGAACTTGAACAAGGTCTGTGTTTTATTTTCACATTTATATTGACTGCAAAGAGGTAGCCAGAGATAGCCCTCTTCAGTGCTGTTGTGCTCTGAGCAGTATTTGTCCACGGAGCTGCTTTTGTTTATATTTGCTTTCCACCCATGACAAAGGAAAGTTGCTGGTTTGTTTGCTTCATTGGAATCTTCTTTTTTTTTGTTTGAGCAAGCATGGGGTCAGACAAGGTTGTTTCCCAATACAAATGAACCTGTTGTCATGTCTCATGAAGACTGTCATATTCCCAGGGGCATCTTTGAGCCAAGAGGAAGCTTATTCTGCACTGCACAGCACCTGCCGCGATCGGGGGATGGAAAACTGATTCCTTTGTAAAGAGCAGGAGCTAGAGGGGGCGGAAGACAGAGTTGCAAGTTCAGAGTAAATAAAACAGCAAGTATAAAAAAGGGAAGAGCAAAAGGTATTTCCTACAGAACATAATTACAGAGTAGATGTTAAAGGAAGGGATTTTTTTTAACTGTCATGGAAGTGGGGTACTAGATAGTGTTTTGATGGGTCTACAGTGGCAAACAATGCTGCTTTCATTTGTAGATGATGTGTGGCAAACTTACACATGGGATTTTGTGATAGAGCTATCTGCAGTAAAATTTAATTTTCTTCTTATTATGTCTCTCTGCAGCTGTTTCCAACCTAGATGAAGAGAGTAGATGGACTGTGCACTACACTGCTCCATGGCACCAGCAGGAAAATGTCTTCCTGCCGTCCTCAAGACCACCTTGTGTGGAGGACCTGCACAGACAAGCCAAGCTGAACCTCAAGTCAGTGCTGAGAGGTAAGACACTGCTACTGACACAGACATGTCCTAAAAGGACTGTACCTTTTGCCACAGTCTTAGCAAATATATCCAAATTGCAGGCTTTGAAAGAAGTTTATTTGTTTTTCTGCAGCACATGTAGAACATCAGTGGGATTCTCCGACTCAGATGAAGGGACAGGGGAAAAATTATTTTGCTATGAAGAGACAAGTAAATGTGTTACCTGACAGAGCACTCTAAAATAGAAAAGCATATCTCTTGGCCGTTTCCATTTAGTCTTTTGAGTGTTTCTGAAGCGGTGCCTTCAATTTCAGTATGTCCTGAATTAGTCCGTTTGTGGAGTAAAAAGCACATCAGAGGTGTTTCATTTGGTGGTTTCTTTTGTTGTTGTACAGTGTTATTTCTAGGGTTGTGGCTGCTTGGGAGAAGCTGGAAAAGGTGCTGAGGGCAGAAAAGGGAAATGGGGAACAGGGCACTCACAAGCACTCTTCCAGTAATAAAAGTGCTTTCTTGTAGAAGGGTTTAGCATATTTTTAAGGCCCAGTTTTTACCCATAGTACCTTCATTGGGGCTGTATCTGTGCAGTCTGTCGTGGGAGGCATTGTGTTGTGTCAGTGCAGCCATGAGAACAAAGACAGGCAGCCAGCAAGGAGACCTGCAGAATGTCTGTCCCTGGGCCAGACATAAAGTTTAAAATAACAGTATAATGTCCGTGTTCTGGAAACGGTTAACCTAGATTTTTCTTTACACTGGCTGTTTAACAAAGGGGGTTACCCTGCAAAGAGCCAACTTGTTCAAGTCCGTTTTTGTTTCAGCAGGAGCTGCAGGTACTTGATACCTTGCAGGGTTAACCTGATTTAAAAGAATGTAGTATTTTTTTGTTTTTTAACATGGCATTTCTGAGTTTTAGACTGAAGAAAGCTTCATTTTGTATGTCTGAATAGAGAAGTGTTTGACCACTATATTTTATTTCTTTTGCCATTTCCCCAGTTAATTGATTTTCACTGTCTCGTACTAGGTGCTTTTTGTTATCAGTTAATAGGGAAGTCTTGACAGCCAGTGTTATGGGCTTCTGCATGGCTCAGCAGATAGCCTGTGTGCCCTTTATACTTATTATTGGATTAATACGTTTGTGCAGTTCCTTAGCCTTGAAACATTTATTGTTCTCTTGCAGGCACACTTACCAGTCCTTTACAAAAGGAATATTTGCTTGCTTTCGGTTAAAAAGAATACTGATTGTTGTTAGCTTTTTGTGAACCTTAACCACTCATTATGGCATTTTTTTTTCTGTTCTCTGTTTTGGACTGTTATAAAAAAAGCCTACACAGGCTAAAATGCTGCACTGATTTTCTTCAGTGTTATCAGAAATGTATCTACTGCAGTTTCATGTTCTATTTAAACAAATTTATATCTAATATATTTGTGTGAAACCAAGTAATATATGCTGCTTCCTCCTCTTACACACATGGAGTTATTTAGGTCTGGTGGGATTTTTCTCTGGAAGTGCTGCTCATTATAAAAAATAAGCTATTCAGTACCAGTAGAATTTGCCAGTTAGCCATTTGTGTATATGATGTAGGACTGCTTGTGATTAAGTGACTTTCAGTTTCATGCTTTTGGGGTAGTAACTGAGAGAAGAAACTGTGATGGTACCTTCACCAGACCTCATATTGCTGACTTAGTGAGCACAACTTCTATTTATTTATTTACTTACTTGTTTAACCTCAAGCTCTTTCCTTGAGCCATGGGTTTTTTTTTTCCCAGATGAAGTTTTAAAATAACTCCTTGCTGTTGCCTGTAACTGTCCTGAGAAGTTACAACCATGAACAGTAGTGAAAGAGGCCCTGACTACAGTTTTATCAGTTCTACTCTGCTGCTGCTTCGACCAGCACTGTAAAATCAGGAAGGCACTGGTGCTTTTGATCATACTCTGTATACAGAACAGAGTTTGATTCAGTGTAAAAGCACTGTCAGAATTGCGGCATAATTTTGTCAACTGCTGAGCTGCTTTTCCTCCTGCTTCTTCAGAAAAGACAACATTTTCTAAAGCTTCTTAGTAGGTAGAAAGGAAATTCAGTGCTATGTGACCATAGGATAGAAGAGCTTAAAGTAGTCTCATGAGAAGCACCATTGGGCTAGCATGGGAACTTTTGTTCTGCATGTCTTGGCCTCATGATAAAGCTTGCATTCTGCCATTCTTTTGATGTTTCAGATTCTTTGGTTGAGGTAAACTGTGGAGCAGTAGGACAGCTGTGTGTGACCCAACATGTGTGGGTGGTGGGGAAAGAATAACCCTGGGTGACAAAATGCACCGTACTCTTGTGCAGAAAGTGGGATGAATCCCTTTTGTCTCCAAAAATATGGTGGCACAAAGGGAAACTGGAAGGAAGTAGAACTAAAGCATATCATATATAATTTTTGCTTTATGCTAAGTCGGAAATGAAGCCTTAAGACATGTTACAGCAGCAGAGAAATATGAGGGCAAAGATCCTGAAGTGCCCCTCATAAATTTTTGGGGCTATGAAATAATTTAAGATTTTTAAGAATAGGTGAGACGAGCACTACTCAAAAATCATTTGTGTATATTTAATCCTACCTTCAAGGAGATTGGGAAATAAGAAGGAACCTCTGGTGGCCCCCTTCAACCTGATAATGAGATCTTGAGGACTAAGTAAACAGCTGTTGTTCAGACCATCAAAAGACATGTCCGAAAGTTTTCTGGTCACATTCTTGTTCACATTATGAGAGCTGATGTTACTGGTACAGAGCAGCTTGATTCAAGACTATTAACCTGTTGCTACACACGTGGCTCCCCCTGGCAATGGAAAAGGAAGTATAAAACTTAGGTAACAAATAATAATTCACATGTAGGGCACATTTACACCACCTGTAAAAGTATCAAATGTATAAAATCTTTCAAAATAATTCAAGCAAAGTATTGCTATCAAGGTATTTTCACCCATCTAATAGTAACCAAATAAAATCCTGGCTAGCTTTTAAGACAGTCAATGCAAGAGCAAACTATTTATTCTGGTACGATTTTAACAGCAAATTCTTTACAGCGTGGGTCTAATACAAGAAAATCTAGTGAAGTAAATAAGAAGCTGTCTGTTGTCTAGAATAAACTTTTTAAGTACCACTTAAAAAGCAGAAGCTAATAAAGAATTGATACTTAAATTGTTTTAAGAATAAAAAGTTAAGAGATGTTAAAATAAATAGCATCTAACCTGTCTTGAGAGAAATAAGTACACCATCTGCTGATCTCTGCATACTTTTTTAGGAAGCTGTGTTGTGTTTGGAGAAGGAAAAGATTTTTTTCATTAATTTTTGTGCAGTTGATTATTTTACTTTGTATATTGTATCTTGATATGTCCCCTGCTTATCAACACTGTGGAAATGGGTGCAGTATGTGACAGTAGATGTTGCATAGGAAGATATCTTAGGTTTTTACCTATGAGCGAGCCTTTTATGCCTTTGAAGTGAAGGGGAAATACTGTGCTTTTCCTTTATGAAGCTACTTTCTAGTATAAATAGTGAGGTCTTGCATTCAAATGTGTTCATAACTGAGGTAAAGCTACTTATCCTTCTATAGGCAGGTGCTCTGCTGCCCTCTGAAGTTTTAAAAAGCAGTATTGTCCAGTAATCTCAATTAGAAAATGAAGCACCTGGAAACTGGAAAGTTTGTGATGCATAGTCTGTCTGTTCTTGAGAACTTTATCTTGAAGTTACTTTATGTAACCTATATTAAAATACAAAGTTGTTATTGTCTAAAATATAGCTTGATGGTGGCTTGATATATTAAGCCCAGGCTGTGTTACTTCATTGTAAATGAAAGGTCTCAGCAGTTTAATATGATGGCTAGGGAAGAAGAGTAACTTCAGTTGCACTTCACAGTCACGGTACCCTTACAGTTTGATTTAAACATTTAGAAAATGATTCAGTTCTTGGGTTGTGGTGATAGATACAGTGTTTTTTCTTAGTGTTGTGTTTGCATTGGGTAAAGCTGACTCTTTTCTTTGGGGAAGGAGCCAGGACCTCAGAGTGTCTGCTGAAGCAGATGGGGTGACACGTGCCATGCAAGATGCATGTTTTCTTACCCTCAGGGCCAAGCTGCTCTGGCTGGCCTTTCCTGAAAGCCTGTCCTGTTTGTCCTCTTCCTAATGTTTTCATGATCACGTTGTGAAAAGTGTTTCCCAATATACAGATGTTCAGATAGAAACAAAGCAATACTGACCACTGAGGAGTCTTAACATGACTTTGTGCTTCATGTCACTGTTTTGTCCTAGGAAGTCATGAAAACAGGAGATGAAGACGACAGATGGGAAGGAAGAGCTGAGGCTCTGCATGGGGCCAGGATTGTCAAATCAATCCTGTCCCTTGCTCTGCTCCAAGGCTGAAGGACTGCTATACTTGTCTCATGTTGCTAATGTCTGCTGAGTGGCTGGACTAGCACTGAGTCTGGTCCGGGCAGTAGCAGAGCTATGCTTTTGATGTTGTTCAGAGTGGCATTGTTTGTTAAGGCAGGCTGTCATCTGTGCTGAAGGGCCCAGTGCCACATACTGCAGTGTTTCCTACAGTGTTCTTGGTCCATAAGGCCAAGAGGTTCAGTGGGTGTTCAACCAGAGTCAAGGGGGTAGCACTGTAAAACAGCTCCCATCCTTAACACAGTGCATTGACAGATCTGGCTCGTTGCGTGGTCCTATCTGAAGAAAAGTGTCTTGAGGAAGTCTCTGAAGTGCAGTGGTCTTCAGCTGGGAGCACAGATAGAACACCTGTAGTAAATTGCAATGACACAAATATTTGGTAGTAAATTGAGACTAATCCTCATTTTGTGAACTGTTATACTCTAAAATTGACAAGCAATAAGGTGTGAAGCGTGAAGATGGGGGGGAGACAGCACTGTTGCAATGTTGCTTTGCTTAACTGCTTGGGGTGCATCATAAGTATGCCTGTTTACCTTCTGAGCAGGTTTGCAACATTCACAGTGTTTTACAGGTAGAGGTCCAGTGTCCTAGAAGGAAAGCCTAAGGTTTAATCTGAAATGCATTGGCCTTGGATAATCACGCAAACTATGATGAAGTGAAGGAACAGAAAAAAGAATTCTTACCATGTGCCTGAATTCTTTGTTTCTACTTTTTTTTTAACTATTCTAAATTCTCCCTCAAATGTGCATATATGTCAGTTGCAGTGATGGGAGCCAGGGCATATATAGTTGAATTTCCAAGAGGCACTTACCTTCCAGTTCCTGCAATTAGCTATGTAGAGCACTTTCGATTAAAAAAAAAAAAAAAAGCGAGGGACTACAAGCTCCACCATTGTGTGTTGTCATTTTTTCATGAGCTGGGAGACAACAGGCATAAAGGGCAGAGATGGAATAACTGTTTAACAGAGATGGAATTAATGTTAAAGGTCAAACACAGCCAGACTGAAATGATACCAGGCTGTTAGGAGATATCAAGCTCCTGAAGAGTGTTGGGGACACTCTCTGCACTGTTGAAGTTGCAGATGAGGGACAGTGTCTTGTCACACACTGCTGGTCACTGCCCAACTGGTTGTCCTTTCCAGCAGATAACAAGGTGTTTGATGGGTACTGAGGAAGGTGTTGCTGTAAATAGTGGGAACAGTCCACATACTGACTTTCATACTCCTTTTCAGACTATAACTGCTGAAACTTCCTGCACAACTGCCTGTACTTTGTGCCCTGCCCCCTCCTCCTCAGGGTAATTGTGTTGATTCAAGCTACGTACATAATATAGGGCTCGTTGTTCCGATGTCTGCGATGATTCATTTATTATCTCATCTTCAAAAGAGCTGGATTTGGCTGACTCTAGCTTCTGTTTAGCTTTGTTGGCCAAATTCAAGGAATGTATTTAAGCAGCACTGATTGAAACACTTGATTTGTTTTCCAGAAGACATCTGGTTAGCATTGTCAAATAAAACCGGATTTAAGTAGTTAGTCATAAAGCCTCTATGTCTTGCTACAAGACCCTCCAGACAGGTATGTGTTTAGCCTTTGTTTTCTCAGTACATCTGCCAGATCGCTGTTCAGATGAGCAATATTAGGGTCAGACCTACTAGTTGATAATCCTGCTGAGAAGATTATGGACTTAAAATAATCTTATGTTTCATTAAAGAGCTGCAAAATAGGGGGAAACCACTTCATATTGACAATAGCTGTGGTTCAGGTTCAGAGAGATGTCAAGATGTGAACTCCCTACTGACTGGAAAACTTAATGAAGTAAAGGCCATTAAAGGCTAGGAATGGACCATATGTTCCTGAAAGGCCTTGGAGCTATAAAATCAAAAAATAGAAATCAATTTATTTTTCATTATTTTAGTTTCAATTGTCAAGTTACTATCAGAGCTTCTGCTCATGTATTCTGCTTTTTTTACTATTACTGAATTAATTCACTGTACATCTGTTGATGGTTTTGGCCAAGTTCCATGCTCCAACTACCCTTTCTAATAAGGAATTTCATAAAGCAAATACTCAAATGAAACGAAGCAGAATTTGACCAAGAGGCTACACTGCATGTGTTTGAAAGCTGGTCTCATGCTCAAAAATTGAGCTACTTGGAAGCATCTAGGTTGCCTATTTTTAGGTTTAGTTTATATAGTGCAGTGCTGAGTGCAAAAACATGAAGAGTGGTTATATGTAGATTGGTTGCATGATACACATGAGCAGTGAAAGCAATTCCAGTGAAAGGGTTTAAAAAAGATAAAATTTGTTTCAAAATAATACCAATGGTACTGTTTTTTTTTTTCTTAAACTAGATTGAATGTGTTTTTTTAGGAAGCTATACCTGAATGATTGTTGAACCCATTTCAGATCCATGCCTTTAGTAGAAAGAATAAATTGGAGTTAAATTGTCTGTAGCATATTTAAGTGCTAGGTAAAGCAACTTCCATCACAAGGAATATTGAACTTCCAGTTAATTTCCTTTTTGCTTTTCTTCTTCTTTACTCTCTTAGATTACGATGTTACGTGCTTGTTGGCAGCATTTAAGATAGCTTTACATTTAAAATATCCTAGGAGAAAAAACAATGAGAAGTCCCTTTGTATTTTACATTAACTGTCGTCAGTTGTCTAAGAAACAAAAAATATCCATAAAAATGCTTGAGAAGAAGCAGGGAGCATTATTTTAATGCAAGCATCAAAGATATGAAAGGAAGCAAATGCACTGTTAAACTTAAGACATCTTGTCACCACTAAATGCAGTCGTATAAGGCACTTGCAGAAATTTAAATTAACTTGAGACAAATGGTGATAATTATTTTGAGCACTCCCTAGTGACAGCTTGTTAACAAATATAATTTGTCATGGCTATTGCATTTTGGTGCTATTAGACAGGTTTTCTGTATCACTAAATCATGCAGATCACCTGGGGAATTAAAGATTGGTATTAAAGGCATTTGTTTATTAAAAGCCCCAAAAAAATAAAGGATTGATCAACATGTTTGCATTTACTTGACCCTGTTAACAGTATTTTGACATTGAATAGTTCGTTTTAATTTGGCTCCTTCTTAACACCTGCATCTTATTTAGACCCTTGAAAATAAATCTGTCCCTTTCCTTTAATGTTGCACTTTCCTGCCCCATCTTTGTGCTACTCAGTGTCTGCACAGCTGAGCCCTGGAAGCTGCTTGGAAGGGTAGGCTTCCCAGCCTGACTGGCCTCTAGTTACCATGGCAGGACATGCTTCCCAACATTTGTGTGTTGGAGGAAACAGACCTAACATAATACATTTGCTCACTTTCAGTAAGACTTCTTTGAAGTACTCATTCAACACCTCTATCACACTTCAGCAGCCCTGTGTTAGGATTACTTTCATCCCCTTGGAGTCCAAGGCATCTTTGTTTCTGGGTAACTGGACAGCATCTGTCACTAAAAGCCACCTGTGTGGCTGAACTTGGCTACTTACTCATGAGAGAGAACATGCAAAATAGTCCTTAAAAAAGTCTAATGGACCTTTCAAGTACTTAATTACTCATCAAGTAAGATGGCTTTGAAGCAAACAAGTTTTGCTGGTGGGTTGAAAACTTGCCCCTTTAAATGGTGCTTGTGGAAGAAATGTGTTGGTACCAGTGTTTGCTATCTCTGGGCTTATCTTGGGCTTTCCTGTATGTCGTGATAAAAGATCTAGAGATACCAGAATAAAGCTGCATTTTGGGGCAAGGGACGGGAATAATAAGGAAGTTGGTTGGACTGACAAAGGCTAGTACTAGCCAAAGTGCCGAGATTAAGCTGTTGAGCAGAAGTTTTTTCAGCTGGGTGGCAACAGTACTCCATCTGTTGAAATCCCTGACCTGTTAAACTGGGAGTCTGAACAAAACGGTGCACTGGATATGTCACAGCTGAAGTTCATGAACTTGCTTTGCAGTCAGCATTGGTTACAGTTCAGTTGTTACACAAGTGCATCATTGCTGTGGCTTTACAACATATTTCAAAGCTTTGATATAGAAACAGTCTCTGTGATAGTCACGTTCTGCAGATGATATGGGGATTTATACATTTAAAGAAAATGGGACATGATCCAAGCTGCGTGAATTTTTGGGAGGAATGTAAAGTGGGAGAGGCAGGCTGTCTGCTGCATATTTAGATCCGGGGACAAAAATAGGTGCTGTGTTGGAATTAAATTGAGCTGCTTTTTTTAAAGTCATATTTAACTTGAGATATTTGTGAGAAATAAGATTGCCTTTGTACAGCTGTGCTTTTATATAGCCTGTCTCATCCACACACAGTGAACTGTGCATTCTTAACCCCAGTTTACAAATGAGGGAACCATAAAGAGGCACAGAGTGAAAGGTAGTAACTTTAGGTAGATTTACTAACCAAAGAAACCTTTGAACTAGGGTGTCTGTTTTAATTATGGTCACAGGCATAATCTTTCTCAACAAGCTCTTTATCTTGAAAAGTTACCTCCCTGAGATTCCCCAGTTAGCTGCGTAGCCGAGTGTTACCTTGGTTTTATCGACGACTTACCACTATGCTGTGAGCAAGCAGAGAGGCAGGCATGCCTTTTGAAGAGATCCCAGTTTGTGCTCAGAGTATGTTTCAGTACTTAGCACCAAACCCAAACAAAGCCCAACTCTGGCTGTTAGAGATGAGAACCTTTTGCTTTGTGTTCCAAGTACACCATTATGAAGTTGGAGATTCAGCTTTTGCTCACCTCATCTGTAAAGAACTTAAATTTGTACCTAAATGAAAAATACTGCAACTTGGAAAAGCACATCATCCTTAGAAGTGAAGATGTTGATATCCCTGTGAGAAGGATCTGCAGCATTGGACCCAGTGCCGGCCATGACTGGTGTTGTGGCAATATGAGTTAAGGCATCTTGAGTTCCTCCTTATTTGGATTTATCCTGACGATTTATGAGGTGGATTTATGCCTCTCTGTGTGTTCATATTCTGCAGGCGGTGTGTACAAAACTGTTTGGACTCTGATTTTAGGAGGCACATACGTGACATTTAGATCATGTAACATCTGTCTATAGGATGTAAGTCCTTGACTGGATCTGACTCAAAGTGATTTGCTCAGGTGCAGCAATGCTGGCTCAGAAATCCAGGTCTTCGACACCCACGCCTGTCTGTCACAAGCCCACAAGGTCTTAGTTGTCTCAACTCAACTGGAAAAACAAATTCAAAATATCTATCAAGTAAATTAAAATTATATGCAGTTACTTACCAGTGGTGAAATTTCTCTTAAAACCAAAAGCAGTGATGCTTTGATTATTAAAGTGCAGTGTGACCTATAAAGTAAGAGGTAATTTAAAACAATTTGCATTTAGAAGACAAATGCATATTATACTACAGTCTGTCTGGTTTTAGGTGAAATTTTGAAAATCTACTTGTAAAACAGTGTTTGTAATTGTGATTAGGGAGGAATATGGTTTGTGGATATTTACAGAAGAAGTTGACTACAATGTTTGAAGACTGGAAAAAGAAAGATTTCTGGCCTTTACAAGTAGAGTGGTTTTCCAGTGATATGTGCAGTGAATGGATAAATGTGTTTTAATATACTAGTCAGCAGATTTATTTCTGTAGTTAACAGTTTAGCTGACTCGAGCAGTTAATAGCTTCTCTGTAGTGAAAAAAAAAAAAGAAAAGGAAAAAAGAATTAAAAAAAGAAAAATAGAAAAATAGAAGTTAGAACATGAAAGGCTCTGCCAAGAAGTCACCCAGACTTCAGTTGAGATAGTTTTTCCAGCATGCAGATGCAGCTGTCAGCTTGTCCCTTCTTGTTGACAAGGAGACAGCAAGAGGTGGTGTAAAATTTAGTAAGTAGTGTTTGTCTGGTCTTTTCCCCTTACTTGAGACTTTCTGGTTCAGCAGCTCTGGGCAGCTCTGCCAGGCAAGCAGTGCGTCTGCTCCTGGTCTGACTTACATTTTCTCTTTAGATTTTAGCAATTAGTCTTGAGGTCCAGGTCCTGTTCTTGCATACAGGGCAAATTCAGGTGCTTCCAGGGTATGATTTTCCTGTCTTTCATTAACCCATGCAATGGGATGAGTAGTTACTCCAAGCAAATTGGAGCTATTTGTATATCTGAATAACTTTGGTGCTAAGTTTGGAAGTTTATACTAGTGAATATCATGGTAGTTTAATTCTCTAACCAGTGCCTTTTCTGGTTACAAACAAATATTTAGAAATGTGGATTTTAGTTTTTTACTATTAGACTCTTGGATATATGCCTGTGAGAGTGTGCCCGACTGTGTACATGTGGATGTAGATAGCTACAGAGCTTAAGGCCTGATCCTGCAGCAGTCATGTGAGCAGTGTTTGCTTACAGGAGTAATCAAAGTAATCTCATTAGGGCTAATTTGGTGAGTGATGGGTGCACTTTCAGGCTTGAGATGTGAAGGGTCCAGGGTGGTGGCATAAATCTGTGGCTCTGTGCTCTTGCTGTGCTCTTAAGGAGAGATCTCAGGCTCAGATGGGCTTTACCCCTGAAAACCAGCACCTGGAGGCTTTCTTCCTGCAGACAGGTATATATGGGGCACCCTAATACTGATAGGCAAAATAATAGTTTTATGAGGAAGCTTGTTATTTTTAACAAGCTTTTAACTTTCTTTTGCACAGTTCATTTGCAATAAGAAAAGAATTAAGCTCAGCTTCTGAAAATAACTGAATCTATCTACCTCTGACCAGTTCTGCTTCTGACAGGGTGATGCATTTTCCTTCATATAAACTTGAAGATACTGCAAGAAGTTTTACTGGTAGGAAGCTCAGCAGGTACAAAACATTACCAAAGTTGGTTAAAGAAGAGGAAAAGAGCCAGTGTGTCCGGTCCCCTCCCAGCAACCCCAGCCTTCCATCTGTCATATGGCACGGTGTGGCGTGTAGGTCTGACAAGGTAAACGTTAATCCTGCTTTACCATAGTAATACCATGTCAGACGAATTACTGAGGTATCAGTGCTGTGCCTTCTGTTCACTCTCATGATTTGTGGCTCAAATTATCATGCAAGAATACGGTTTCAGTTGTTGGAAAGCAGTAAATTGCCTCTGTGTGTGGCACTTGGTACTGTGTGTTACTGGCTCAGGGGCACCTACAAGTCCTTGTGTGAAATAGAGATCTGGTCTGAGAGGCCTTGGAGGTATTTTCATACACTTGGCCTGACATTCTTTCACAAAGGCCATAAGCTTTTATATGGAGAAGTTGAGTTAAAACTACTGAATTCAGTGCCCATGGATCAAAACTCTGGTGTAGAACTGCACAGGGCTGGTTGAACCTTTGGTCTCAGTTTGGTGCTGCAGGTACCTGCCTGTCCCCCAACTTATTTAGCAAGAGGGAAGAGAGGAAAGCTGGATGATGCATAGGACACGTCCCCAGTACCCTTCTGTCTGAGCAAATATATGAGTGGTTGGGTATATGCGGAGACTTGGGCAAGATTGTATTGGGCACTAACAACTTTAACACATTTTCTTTGGTTGTCTAATAAAGAAGCCTGTTCTAATAACTGTGGAAATGATGAGGAGGCCCTTAAAAGGGTTTTGACTACATTTCCTACATGCTTTCTTCACTTTTAACTAAAACCACCCTGTGAACAGCAAAACATAAGGAGAAATTTTAGGAAAAAATTCATTTTTTAACTTGTGCTACATAAGTGGAAATAAAATATAATACAATCTGACGACAGCCATTTTTAAGCAATGCTTGTAATACAGGAGAGGTTCTGAAATTTAATGTATCACTAGTATAGAAGGAAGACAAGAACTAATCTGTGATTTCACCTAGCCAGAAAAACACTTGCAGGGGCAGCAGAAGGTGACAGGCAGTGTCTCTGTGCACTTAGCCCCAGAAGCAACCAGGAGATGAAGGGGAGGTAGCTTCAGACTTGTGAGTTGTGGCACTACCCAGTGCAGCCACTGATTGCAATTGCCAAGGCAGTGACACTTTCCTGATTTTCCTGGAATTAGCGTTCATGTGAGCAAAATTGTTTCATCTAGGGTATAATCATATTGTTGCACATTTCAGATTAGATTCATGAAAAAATTATGACTTTGAGCTAGTCTGCAGCATGCGCTGCAGATTTGGACTGCAGGCACATCCATCACCAGGCATCAGGCAGGAGCAGGTATTTGTGTCCTGCCTGATGCAGTGTCCTGGAGTTCAACCTGGCAGTTCTTTGGCAGAAATGCGGAAACACTTTGCACAGTTTTTATGTTGTATAATGTGGGAAATGGCATCCCTGCTGCTGGGTCCAACCAAGAGTGTGTATGTCCCTGATTCAGCTGGCACTAATGTATTGTCATTCTTTAAAATGAAGATTTTTGATAACTGGAACTGGATGGATCCTTCTGTTACCTAGTCAGTTTCAGTACAGACATCTCTGAAATAACATGCGTAACTGTAAGAACTTTTTCACTTAGTGTTGCTTCTTTGGTGTTGTCAGAATAGGACAATTTATTGCTCCTCTGGGAAGAATGGAGTCTTTCCTAGAGTAAGTATCTGGAGTCTTTTCCTAGATTAAGTATACCTAGCTTCTTCATCGGTTTTTTTTACAAAAATAAAACCCCCATAACTGAAAAATATGAACCTGATTGCTTACAGAAGACCATGTGCATCTCTAATAATAGTAAGGAGATGGAAGGGAGGACCCTCCAGCTAGAACAGTTTTTAAACAGCAGTTGCTACCTTTGGTTTGGCAGTGACAGTACCTTCAGTCAGGTGCAATGTGTGACCTTGTGCTGTGCTTGTGCGCTGTTGCAACATGAAGTAAAAGATACCTGCCTAAAGCCTCTGATGAGGTTTATTGGCCTTGGGTGCCATCCACGCTGTGTTTCCTGCTGTGCGGCAAAATGTACAGTGACAGTACATAAATAGAAAAGCTGTTCTTGGGTACAAATCACCTTTTTCTTGGTTTCACCTAGCACTTTGTAGCAATTTTGGCTTCATCAGCAACATTGCTGCAATAACATCTGAAGGTACGTGGATTTTGTGGTTTTGTGGACAGCAGGAGGTTGTGAGCTTGATAAGCTGACAGGTTGTTTCTGTCAGTCCACTTGAACTTTTGATGGACTTGAGACCTTCATTGTTAATTTCCTTAAGTTTTTGGAGCTTTTCTGGGCTTCATGAGGTGCTCTATTCATCATTTCACCTTCTTGGTTAGGAAGGTAAATCAGGTCAAACAGTTAATATCAGAGCATTCATCTGTCGTGCTCCAGAAGAGTCCTGTGACAACTGTGACTCCATGGGTAGCCCACACTGGAGCAGGCTCCTGGCAGGCCCTTGGAATCCATGGATAGAGAAGCCCAAGCAAGAGCAGATTTTCTGGCAGGACTTCTGACCCTGTGGGGAACCCACACTGGAGCAGACTGTTCCTGAAGAACTGCACCCATGGGAGAACCACTGCTGGAGCAGTTTGTGAAGAATCATAGCCCATGGGAAGGAGTCAGGTGGGAGAGTTTTTACAGGACTGTCTCTCATGGGAGGAACTCCACACTGGAGACGGGGAATGACCTCCCTAAAGAAGAAGTAGCAGCAGAAATATGATGAACTGACCATAACCCCCATTCCCCATCTCCCTGCCCTGCTGAGTGGGGAGGAGGTAGAGAATTGGGAATAACGTTAAGCCTGGAAATGAGGGGAGGAGGGGGCGGAGCATGTTTTTTAGGGTTTGCTTTACTTCTCATTATCCTACTCTGATTTTGGTTGGTAATAAATTTAACTAAGTCCCCTAAATCAAGACTTTTGCCTGTGGTTTTCACTGATGAGTGATCTCTCCCTGTCCTTTTCTCAGCTCATGAGCCTTTTGTAACATTTTCTTTCTCCTGCCCAGCTCTCTTCAGAGGAAGAGAGTGATAGAGCAGCTTTGGGCATCTGGCATCTAGCCTAGGTCAAACCACTGCAGGTATTTCTTTGGGGCATACCATGATGTCAGATGTCAGAGAATTGCAGGAGTGGCCAGCCAGGACTTTAAGCCTTAGTCCAAAAATGGGAGGAAAAATAACCGCTTTCTTATGCACCCCTTAGGTTGCATTTATGTTTGTTTGCAGTGATTAATGATTGCTCTGAAGGTATAAGTTGCCGTGTCTAAGTTGACAGCTTAGCGTGTTAACCCATGCTACAAGTTGATGCAGGTCTTTGGGCTGTCTTGTTCTGCCACAGTCTGCTTAGCCCAGTTCATTTGTAGCTCAAACCAACAAACAACCCATCAGGGTGCTCACATCTGTGACTGTTATGTGCTGGATCTGACTGGGTTCAGTACCAAATTTGGAAGGGTGGTGGAGGAATTTCCTTTACTGTGGTTGCTGACAGTCATTTTTCACCCCGCTCCTGAAGTAAGGCAGCAGTTTGCCAGATGTGCACAATGTCAGTGTGCTCACACATGTGAAACGGGTAAACAGGATTACCAGCCCTCTGTTCCTGAGATGTAGCTGTTGATTTAGGTCTCAAAACCCACACTACTGCTGTTGGTCCTTGAATTGAGAGAGAAGGGATAGTTCACGCCATACTGCCTTTTTTGGTGCCATAGGAATACATAGGCAAGGATGTGTGTCCGGGGCTGATGGAAATGGCTAATTGTCATACTGTAAGCTTGCCTCCTCAGTGTCTGTGGACAGATGCAGGGGAGTCCTTATTGATTGAATCCTCACAGAACTGTGTTTGCTGTAGGTCAGTTAACCTTGTCAGCACGAGTCCTCCAAACCTCGGTCTCAGAAGCATCTGAGCATAACAGAGGACATGGATGCTGGAAGTGCAGATTATAACTCCACCTAATCATTTGCTAGGCAAAAGCTTCTCTAAAACTTTGCCCTTGATATAAATATTACATCTTTTCTATTTTAAGGAGTATTCAAAAGATCAAGATAGGCAGACGGATGATAAAATCACAGAAAGTCTTTGTCTAGCAAGTGATGGTAAAAGTACTTTGTGTTGTGATAATGCCTGTGCATTGTGCAGAAATTTCAGTTCCTTAAATGGAAATACATCAAATACTTAATTTTCTTCTTGCTTTCATCATCTTTCAACAGATTCAGATACCTGTCTTTGGAAATTTAAAGCTAACTGGTCTGATGAGCTTGGTTGCCGCATCTTGAAGATTTAATTTTTCCTTATGCTCTGGCGTCTGTTATTCTTTAGCACAATCACACTGAATATCAATTAGGAGGCAGGAAGATGATTGTGGAAAACTTGGTGAGGGGGATGTGATGGTAATGGGAATTTTGGCTATTGTGAGTCGGGATGCATGTTTGCTGTGAATTCTTTCTGAACTTTAGAAACTCTTTAGTATTAAACTACATGTGCTGTGCAGCAACATGAGATTCTGAGATCCCCATGATTTGCATTCCTCTCTCCAAAATCACAGTAAATGGTCTCTTCCATGGACAGGAAGATAAGACAAATGGTCACTGCCAAAGTTATTTAGCAGATGGTGCTTGAGTAGTGAGCAACATCATCATCATTTCAAGTGTAAGGCATATAATAGATGTCTACTGGCCTGGCAAATGAGACCCCCGGAGTTACTTGCATGCATCCGTCTCCCATCCTGCAAGATGCTGCCATCTGTCAAGACACCGAGCCAGGCCTCACTTAAATAAATAAATCTATTTCCCCCTTCTCTCCAAAGCACTTGCCATCGCCTGGGTTAATACGCTATGTGTGGGCTTACGTGTGTCATAGATGCGAGGGAGGAGGAAATACAGATACAAACATGAGGAACGCACCCTTGGGTTCCGTCACTTGGGGCAGACAATGTTAACGCATGGTAAACATTTTCAGAAAGACATTCAGTACTTAAGTGCCATTGAGCACCAAGCATAAAGGGTAATGGCTCTTGCCATGATCTAACCTCCTGTTTCTCTTTCTTTCGGCAGAGTGTGACAAGCTGCGGCGGGATGGCTACCGGAGCTCGCAGTATTACTCTCGGGGCCCCACCTTCTCCTCATCCTCCAGTGCAATCTGTGGAAGTTACCAGGATGATTATGAAGAAATTGAACAAAAGGTAATGGCGGGGGGCAGAGCACTTGGAAAAAATACTTGCCTGGTGCAGTTTAATTGCCTGCCATAACACTGTTCTAATAAGGCAGGATTTTTAGAGGATCACAAAGATGTTTATTCCTTTGAATTACAGTGATAGTAGGTCATCTCACTTCCATGGTCTCTTGAAAATCCGAATTCTATCCATGCTCTGATGCAAATTTCCCACTGACATGTTCAGAGTGGGAAAGCAGGAACAGGTTTGGTAATGTTCTGGAGGGAAGATGTCCCAGCAAGGGTAGCTGTTGAGTGTTTACATTCAAGTATCCGGAAAAGCTGTTTAGCAGCCATCAGCATACTTGAATTGTAACTTGGATAGGTGCATACTTTGAATTGCTCATACAGGCAGTTACTCAGTTAGGTAGAGGCTTTGTCCTAATGCATCACAACTGTTTGGTAACAGCATCCAGAAAATGAAGATTGCCCACTGAGTTTGGTTTATTCCCTTTCTTTCAGTTTACTTAATGATTTTCTTGCTTACATCCTCACATCTCAGCTCCCAGTATGCTTATCTTAGAATCTAGAAATAAATTAAATAAAGAGAAGGAACAGTTGATCACAAGTTTTAAGAAAGTTATGAAGCCATATTGCTTTATACATAAATTTATATAGGTTTCAATTACAGAACTATTAAGTTGCATTTTTGTTCTGAAGAAGGAAAGAAATTCTGCTCCTCTGTCTTTACTTTATCCTGTTGTGCCTGTGGGCTCTGACTTTGGTGTTGTGCTCTAGGATGTTACTACTGGGGTGGGTAGCAAGATCCACTGGAGCGTGCCTGTCTAAAGCTGAAATGCCAGAGCTCCTGGCATTTTCAGAATAGATATCCTAGAATACTTTGCCAAAAGCTGCCGTTGCTTAGAGAGTGGAATATGTCCTTGATTGTAACACAGTTTAATTTCTTTGACTTGTTGCTAAACCATATGTCCCTCTGTAGTATGGACCAAATAACCCTATAAGCAAAATGTGCAGACGCTGAGAATGCACTTTAAAGGGTACAGTGTTCCAGTTGAATCCTCCATGGGCTTTAGTCACATAATAAAAGGTGTTGTGGAATATGTAGAGTCTCTCATCCAGGTGGTGATTGCATTTTGTCTGTGTATTGGCAGGGAATGTCAGAGCATCTTGTTTAGCTGTGTGTGGTATGTACTGGCAGGGAGCCGAGAATGTAAAGCACATTCATACTGTGGAATGCATTATAATGGTAATTTGCAAAACCTTGCTGGAATCAGTGGAATTATGATTTCCACTGGCAAAAGTATTAACACCTTGTTTGCTGCTATTAATGTTTTGCACATAAATGCATACCTATATGTCATCAACTTGTCCTGGCCAGTGGTGTGCAGCATATAACCATCTGCACATGTAAAAGTAACCAAACGTTTAAAAAATATAAATACATTTTTCTTAAAACAATTTGAATGTAAGTATATAAGCATGGGTGAGGATTCTTCAAGACTAAGAGCTGTCATTCTTTCTTGGTTAAGGGTTTTTTTGAGTGTTAACATAATGTGTTACTAACAATTTCTGTGCATTCTGGAGAAAATTAATGCAACTAAGAGTGCTTTAAATATACGATAGCACTTCCATTTCAAATTGGAATAGGTTCCTTTAAATATTGTAGCTGAAAGGATGATTCAGAGCTGTGGAGAAAGATAGCTGCCAAACTGACAGTCTTGGCTGTTACTGATTATCTCAAAACCTTAACCTTCACCCTGCCACTCTTATTTCCAGCTCACAAAGACATTAATTTCTTGTAAACTGTAGCATGATTCTCCATTCATATTGTATAACTGTCTTTTGTAGAGTCTTTTGACCAGTATCTTTGTTTAATTGGCCTTTTTTTTTTCTTTTCTTTTTTTTTTTTTTTGTAAGAGTGTCAATTTTTGATCTTTCTTTTAATGAATGTTTACCACAACAGATTTCTGAACTTGAATTATTATCCTACTGGTAAAGAGCCAAGTAATTCTAAGAAGTCTCATGCCTTGGGGGACTCATATTTCAGCTGTCAGGAGAGTTCTTCAGTAACAGTGTGGAACTGGGGTCACCAAAAATCCTGTGATTCAGAATGTGAACTCCTTACCACTAGATGAAAGCCTTACAGCTTTGTTGTCTATTCAAGGCAAAAAGCCAACTTTTAAATTCTGTGCATGCAGTACTTAATAATTGAAATTTGAGAACAGCAAAATAACGATGGGTGGATGAATACATATTTACTACTCAGAAACTTAGGTGATATAATTGCCAACTTGCAGAAAAAAAGAGTGGGTGATTTCACAAAGGAAGCCAGCTTTCCCTGTTATTTTTAATCTGCTTCTAAAAATAAAAACCATAGCCAGATATTTTGCTTGTCTGTCTACACTGGAGACATTAAGAAACCATGGCTAGGTGATGGAAGAAGAGACCTCTATCCACAAGCATTCTCAAGTTTTGTGGAGATGGGTGTTTGTCAACAGAGGGTAATAGTCATGCCGCCAAGCATGTTGGTTCAGTGTCTTAGGAAATGTCTAAGATAAGCAGAACATATGCTGTTCCAAAGGAAAACCACTAGGGAGAAGCAGGCACAACTCAAAAATGAATGAACAAAATTAAAAAACATATAGAACTGGAGTCTCTGAAAGTTGGTATAAAATTCAGTGTTTGGATCTGCCCTTTTACTTTTAATGTTGATTCTTACAAGTTAGATTAGTGGAACACAGGCCAAACTCTAGTGTAGTACTGATCCTAATTGAGTTTGTTGGCGATTAAATTGGTTTACCTGGATTTTACATCTCAGTACTGTGACCAGTCTCCTCCTTTCTCATCTCTTACAAGCTGCTGTTGCTGACATATCTTGGGATCTGTTCCTGTCCTTCAGTATTACTCTGTTTTATCAGTGTAAAAGATGTTTTGAAATGTCACTTTCGTACTCCAGTTCTCCTTATGTTCTGAAATGTATGCATGTGTATATTAACTGTATTTGTCTTTTGTGTTTGTTTTTTTTTCTTACTCCTTTTTCTTTCCCTTTTTACCACTCATTCTCTTTGTTTCTTTTTCTCTCACTCAACAGTCTAGTCTCTTAGACTGCATCTCTCAGTCTTGCATTAGCGCCTGCTGTAACTTGGTTCCCTGGAACAACAAGGTACTTTGCCCATGAGTGGGACCATCCAGCTGCCGTATCTGCAGCTTGATGTTACCTGTAGCATTTTAGCATATATGCAATCTTATTCTGCTCTTAGCCTTCAGTCGTTACCTGCTGCTTTTGTCTGCTTAAAAAAACTGGCAATTAAAAAAAAACCAACAGCTCAAGAGAAGAGTCCTGTGCCAGGTTTCCTTTTATTTTCTTCTGTACTCCTTTTTGTCTGCTGTACAGTATCCTGTATTTACTTGCTTCACTGAATTTTTTATTCTCTTTTTTGTCTATTAATATTTGTCTCCTTTGAAACCCTTCTCCCAATGGACACTGTTTCATTTAATTGGCTGCTTCATTGTTTTTTAATTAGCCAAGGAAAAACTTTACTAATTTGGAGGAATGTAATTTTTCTTGAATGATAAATGTGAACTACAGAGAATACCTGCTCCCAAGCATGCAGTATTGCATATATTATTTCTTTATTCCATTTATGAAAATGTTTGTGCACCCAAAAGTCATGGCATTTTTCCCTAAGTTGTGTCATTTGGCTTATGAAGTTTGCCTTGGTAGTAATGCTTTCGGTGAAAAAACACTCATTCCACTTATTTGGGGGGAATGATGGGAGGAGAGTGTATTTTTGCCACTGTGCTCATCTCAACTGTTGGTTGTCTCTCCAGTATCTGTAAGAAACTGTTTAGTATCTTAAGTGAAAGCAAGTGCACTAACTGTATTGATTTGAGGAAGTCTAATCTAAAACTTTCCTTGGTGTTAAGAGGAGGTAAAGCAGTTGAGTGCTTCAGTTTCAGAGGTGGGAAAGCCTAAAACATCCTGAGGCATGAGGTCTGGCAGAGCCAAAGATACCTCTGGGTGGTGTCCTCAGGCAGCCTTCCTGCCCCTCTGCTGCATCGCATGGTGCTGCTCTCCTAAGCACCACATGTCTTTTAAACTATTTGCAGGGGTTTGGTTTTTTCAAATAACTGCACCATTTACTGAACTAAAACAGCAGCTCATAATACGTGAAATGCCAAAGCATTAAGGAAGCTGTGTACAGAAAATCTTCGAACAAAGAGAAGAGGGTAATTCTTCACTCATCGCATGCTCAAACTGTGCAGCTACTGTGGGAATTGCGGATGCTTATTGGAAAGTTTTCACGGGTTTAGAAAGCAACTGGGTACATTCTTGAAGGGCGAGGAGTCCCTGCAATGCTGAGAGAATATTCAGGAAAAAGTGTCTGCTCTATGCATCCTCAGATTTGAACTTCACCTTGCTATCTATTAGCCATTATCTTAAGGGAGATAGTAGACAGGCTTTAGAGCTCCAAACGGTACAGATCTCCTAGTGTTTTTTATCTGTTACAACAGAGTAGAGGAAAAAGAAAAGAACATTTCTGTAGTGCTTGTTAAGGTGATAATTTGCTTCATAGTCCGTAATTTCAACTGACAAAAAAGTTCTTTCCTTACCGAGACATAATGAAGGTTATGAAGTGAGGAATTTAGTAGGATAGCAGTGCTGGCTAGTGCCACTGGAGATCTGTGTGTAGAAGTAATAAAATGGAATAGTCTGTGAAGAATGGGGGAACTAGACTGGTGACCTTGGTCTAGAGGACACCAAATAGAGTCTAATGACTAATTCATCCAAAGTGTAAATTCATGTAAATATATAATGTGGCAGTGTTCCATGAGACAGTGTGAAACCCCATAGATGGAATCAGGCATGGGAAGTGCCATTCTCAGTTGGCCAGGTTTGGCTCTTGGGTTTCTTTTCCCTATTACTGATTGTCTTGATCCCTTGGTGTTGAGAAAGTGGCACTTGAAGCCATCAAGCCTAGTAAAACACTGGAGCAGAAATAGAATGTTGGCAAATATGTTAGACGACTGAACTGATACGGCTGCTGTCTTCAACACTGATTTTTTTTTTTCAGTATTTTGTTTTTCTGATAAATTATGATTTCAGAAGTGAATTTAGTAGACAGTAGGGCAAATGGCATGACTAGAAGTTTGAAGTCTCTGCTGAAAAGTAAAATTTGTATGGATTGAGTTCTCCTCTTGGAGGTTCCATCTTTTTTTAAACACTGTTGTATAAACCCCTGTTATATAAAAAGGATTTAGAATAAACAGATTATTTAGGCAGAGAGTGCTGCGAGATACATAGCATAAACTCATTTGTCATCTGGGACCTCTCAAATAGCATGAATGTGCTGAGATAGTGAAACCCTTTTGTTGTACCTCAGCAGCTGAGTTGGCTGGGGGACAATGTGTCAACAAGGTGTCGGAGAGGCTCCAGCTTACTGAGCCATATAGCTTGTCTGTAGGATATTTATAGGCCATTTTTCTCCTGGATTCTCCATTTTAACTCCCATTTAAAGGATCATGCTTTTTCCCCCCATAGTGCATGTTTGTGGAAACACTGCAAGGTCCGAGGCTGCTGCTATCACATCCCACCTTTACCTCTTACCATGTCCATGAGAAAGAATGAATTCCCACAAATTTTCCTGCAGAGATGAGTGTAACAACCCATTCCACAGATTTGGCCATTTAAGTCTAGCAGTAAAGTTATTATGACGCAGAGACGCTTAAAAAAGGGGACAAGTGCTTCTGTTCTGTTATGGACATAGAGTAAATTATCAGCTTTTCTAAGCAGGTACATATTCTCAAAGTACTGCCTCGTTCTGCTTCTGGTGTAACAGACCTGGCTGGAGAAGACATTCCTGCCACACAGCAGCCATTCACTGCGTCTTCCAGCAAACTTCCCTGATGTAAATCTGGGAATGTTTGCTAAAAATATGTAAATCTTATTTTCATCCTAATTATAGAGGTAAATGATTTTTGTCTGAAGAATGCTGGAAGATGAGCTCCTGCATTCTTCTGTGTGTAATAAAGCTGTATAAAACTTTGTCAGGCCTATACCATTATAATTGAGAGTACTTTGGAAGAAATAATTTAAGTAGAGACAGTCATGTTTCTTCAGAATCCATGGAAAATGTACCTACAGTTGAAATGTGAACACTTATTCCTACACCCAAAGCCACCTGCAATTGTTTTACTGAATTATTTTGTAGAAGTACATATGTGTGTCCTTCATATGTATGGCAGGAGGTCATTCTCACTGACACTGCCTTGAACTCAAATGCACCACTGGGTTTTCAGTTGCTTCTGATTGGTTATATGCTCATATAACCTGATTTATTTCTATCTGTCTTACTCTCTCTGTTCCAAATTTTCTCAACTTCTAATTCTGTAAAATTTCTGATTGATGTTCCCCATTCTTTGGATAATTAGGATTCCCTTGTAGCAGATGCTTCACTTCTTCAATTTTTTTGTTCATATACTATAACAAAAAACCTGTTCTGCTTGGCTTGGGTAATTTCTTTGAAGAGGAAGGATGTCTTTGTAACCAGTATCTCTGCCACTTGGCACACTGGAGTAGCCCTTAGAGACTGCTGTATGACAGCTGAGACCTGACACTGCAGTACAGTCTGAAGGTGACACATACTGATGCTGACAGTATCAAACAGGCAGTGTATTTGAAGGTCACTGGTGCTCATCCTCACCCCAGACAAACTGCAAAACTATGCTTGAGGTGTCTCCCTTGGTCTCCCTGATTTGGGTGGAGAAAAGCTCAGGAAGCTCAGTAGAACAGGGAAAGCAGTATTTCTTTGCCTCAACCCTTGCTTACTCCTTTAAGTGGATATACACTACCTGCTGTGACAAGTGGGCTATCACCCCCCTGCCATATTCCTTACAAATGCTTTCTCTCTTGTCCAGTTTTTAAACCTAACTGGGGGAAGCATGGCCTCAAGGAAGCTTTCCCTTCTTCAATGGCATTCCTGTCCCACATCGCTTAAGATAATGAAGGTCTTTATGAATTTGGGTGATTCGAGGTGGGGAAGTCCTTGTGTTTGTAAATACATGTATATGTGCCCACACTGTATAGGTATATAAACCGGGTGTGGACACACTCTCAAAAAAAAAGATAAGCACTCACATCATATTATTACTTGGTTTTAGAGCATTTTAGAAACAGCAGAGGCCTGAAAAAATATTGGTGTCCTCCAAGAAGGTTGTATTGATAGAACTGCTGGGGTTTTCACTGGGCTGAGCCCTTAACGTACAGAGCAGCATCTATCCCCTTCCACAGCCTCTCTAGGAAAGAAATTCAAGGCTGTCAGAAATGGATTATATCCTTGAAGAAAAGCTCCCACATTTTGAAGTGTGGTTCCAAACCACAGAATGACATTAGTAATAGTTTCATTGCCTGAAATGTTTTTTTAGTGTTGCCTGAAGAGGTTTTACTTTTTTCCTGGAAGTTACTCTTATTTTTATTTTCTATTTAATAAAATGTTGGAGTCTTTCCTAAAGGATGTAGAGTCAAAGCACAACAGAATACATAAATGGTTATTTATTTATAAACAGTGGGAAATTCTCATAGTAACAGGAAGAAAATTAAAATCAGAAATGATAAACAGCGGTTGCAGCACAGTGTTTGGGCATGCCTTTTGTATAGCACTCAGCTTCAAGAGAAAACAGATCACTTAGACTGAACACCCACAATAATAAAAAAAAAAATCCATCTGTTATAAAGAGCTGTGGTGTTTCATTCCATGCCTGTGTGCACCAGTGAGGGGGAAGAAGCAGTACTGACAGCCCTATTCTGAGTAATATTTGGCTTTCCAAAGGGAGAGAGGAATAAAGAAAAGGGGGGGTGTGATTCTGGTCCGATGGGAGGGAGGAAGGTCCCAAAGCAAACTCCTCTGAAACAGAGGAGTTGACAAGTTGCAGAGAGATCTCTGCTAGTGCTGCAAATGCTATGCAGCTCCTCTTCCATGTTCTCTTCTCTTTTTAGTTTTGCCAAGGGGCAGAAGGAGACTGTGGTTAGTTTTCCTCCAGGTCTTCCTTCCTCTCCTGCTTCTGTGGTTACCTGGAGTAATCTTGCTGGCAGGAGTGAGGAGGAGGGAAGGCTGCATCTCTCAGGTTCACTTGGATTTGTGACCACCTGCTAGAAGCCCCAGTGATGTCTTCTGCGTGGCCTGAATCTGCCTGCCCTCGGTTTGCCATGGACAAGGACCGTCCTGTCAGTAAAAAACTGGGCTATGGCTTTCTCTGCCATTACTGGCATGCAAGCAAAGACCTCGTAATGAAAACAGATTTGCTTCCGGAAAGGAAATGGTTTTTTTGGCTTATAACTTTTGTGAAGGGATTTGCACAAGCTGTTGCAACCTCTTTTTCTTGTGCAGAAAGTTTTTTGTTTCATTGCTTGGGTTTTGTGGTTTGTTTTTTTTCTTTAAGTAAAACACCTCATGGAATTGAAATCTGCCACTTTGAGAAGAACTGACTTTTAAAATTATCACTCTGTGGCTGCTAATAATACTAAGTGCTTTACCCCTGAAAAATGAGTAACGCCTTGGACTGTGGCGAGTTTCTCCAAGACCAAAGCCAAGTTAGTTGCTACTACACTGATCCATGGCTGATGATTTTGTGGAGTGTGCTGATTGATTCTTTTACTGAGCTCTACTAAAATCTGTCTTTTCGTATCAGGCTTCTTGCTGAGACCTTACGAATTCATACAGCCTAGAGCAGCTGGAACAAAGCAGTGCTCAAATCTCATCTTCTACTAGGGCATGGGGAGGTGAGAGGGGAAGGGAAGGTAAACCTCAGTGCAGGGAGAGAGGGGTTAATCAATGCAGGAACTATGTCAGTGCGTAAGGTGTAATTAGTTACTATGCTTTGCTGTGCGCAAGACCACTCTTTTCCCTTTCGTTGGTATATATTCCTTTAACTAATCAAATGTCTTGAAAAAATGCAAACTAGGTGTTTTGTTGTGTGGTTTTTTGTGGTTTTAAAACTGTTCTTTATGTAGGTCAAAGTGTGACATTTGTAAGGGTGTGTTTTGCTCCACAAGCAATTGTGCTGGCTATAGTAGCAACACCTTAGTAATACATAGTCCTACCTTTTTTTTTAGTAGTAAACTCATGTTCTTGTATGTATTTCTGTTTGTAGTGTCCTCTCTCTTCCCCTGAAGAAGAAAAGCTTATTACCATCAAAAGGCCTAAAAGTCCAGCTACAAATGAGTTATCAGATATCAACACCCAAACCAACTGGACTAAGTCTCTTCCACTGCCAACGCCAGAAGAGAAAATGCGACAACAAGCACAAGCTGTCCAAACAGATGTGGTTCCTATTAATGTGACTGGTAGGCTTTTAATTTCAGTAATTGCATTACACTGATGAGGGAGGGCAGAGATGAAAGGGGATCCGTACAGTTGGCTAGTATTTGGACACTCATATATTCAATGCATGAATTTTAAATTACTTACCACACCTTTCTGTGAAAACTGTTTCATGTTTAATAGTTTAAATCTGAACTTAATTAGAAAACATCAAAATACCTTAAAATTTTCATTAATGGAGATAATTACAATATGTGGGCTTGAAATAGCATTAGATATTCATGAAATGCAAGAAGAGGACTGATAAATATAAGTGTTTTGCTGTGGACTACACTGAAGATATGAAATTGAAAATCATGTTTTGTCCAGTATTGATGATATTTCAACATTTTCTTCTAGGAATTTTATTTAAGGAAGGTTGTCAGGGACTTCTGTGTTCCAAAGACTAAATGTTACAAAAATCAAGAAAAAAAGCTCTAGGGTCTAATTTTTATCAGCAACAAAAGGTTTAGGTGTCAAGGAGAGTAGGGTTAGAACAGCAAAAGTTAATGAGGCTATACCTTTGAGCAGTACTCTAGGTAAGACACTCCACTTACATAACCACCGTCCACATTTTCTTGTTATGAACTCTTATATTATGTGTATTACCTCTTCGTTTTGAAAATGCTCTTTGATTTTACAGTTGCAAAACTCTCACTCTGTGGAGGTTAAATTACGTTAAAGCCTAATGCCGAACAGATACTTTGTTGTGTGTAAAACAGAATTTTCGTCAAAGATGGAATTATCTTTTCCATTTAATAACCCTTTTTTTTCTGCACAGTATCAAGATTGTCTGTTATTAGTTAATTCAAATAACTTACCGCTTGCCTGCCAAAGCCAGGATAATATTCAATATCCAGTTTATTTCAAATGCCATATGGCGTATTCTGACTCCACGCTTACTCTGGCAATCAATAGCTTGCAATGTTTGGTTTTGTTTTGAAAGTAAATTAGGTTCTCTTTCCCTGCATGACTAGCAGTGCTTTTTTCACCTGTATTTTTATAAATTAGTATTTTAATTAGTATTATTTAGTAGTATTTAAATATTCTAATAGTATAGGAGCAGGACATACGTAACAAGCCTCAGCAAGCTCTGAGAAATCAACAAGAATTTGTTTCTTAAATAAACAGCAGAAAGTACTTGAAGTAAACAGATGAAGACAATATGAAATCATGAACACCCCACTTCTGGAAAACTAATATAAGAAAAATATATGCAATGCTGAAATGTTACTCAGCCAGTTGGTATTATTTAGGGAATTTAGGATACAGATGCAGAAGACCAAGTTACAGGAACAATGGATAATCTGACATAATCAATAAGCTTGAGTAGGGCTTAGATGTTGTGACAGCAGGAACACTGTATACTTAGAGAAACAGTAATCTGTTGTTTGGTTTAATGACCCTGCATACTGCAAAAGATAGGGGGAAGTAAACAGATGGAAAGAAAAATGAGGTAAAGGGATCAAAAAGCTCATAGGTTTAATTCGTCATCATGTAGAACATCACCTTTTTTGGATAAATTATGTTTGTGCCTTCAACCTGCGTAGTTTGACTGGTATAACAAACCTTGTGTCCCCTGAATTGTTTAGTTCAGCACTAAATTGTAACAACACTTGGAAAACTCAGTGATTCTCAACTTTTTTGATTGAAATGGTGCACGTGCATATTTTACCTCGCCCTTCTGGAGTGTGTGGTTGAGCACTTACTCCCTCATAAACATGGTAATTGGAAGAGATAGAAAGGGTGGGCATTAAAGGAAGAGTGCTGTTGCACCATGTGATCTGGTCTCCAGGATCCACCGTTCCTTTTCCCTTGAAATAATTATATCGCTCCTGTGAAACAAGGCAAGCGACGTGAGCCACACACATACAGAAAAAGCTGCTGTCCTTGTTCCTCTTTAAAAAGTCACAATCTGCTCCTCTCCTCTGCTCTCCCACACACTGAGTAATTTTATTTTGTGAAGTTCCTTATGTTACTGCACGAGGCAGGAAAAAAATTGACAAGAAATTCTGTGCTGTTTGTTCGACATAACACAGAACAAACGATTGAGGATTTTTGTTTTGATTTGGCTTTTCCCTTCACACACTCTTTTTTCTCACTCTCCCAGAAGAGAGGTCAAAAAACTTCCATTTTATTACTCCTGGCATGAAATAAAAGGTTAACCTCTGAAGAGGCAATTGGTAATGTTTTCAGCAGTGCATTAGTAGTGATTGTGCTACAAAGGCCTCTCACGTGGCTGTGCAATAAATGCTCCATGAGTTCAGCTTTCAGGGCTCTTTGGTGAACAGATTGCAACTAATACAGTAGTCATAAAAATCTGCTGGATAGCCTGAAGGTGCAGGGGCATTGCATTAGGCTGACAAGCTGCTGACTAGACATCCAGATTTGGAAGCAGTTTCAGTCTGAGAGTGCCTGAGCTGAGCTTTGTTCTGACCTGGAAGGGGTTGGACCGCATTTTTCAATGGTGGCCAGTCTTTGCATTTACATTTCCTGTGGGTTAAAATACAGGTAATGGTCTGTGCTCTTGTGGGTTTTCTGACACTAACTTTCTTTCCAAAGGGAGGAGTCTGGTAATGGTGGAGGTGATCCAGACTGGATCCTGCAAAATATTTAAGCATTTACTTGAATCCAGCTTGACTGACTTCAGTGAGATTTAAGCACATACTTAAATATTTTCAGTGAATCCAAGGAAACTGAGTATACTGCATGAGGGACAACTGAGTAAAGTATATAAGGAATACCTAGATGATTTATTACAAACCTGTAAGAGAAGGAGAAAAGTATCCTTAAATCTTAACATTGACATCGATATTTTCTAAAATGAAAAAGATGATAATAAAGAAAGAAAGAAAGAAAAGACTGAGGCATTCTGATTTTGCTTGTTGGATTTCATTGAAGTTGCTATTTTGAAGTTCTGCAGATATGCGTAGTGGCCTTTGTGGATCAAAAGCCGTTCAAGATTGATTAGTTGAGTTAGCTCCTAGGTAGCTCATTTGGAGCAAGTTACTGTGGATCAGTTGACACAGTAACATTTGCCCATGGCCATCCTGTTTGTGCTGTCTGAGGTTTCACATGAAGGACTCTCTTCCTTGTTTGCAGCCTCTGCTTGCCACTTAGCATTTTATTCCAGGGCATTCAAAGCTACATTATAGTTTCTTGCAATCACCATCTCAGGCATAATTGTTGGCCTTTGAGTGGATAAAGATATGTTCAGAGATGCAAAACTTTCTCCTTCAAATCTGTTGGATTCATTATGATGTGGCTGGAATTATTTTTATCATCCTGCACAACAGGATAACCTAATGTCTTGACTCTTGCCCCATATGGGTCCTAACATCTTATACAGGTACTGCCTCAGACAGTGGATAGTCTGTCTCAATATTTCAGGACTTCTACTAAGCCAGTGGGATACATAGCTCTAAATTTTCTAGTTCCCATGGGCTTCCTTTCCTCCCTTAATCTGACTTCAGTCAATGCAAAAGTTGGATGAAATTGGCATTTTGTAACTGCAAGGATTCCATTCAGCACAAGTGCAGCCCATGGTCACAGCTCCAGTCAAACAGAGTCAGAGTCTTTATATTTACAACATGGTGAATGAAAGTACTTCATTTTTTCCTTGCATTTTCTCAAGTCCACATGCTATACTTTAATATATGACACTGTCTTTAACTGTTATAGAGGTAATGAGGTTTTCTATGCTACTCGCATGACACACATCATACTGATGTGCAGTCAGCCAGGGGTCATTTTTATGATGTATTAATTACCGTGCATTAATCACTTTTTAGAGGTAAATAATTTGGTCATCAATTTGCAGAAAAAGTGTGCAGTGGAAAAAAACATGTACAATGTTTATCAAGGTTTTTCTGCCTTTAAATTTTAAATGGGCCATCTAAAAGACTTTGAGCAGTGCTTTAAAATGCTTAAACTTCTGAAAAGGGAACTTACGTGTTACCTACAGGGGGTAGCTCTTAAATTTTTAGAAGTGACAGAGAATTAGCTCACGATCTATAGGGCAATTTTTATCTTACTACTAGTAAAATGGCCAAATTATAAACCTCTAAACAAAAGTGAATTCCTAAAGAAAAGCTGCTTTATGATAGTGGTGCTTCTGGGTCCCATTATGATACAGCACATGGTCATCATAAGGCTTTGTCTGGCAAAGTGCACTTAGGCTTTTTTTTCAGCTCTTGCCATTGTATATTTTTATAATCATCTGTAAAGTTTCCATTTTAAGCAGCTTTCACTCTGAAATATTTATGAGTCCATGAGATCAGTTTGATCTCTGCATGCTCCGTAGTTCTTGTTTGTATTCGTGTTAAAAGATCAACACCAGAAATGTGGTACACTTGACAGGTTCAGAGCAACTTGGAATGAAAAAGAAGGGTCTCATGTGAGTTAATGATGGAGCTGTGCAAAGACATCGTAATAGCTGTTGCCAATAGCAGTGTCTGTTCCTGCATAAACCATTGAGATCTTTCATTTTCATGAGCAGATTTGCTTTTTCTGCAGCCCAGTACTTAAAAATAAATTACAAAATCACAGAAAAACCTATAAAGGGCCAAATTAAAGCAAAGATTCTCTTTGCTTGTGGAATTAGAGCTTCTCTCACCAAATATGAACTGGGCTCAGGAAGTCAAAATTCCTTTTAAAACACGCAGTACTGTGTAATGGATATTTGTGCGTAAAGCCTTACTGTGACAGTGTGCTGTATCTTCCTTCAGTGTAAACCTTCATTGTAGGAGCAAGCTAACATCATTTATTAATGCCTTTTTTTCCATTTCTACAACAAAACCTAGTGGAAGAAAGTGCATGATGTCAGTGTGCTTGGAAGTAATGTTGCTTTGCTTGTTCTACCATGTATTAGGGGAGAATTTCGACCGCCAAGCCAGCATTCGGCGGTCTCTAATTTACACAGACACGGTGGTAAGACGGCCGAAGAAAGTCAAAAGGAGAAAGACTATTACAGGAATCCCTGACAACATACAAAAGGAGCTAGGTATGGCTCATCAGAACTGTATTCCGTCCACTGTTCATTGTCACTGCTTATCATTACTCGACTAATAACATTACCAGTGCTCATGAAACCAATACAGTCTGATAGCCTATTTCAGTTCCAAATATGCGTGTGCCTCCTTGCCACCACTTGCAATGGGAACTTGGGACCTTTAATCTGTTGACTTCCATCTGTTAAGGGGAGCAGGTTATTTGGAAAATGGTGTACTGGTACAATGAAAATCTGCAGGAGATGTAAGGTTTCTGGACTTCAATGCTTTCCTTCAGATTTAGTCATCTTCTCCAGGATGTTCACCAAAGCAAAACTGAAGTTGGCAGGCATATTGGCTTGTGAGTAATTACTTAGTGGAGTAATCAGTTCATGGATGCCTTCCTGAATCTGACAAAGATTGCATCAAGAATGAAAAAACTCTTTTTCAATTCATTTTTGGCAACTCCTTAAGTATCAGTGTTATTTGATTGCCAGTAATTTACCTGGGTTTATTAGCTATTTGAATTATTCTAAAGGAAGATTACCTATTTGGTCAGATTTACACTACCTCAGGCAGTCCTCCTTCACACTTTGTAGCAGATGTGAATTCAAAGCTGATGAAGCAATCAGAATTTTGGCAGACCTTTCAGACACTTTTTGCAGAACTCTTCAATTTAAATTGTGGTATTTTAGTTTATTTTTTGAAAATTTAATTCCGTTTTTCCCAAATTATAACTTCACAGATGGAAGTATGCCCCCATACACACTTTTTGCTCAGTAGAGGAAAAATATATTTTAAAATAGTCTGGCAGAACATAATTTTATGCTTTATATGTGAAATCATCTCATATATTGATGATTTCCCTAAGTTTTACTACCTTGCATTTTGCATCTATTTCTTTTTTAATTATGTTTTCAGTTCTTGGTTATTTGTCTGGATTTTTCAGAAACAGATGCAAAAATCTGTAGCTTCTATAGCTGGATGGGTTTGAAATAAGCTAGAGGGTCAGGCATAGAGAAAGCCAAGAAACAAACAATTACATGCAGAGAAGTCTGTGAGTGGAACTGTGCTCCTTCAGCATCTGTAATGAAACAGTGCCCTGCCATGGGAATCCTTTGCCTCAAGAAAGCATTTGCAAAACAGAGGTTACATTTGTGACCACTTCAGAAAGACGTTTAATGCTTGAAAACATCAACTGTAGCTTTATTTGGTGGAGTAAACTGAGAATGCAGTTGGCATCTATCCTAAAAAGAATTCTTCAGTTAATGCCTTAAAAGAAGTTTGTGACTTTTAGCCAGTCTGTTCACTAAGGGTGACAAGTTTTATACCTTGTTTGTCGTCTTCCATCTCTGTGCTGAGCACATTTCGCGTTGCACTGCTTGAAGGTTTTCCTTGGCTTCTCTTTTAAGTTGTGGACTGGCAGCATCCCACTGTAGGAGCTCTCTCTGGATGGTTCCCTGGCCCACAACCTGCAGGCACATAGGGCTTCAGCCATCTACTCTATGGCAGAAGTTGTCTGAGGAGCTCCATGTTGTTTTTGTGGTGGCTGTGTGTCTTCCAGAGAGAAAATTGCATGCCAGGAGAACTCCATGGCATCAGCGTCCATCCTGTCAGTGTATTGGTTTCCATCACAAGACACAAAGTGCACTTGAAAAGAGTGATAGTGAAGACACTATCTTACACCTGGGGAAACCAGACAGGCTGCAGTGAAGTGACCTAGCCAGAGTCAGCCACCAGGCTGCTGACAAGGCTGGGAATAACTGCAAGTCTCCTCCATCCCTGCTCAGTGCTCTTTCTGCCTTTCCTTCCTTGTCACTCCCCAAATATTTCTGTAGCAGTCCATTCCCTATTTCTCTTACGCTGTCCCAAAACAAACAAGGAGTTGTTTTAAAACATTCCACAGTTCATTTGATCGGAAGAAGTATCCGGACTAAACTCCAAATCAAGCAATTGCATTATGCCTATTGACATTCTCCCTGTGGTTTCAGCTGAATAAATCTCTTTGTTTCTCCCCTAAAGCATTGCTGTGAATGGCTATAATATTTACACAAAGATTAAAATCCCTTGGTACACCAGAGTTGCTGCGTGCAGGCTAAATAACCAACATATACAGCAGATTCTTGTAACCTCTTGTTTATCCTTCAGAAGGAAGCAGAAACTTGAGAGAACCTCAAAGCTTCAACCAGGCTTTGGACTATTTTCATTTCTTGTTTCATTTCTTTCTTCCAGAGAGCCTGGAAGAACTTCTGCCAGGCCAAGCTGCTGGGGTTCTCCCCTGGCTGCTTTGGGTCCTTTGGAACATAAGGGACCAAGCAGAACAGAAAGCCTGGCTGCTGGCCTGAGCTCAGCGGATGTGGTACTCTCATAGAATTTAGCCAGACATACTGAAAGGAAACATTAACTGTACCCATGTGCTTAAAGTATCTTTAAACATTCCTGCTTTTTAGCATTGAAATGCTGTTGTGTTTTCACAGGTGTCTTCCAGTGATGAACCAGTCTCTCTGTGTAGATTGGAAAATTCTGCATAGAAAATTCTGCATAAATAAAATGCAACATGATAGATGGGATTCTGAGACAGAGTAAGAATGTGAGGTGTCTACCAGTTTAGAGATAGCAGTTACGTTTTGAAGTTGTTTTTTAACAGCAGGACCCTCTCAGTACTATTTAGCAGAGTGACACCAAAGTAAGAGGAGAAGGCAAAGCATTCTTCTCTCTGCCAAAGACAGCAATGAAAAAAATTGATTTTGCATACTTCTGAATTACCTTCCTTGTTTTACAGAACATAAATATTTCATACATATTTAGTGGGAGTCAGTGTTGGATCAAAACTGCAGAAAGAGCAAGAAACTTTGAGATGTTTCACTTCAAGCACTCTTGGTTTCTCTGCTCTATGTTGCAATTATCCATGGTGTCTAGATGTCTTCTTCAGATGGTACCTTATATGCAAACCTGTATTCCCCCCTCAGACCAGAAGGTGATTCCCAAAGAGAAGTCTGGTTGAGATGAGCACCTCTCTGGAAGAGCCTGTCACTGGCATTGCTCATTTCTTGGCTCTTGGTTATCATCAGCTCCCTTCATGTGTTCCAACTCTCCAGATGAAATAAAGACAGCAAAATTCTTTCCACCTTTCTGTGGTCCTTTTTCTTCGTGTCAGTGCTCTAGAGTCTGGCTCAGACTAGCTTTATTTTTGTGGAGGTTCTAAGTTACCTGGTTGTGAGTGTTTTTCCAGAGCTCTGCACCAATGCAGTCCCAGACACCAGTGGATTGTTTCTGGTGTCCCAGACTCCCTCCCTGTCTTTCAGGAGGAGCAGATCCCAGACCTGAGTATCAGTTCTACCACAGTTCCTAATAAACATACCCCACCAAAACAGATGAGAGGAAAATGTCTTCAACCCTTTGAGTTCTCTTTCTTCTGACAAGCATTTTGATTTTTTTTTAATTCCAACAGAAAGTTTCTGTCCTCTTGGTTTCCAAAAATGTCTTTAATTTTATGCTTTCTGTGTACTTCCTTTGGATTATTTAAATCCTTTTTGTTCATCTTACAGATGTAATTCATTATCTTTTTGGCTCTGTGATTTTTTTGCCCCGTGTACTTTTTTTTTTCCCCTTCCTGACCTAAGGGTTCAAAGGGTCAGAATGACCTCATACAGTTTTTTCAACTTATTTCCCTACCTCACTTTTTCAGTAGCTCACAAAGAGTTGTCACCTCTAGGATCTCGTGTCAGGATGTCAGTCATAGGGATGGGTATGACTGACACCTGAACTGTCAGTCCTTCATTTGCTTTCTTGCTAGACAGCTCAGACCCCTGGTGATACCAGTTGGTGTCTGAGGTATTATTTGGGATTCTTGAAACTCTTCTTTGACATGCCTGAGAGGAAGCAACTCCATCTCAGCAATGTGGGGGCAGATGAGTCCTGATCACTTGAAACTCACCTGTTCTATTAAAGACTCCTCTTAATTGATACTCTTCTCCAATTAGTCCCTCCAGGGCTAGCAATCACTCAAGTTTCAAGTCCTCTGGGTAAGAAGAGTCCCAGATACCCATTGGTCCTACAGAAATACCACACAAATACCCAGCTGTTCCAGCCAAGTTGTTCTGCACCTGCTTCTGTTCACAACTTCAGCAGTCTTTAGAGAAAATATCTCTGTTTCGGAGTTATTGTGCCTTTTGACTAATACTGGGTTTATACTTGTAGTTATTCAACATTGTACATTTCCAGCGCTATTCATCCATAGATTAGGTTTTAGAAAGTAGGTATAATCTGCTTTTTGATACTGCGAGAATGAAAGACTGATGCCAGGAATATAAACTTTACCAGAGGCTGTTTGGTTAGTGAAATGAACGGAATCAAGAAAACTTCGATTCCCAATATTTACATCAAAAATCTCCCTCTCGGGGTGCAATGATATATGCGAGCATTGAGGATATTTTTAAGCTGTCAGTACTGAAAAGTTTCACGGGATTCGCTGCAGTATTTTTACTCCCCTCTGAGAGATTACAGATGCTTCATGGAGCACAGTGAAAATTCCTTAAAATTGTCATAAGCCAAATGTATTTGTCTGTTTCTTGTTGAGTGTTAAAAATCACTCAGTATATACTGAGTGCTGGAGTAAAACAGATTAGGAATCTCTGGGTGTTCTTTGTAACACTGAATCGTGGTGTCTGCACAGTGGCTTAGCCAGTTTACCAGGTTTGCAGGAGGATTGCTAGGTGGGGCATGAAGAGGCAATGAAAGTACCACACCTTAGGAATGTGCCTGTGGCATAAGACCAGTGCTTGCATTAGAAATGGTTAGTCAGAAGGTAAGAGACACTACTTCTTTGTTCTAGTTGAAACAAGCATGTACTTTGTGACACCAGCGCACAGCTCTTTATCTTTTCAAGCCCTCAGTTTTCCATGCTCATTTCAATGAGTAGCTCAAAATGCAGCAGACCTTTCATCTGATTCTCTGCAACGAGCTGCTGGTGCCACCACACCCGCTAGAGAAGCGGGGGGCTGCTAGTAGCCAGTACCTGGCCCCAGGGATTATGTACAGACATGCTTTCTTCCCCATCAAATTTGCCAAATTTGTCATTCTCAATCACTGTGTTCTCTAATGTGCAACACCAGTGACTACCAGAGTCCACAGTGGGTGTTCTTTACTTGCTGCTGGAACCTGCTCTAAACATGAGAGTTAGAGAAGAGTATTTGCCCTAAGAGAGATTTTTTAGCATAGTAGGGTAATAAAGAAGAAAAGAGGGTCGATACTGGTCTCCTATGGTGGGCATAGCACTGACTGCAGTGCTGCTGGACGCAGGATAATATAAAAGGCAAAGAGGACAATCATTACTTTCAGCCACATTTATAATGCGCCGAGTTTGCAGCTACTTCTGACTTTGTAATGTTCAGCATCTGTAACCTGATGTCTGGTTCTGCAACATTTTTTGCTTGTCTGCTCACACATTGTCTCTGCAACTAGATGGACTTGTGGATGGTATTCTTTAAAAGATCTGATTCAGTTTAAGAATTTTTGTGTTGCAGGTAGAAGATAACTTCTGCCTGCTACTTACTTAAGTAGATGTTTTCTGAGAAACCTAGCAGTATCAGTGTAGTAGTCAAAGGTGTGAGCTGTCCCTTAGAATGGGATTGTTTGTCTTCTAGCTGCATAACCAACAAAGATTTTGAAAATCCTTCCTTTCAGTATTACTCTAGAAGTGAGTGAGGGTTTTTCCAGTGCATTTAAAAATTGCAAATAAAGTACTCCTCGCTACCCTCCCCTGAATTTCACTGAAATCATTAACATATCAGCATTTTACCAGTATACCTGAGTCTTAAATGTTCCTCTGGTTGGTTTTTTTGAACCATTTTCCCTGCAGATTTCTGTTGTCCCTCTTCAGAAAACAGAACTATAAAAAGAGTAAATCCTCACAGCTTACATGATATTGTCCGTACATGTAAAGAATTTCAGAATATGCTGCGTTTCTACAAAAAAAAAAAAATTAAAACCTCAAAGTTATGTTCCTGTAATAGTAACACCCACGAAAAATTCCTTCTCTGACCATATCCCATAGAATGATTGAAGGATGTAGCCCTGTAGTTTATATTTCTGAAGCTGGGCTGTCTTGCCCTCTACAATCCTGTGTTTATTTGGGCTTTGAATCATTCTAACTAGAAGAGGCTTCACACCTAGTGCAAAGACTTGCCCTGATGGGCTTCCCTGCAGTGTTGAGGTTGTGAACATTTACTGCTGTTGAGTCGATTTATGCGGTTTCCAAGAGCATATTAGGTTGGACCCTAAATTACATCTCTTCTGGTAACAAATCCAGGGTAAGCACTGGTTCTCAGCAGCATCCTGCAGTTGGTTGTTGATGCTGCCCTCTTGTTAGCGTGCTGCTCTGGCACAGTTCTGGCTGGGGCAGCCAGCAGTGCCCAGGCTCTGCTGGGGCATGTGTGCCAAGGGATGGGGCAGGAGATGCTGTGCCAGGCACTTTGATGTAGCTATCACTGGCCACTTTTATTCAGTGGCCTCTTTTATTCAGTGTCCTTAATTTTCTATTTCAGACATCACTGTGCATTTACCATGAACAGTATGTCCCAGTAAATGCATTGTAACACTCCCTGTTTTGGAAGGAGGAAATGGTGAGCTTAGCAAGTCCAGCATTGGTCCACTTTGCCATATACCTTCTCTAGCAGCAACACTTTGAACAGACATAAACCACACATATAAGACATACATACTGAAACAGCATTTCAGTACTTGTGAAAGAGGGTGCGTTTAGCTTCCTCTGTGAATACAATAGAGACATACCACATGCTGAAATGAACTGCTCTCAGCCACAGGTCAGTGTGTGACAGTATTAGATACTTGCTGTAGTGCTGACAGCTTCATTCTCCACCACCACCATCCTTTTGTCTCATTTGCGTCTGTGAATTTGTGTGCATGTGTGTATTTCACTGAGAGAGAAGAAAAATACCCCATCTCTTTGGCTATTTACATATCTTAGCATGCAGATCTTTATTACCAGGTATTTTTAATTGACCAACAGTTAATATCAGTGATGTCATGGTTCCAGAAATATTTGTAATGTCTACTTTGTTGTTTTTCTCTGTCTTAACCAAAGGGGTGTACTGATTCCATAGAAAAAATATACCTGGAAAGGAAGATTATTTTTCTTACTGTACAGTTCTTAATAGCTGTACACAGAATATGCAAATCCTCTTGGTTGGCTGCAGTACTCCATCTGTTCTGACAGTATCTCGTATTAGATTATCCAAGACATTTGCCAGCATCTGAGTATCTAGCTTTGCAGCAAACCTCTACCAGAAGCAGAAAGAGGCTGCATTTTTGTGAGAGCAAGAGAATTTACACAAAGCAAACTAACTAGGCTTCGAGCTGCTGAAAGGCTGCTCACATGCCTGAGGAAAAGAAGTAAACAATCTTTTTTGTGTGTGCTGCTTTAACTGTAGCCTTTTCAGAGCCCTCTTTTCCTTACCCTAAATGCCTGTTTTGCCTGCCAAGAAGCAGGATGATTAAATGTCCTTTACGTGGTGTTTAAAGCTGCATGATAACAATACCTATCGTCCCAATGACGTTTCATATAGTAAATATGAAAGGAGAACATTCCTTTCAGGCGTGATACTTCATTACTCCTGAGACTCGCTAAGGCGGAGACTTGAAATAACCAGTTTTCCCCCACAGTGACATATGTGTAGCATCCTTACCAGCATCTCCAGCAGCACGCCTGCCTCTCTCTTGCTATTTATACAGCAATGCAACTGAATTCAAAAGCAACAGCCTCACACAGACTAATTTTAAAGCAGTCCTCTGGTTTGTGATTTTAAAAGGTGGCTACCAATAAAACTGTAAATTTAAAAGAGCTCTAGAATCCTTTCTATTGACCCAGTGATAACTATATTTTGAACTGAAACTGGTTTTCCATTGTCTTCAAAGTTGGGGGTGGGGGAGTTATGCCAATATGTGATTATTTCTTCTTTTAGAAAAAGTGGTTATTTTTTTATTTCCTGATGGTGCTGAGGCTGAGACAACCATCAATACCAGCTGTTTCTTCTCCCCAGTTCTTAGAATTTTTCCTTTATGATAAATAGAAAATAAGAGTTGTATGGAGAAACGTTATCTAATGGCTATTTCTTTGCAGTGTTGGATAATGTTTATATAAATGCTGTTGTAGCATGTGTATTATTTGTGGTAAAATAATGCATGTTTCCACGTGTTAGCATTCTTTCAGACAAACTGCAGGACTTGGAGAGCTATCTGTGCCTCCTGAAATATTTTTTTCTGAAGTGTAATGCTTATAAAAAGCAGAATTTTTTATTCATATTAGTCTCCAGATTTCCTTCCCCTTTTCTTTATTGCATGAGGCATTAGCATGGGAACACACTTCACATTTCTAAGGCTTTTGTCTGTTTCTGCTGCGTTGCCTACTGGAAGTCAAATAGTACTACTTGGTTTCTGACACAACTGATTACTATGGAAATTATTACCATATCATAAACAGAGGATTTCGTGTGTCGAATGTGCGGCAGGAACGCAGACGATTCTGTAAGCAGAAGGTTCCTGGTAATAAGGAAAAAGGGAAGAGAAATGCAGAAAACAGGTGATGCCTCTGAAAAATCCATTGTTGCAGATTTTTCTTCAGAAGGCATAACCTGCAGGAGCATGGGGATCGAGCAGTTTGGGTTTTTTTTTTTTGAATGAGTGAGAAGATAAATGTGAATTTGCGCTTCAAGAAATAATTATTTTATTTTGACTCCAGCAGTTGGTACTGGCCAAAGTGATTTCCGGGGGCATTCTATGTATGTCCCAGATCACTGTTCCACGCTAGGGAGACTGGACAGCTATCGCTCCGCTATGCAACGCTCTGAAACCAAGGACACCAGCTGCCAGACAGAGGAAGTTAAAGTTGTGCCCCCTTCAATGAGAAGAATACGAGCACAGAAAGGACAAGGCATTGCAGCCCAGATGTCTCAGTTCTCCAGCTCATCTGGAAACATGTCAGTGATGAGTGATTCTGCTGCAGTTATATTTGCTTCTCGCCAAAACAACGATACAGGTTTTCACAGCTTGCCTCGGGTTGGTGCGAGAGTGTCTCTGCAGTCCCTAGATCAGACACAGAGCATGATGTCGAGGCAGACTGAAGACATTGCTGGCACTTTACCCCACCAGATAAGTAAATTGCAAGTGGATGATAGTGTTGTGCATCTGAGGAACAATCCCACGATGGGGACCCTGTCAAGGCCAAAGTCCCAAGAGGTGAGAAGCTGTGACAGCGAGAAGTCCTCAAGCCCAGCATGTGTGGTCTCTCCTCATGCCACCTACTCAACGAGCATCATACCCAATGCAACGCTGTCATCCTCCTCAGAAGTTATCCTTATTCATGCTGCCCAGAGTGTTGGATCATTGGATAGTAAAATTACCAGCTCCACTGCCTACCCAAATCCAAGAGACAATCCTGCTGCCAGCAGTGCAGTAAGTGGGAAAGAAGATCACCATTCTTCAAGTGGTAACTGGAGTGAGAGTAGCTCCACACGTCACTCACAGACTTCGGATACCATCCCATCTAACACTGTCATGATGCTTTCTCTTGGTGACTCTGCTGTCTCTCTTAGCACTCCTGGGAATGCAGAGGCTGGGTCTCAGAGCATGAGCTACAGCTATAGGAACACTGCTGCTTTAGCAAGCCCTTCCCAGGACAGCGATGGTCGGAGTGAATCCAGCTATTCTGGGGAGCGAGCACAGGCAGCAATGAGCAGCACAGAGCACTGGTTGTACAAATCTTCAGAAAACAGCGAGACCCCCTCACGCAAGGTGGTTTGTACCACACCGGGCTGTGCCACGCCCGGCAGCAACCTGAGCAGCAGCAGCCTGGAGAGGACGTCAGTCAGGGACGATTCTGCTTCTCTGTATTCATTGGACCACGACGGCTATTACGGCCCCGTGCATATGGACTCCGGACTGAAGTCAGACATGCCATGCAACAGTACTAATGGTTTTGAGAACCCCAGAGAGAGCGTGGTAAATGTCTTTGAAGGAAAGGAGAAGAAACATCAGGATGACCAGTCAGGCCAAGGTGACAAATCCCTTGCAAGAAACATCTCACTGAAAAAGGCAAAGAAGCCACCTTTGCCACCATCCAGAACAGATTCACTCAGAAGGATGCCTAAGAAAAAAGCCCAATCCAATGGACAGGTACTTGATGAAACCCTCATTGCCACCCTCCAGCATTCTCTGCAGCTGAATCTCAAGTGCAAAAATGGCAGCTCCCCTTCCCAGAGCCCCTGCAGTGATTATGAGGATCCCTGGGTGTTGCGCTCCCGCAGCCAAAGCTCGGTCAGTGCGAGCAGCAGCATGATGTCCACCACTGCTCCAAACCTGTACTCCATCTGCACGGTCACTCCCTCCCAGAGTGAAACAAGTAGCATAAAGTCGGAGTACGCTGACCAGTGGGGTTACTACAGCGACTATGCCGCAGTGGGAGACCACCAGGTGAAATCTCCGGTGACCCATTCTGCCAGTACATCATCTGCTCTCAGCGATTACAGCATCAGCCACTTCAGTGATGGCTCAAGGGCTTCTGTGCCACAAGTGCCCAGTGGACTGGCCAAACCAAAGAGTGCTTCTCCAGAGAAATCTCACCGAGTCACATCACCATCAAGTGGGTACTCCAGCCAGTCCAATACACCCACTGCGCTTACTCCAGTGCCTGTACTTGTAAAATCTGCATCATCAGGAAGTGGAAAATCCAAGTTGAAGCCTAAAGTGCCTGAAAGGAAGTCCTCTCTTTTGTCTTCAGTGTCCATGTCTTCGTCATCCACTTCTCTTTCTTCAAATACATCTACTGAAGGGAGCGTGAGTGTGAAGAAATTGGACCCTGCTCTGAGCCCTCCTCCAGATTCTGGTGCACCTCCTCCACCACCTCCTCTTCCAACACCTCCACATTGCTCTGAACTTTCTCCTCCCCTTCCTCCTCCTCCAGCAGAAGTCATGGATCTGTCACCGTTGTCGACCTCTCCCACATTCCCCCCTCCTCCCCCAGAAGTCAGTGTAAATTCTTCCTTTGCTCAGACTGTCTCATGGTTTCCTCAAGAGGCCTCCATCAGTTCATTCTCTTCCCCTGTTCCTCCTCCTCCTCCTTCCTCCATAGCTGTCCCACCACCAGCACCACCGCTTGATCCCAAAATAACGAAAGGTGCAACAATATACCCACAGTATTCTTTTAAGAAACGCAACCAGGACGATTCTTGCTACAGTCCAGTGAAACAGCCGCTCAGTAAGCAAGATGCATTGAGACCTGTGATGCCCTTAGTAACCACCAAAGCGCTGCAAATGGTGCAGTTGAGGTCCGTGAAAAAGTCAACAGAAGGTGAACCATCAACTGAATCTGCTTCTGAAACCACCTCTCAGGAAAAGGGTACTGCAAATTCATCATCACAGTCTTTGCTAAAGCCATCTCTCTCACTAAAACTCAGTAGCAGCTTAGGGAATGAGGAAATGAAAGCTCCAGGCACTTCATTTAAAAATGCAGTTCAAACACTGTCTCGCGGTTCTCCTCTCATTCTCTCTGATAACACACCTGTACTTGACAGTGATCAAAAGCCTGTGAGTGCAGTAGGTCTAAACAAGTCTTCTGAAGCTGGTGCTCTGGGGTCAGCCACTGATGACACACCTGAGTCCTCAGTGCAGAGTGAAGACCTCCCTTCTGGCATGTCACATCAGGGGTCACCAACATCTCCTGACAAGACTCAGGTTGTATTGCCAAGCAAGAAACCACCTCCTATTTCAAAGAAACCCAAACTGTTCCTTTTGGTACCACCTCCACAGTTAGACCTCACAGTGGAGAAAGCAGCTGAAGTGAGTGATACTGCTAGAAGCCCAACTAAGAGAGACGCTGTGCTTGCACACGGTGAGGAGGCGAGAAATTGTCTTACAGATGGACTCGGTTCTAGCGAGATGGACTCTGGCAGCCTGGTTCCTGAGGGAGGAGCTGCTGGATTCACCTTCTCTGAGACAGTGGGAGCGAATGCCTTTGTGGTACAGCCTGCTGCATCACCAGTTCAAGAAGAACCCAGGCAGGAGGAGCAGTCTGCTTTTGATGAAGGAAGCAGTTCAGGCAGCAGCCAAGACAGTGGCAGTAACACTGACGGGCACCTATCTCAAGAGAACGAAAGTGGTGAGTCTCTTTTCTCTGACTAATTCAGATGTAGCAGCAGCTATTTTAAAGAAGGTAGGGAGTGAGAATAGCCATCCTAGCACTGAGGTGGAATTCTGTAGAGGGCAGAACCTCTTCTGATTGTTACAACTAAAACAAAAAAGGAAAGTTGCAGGGATCTGATGATATTTCATGAATTTTCTTAAAATTCCTGTCTGACTTCACATTGTTGCAGACGCGGAAAGAAATGATGCTTTATTTAACCATGCTAATATTAAAGCATGCTATAAAAACAGTTAATTTGTTCATTTTGGTTTTGCATTTTAGTGGAAACCATACAAATTTTCTTCTGTTACTGTTCTCCGCCTGTTGTATGTGAGCAAGCACAGGCATTTTGTTGAGCACTGCAGTTCCCTAAGCAAGCGTTGATCTGAAATCACCATGATAGCACTGCACTCACTCAATCCATCGGATGCTTCTCCTTAGAGGCAGTGAGGGCTGGTTTCAGGATTACATGCCCATGGAGTTCACATGACAGCCTGTCTGCGTTGTTTGTTCTCTTTGCACAGTGGAGGTGTTTGAATCAGACACAGCCAATAGTTCATTCCTGCCAAGCAGTAGCTATGGGGAAGAGACGGACGGAGTGGCAACACCAGCGAGACCAAGGACTACTGAGGATCTTTTTGCAGCCATTCACAGGTACTGCAGAAACTGCCCTTCCTGTACTGTGAGGTCCGGTAGGTCTCTCAAAAATAAATTTAACATTGTTTTACTAAAACACCCAATTACATTAAAGTCATTGCTTTAACAGAAAGCATGTATTTATCAGCTTTCTACTAAGGCTATATGTGAAAAAGATGAGGAAAAGAACTTAGGTTTTCTTGTTTTACAAATGTATTTAAGCTATTCTGAGCTAAAACCAACCTGATTAAATGGATGTAGATTATATTATAAATACCTTGCCCTTTAAAATATCAAGTTACGTCTAGTATTTATTGTACTGTTCTCAATCTGCCATATTAACTCTACTGTTGCTTTTTCTGTGTATCTTTTTGTTTTCATTCTCGTTCTTCTCCATCTCTTTTTACTCTCTTCGCTGCTTATATGGTGCAGTTTGGGACAGAGGCTCAACGCTAATGCTTCATGGCAAGCGTGGCTGAAACTGGCAAGTAACACAACATGTCAGTCATATGGCAAAACATATGGCAAACGCTGGATTATAGTTTGCCATAATCCAGCCTGAGGTCGGGTATTTTGTGTCAAACTGATTCATGAATGAAATGTGCAATACTGGCTCTATTATTAATGACATTATTCATTTCCCTTGAAAACAAAATCATCCCGAATGGCAGCTAGATTTTTGTGCTGTTCACGTTAGGTGCTCCGAAAGGGAAAATACGCGAGAAGGCCCCGAGGAAAGGAAGGCCCCGAGGCAGAGCTCCCTTTGAGCCGCGCTCCGGACCGCGGCCGGAGCCGCCCCGGGCCGGGCCGGGCTGGGCGTGGCGGCAGCGCCATCGCGTGGCAGCGCCGCGCACTGCAGGCCGCGGCGGGGCCGCCTCCCTGCCCGCCAGCGGGGCATTGGTGATCCCGGTGTCTGGTCAGTCCGCACGTCCCTGCCCGAGCTCGGCACCGGGAATCAGGGACGGGAGGAGAGCACCTGGGAGCTGGGAGGCTGCAGCATTCTGCATGAAAAAGCTGGTTTTTTTCTGTCTTTGAAACAAGTCTGTTCCAGACAATACAAAAATTACGTATCTATGATACCGACTCTCTATAATTTACTGTTACCCCTTAGGACTTGGCCTGTAGGAGCCGTTCTGATAATGGTCTGTTGCATGCGTGTTGCATGGCGCTCGCTAGAACTGTGGCAAATACGGTTTTAGAATGAGATATTCTGGCTAGTAGCCTTTCTCCATTATGTATTCAGATACAGAGTGGATCTCTGTGTTTATGCACATACCTGTAATTCATGAGTTTGTGGGGAAATGGACAATGGAACTGGATGTGACAGACTCGACACATTTTTTATTAAGACGTTGCTTTTGCTGGCTTTGGACTTAAACCAATATCTTCCATGGTTGTTGATTAATAAAAAAGGTTTTGGTTTGCCCCCACTGTTTCTAAGAGGTATTATTTTAGTAATTGGCACTCTTGAGTATGTGCTTTGGAGCGAGACAAGACATTTAGTGGTATGTATATTAAGGACAGGAAGAACAGTATTGAGTTTTAAGTCATAGTTTTGTTTGAACATATCCCCTTTCTGTGTCTGAAAAGCCACCAAAACCAAATTTGGTTCTTAATTTCAAGTTTCTTCCATAATTCGTACATACTGAGAAAAGCTGGCTAGGTGCTGACAGCAAACTGACTGCTCTGCACTGCATTCACAGTCTTACCGAATCACTCCAAGTTAGGATAAAAAAGTCTTTGCCTGCAGATCTTTGCAATTGAATTTTTTTTTTTTCCAATTTAACATGGGGTTTGGTAGCAGTACAACCCCAGCGTTGCAGTGTTTAAAGATACCCACAGGCAGCCAAAACCCTAATGAAGGAAAATCTTTTCCCTGTAACAAATGCACACACGTGTTCACATATAGACTTGCAGAGCATCCAGGCACCAAAATCATCTGCTGCTTTCTCAGTTAAATCTAGATGAGGTTCCTACACTGGCTGCTCCTGGAGTCATCGTTTTATCTCTTTGCTGTCTTCTGGTGTCCATTCATTCTCAGGCTGAATGGACATTGGTATTACATTCTTATTCCAGAAAGACAGGTGGAGGCAGCAGCAGCTGCTGTAAATAACAGCTGGTACAGCTGTCTGTGTGGGTATCACAAGTGAGCTATGCATAAACCTCACCACTTAGGAGAGACAGGATCTCTCCAAGATCTTGGCACAGCCTATCGCAATGTCTGTTGCTGCCACCTACTCAGCTGATGGATCCTGCTTCTTTATTTTTGGGGGTTTTTAAATTATTATTAGGCTCCGATGCATAAACACATTTGAGCTTGCCTTGGCAAAATCTCAAGGCTTTTAAGAAAGGACAGCTGAAGATCACATTAAGCAGAAATCTGTTTTACCAGGGCAATGATCTGGATTGAACACATGATTGATAAAAATTCATATGGAGTTTTATAGCATGGTAGTTTTATATTTCTGAGAAGTCTGTTGACTTGTTTTAAAATACCGTATTTAAAATTAGGCTTTATGCAATCTTTTTAAATTAATTCTTGCTTTCAGTCGGCAAAGAAAAAAAGCAGCTGTGCTACAGATACCAGTCATGTACATTTCTTTAAGATTTCTAGTAATGTGAAAATGAGGCCATAAAAGTCCAGTTTCCACTTATTCCCAGTTCCATGGTTATTTCTTTTCTTTTTTTTTTTTTTTTTTGTGTGTTATCCTTGCACTTTGCATTTAAATAGATAAACACTCTGCTTTTTCATTCGGCAAGATAACTTTCTTGTCAGGAAGTTGGTCTCTCCTTCATGTAGTCGAAAGCTGCAATGACAGAGCACCAACATAACTGTGAATTTTGTCTGTGTATCTTGAGAGGAGTCAGAGAAGTTTTTTGGCTATTTATTTTATATTTGGATTAGGGAGGTTCCTTTTTAAAGTCATTTAATCCAGAATTGTTACATGTGGCTCCCTTTTCCCCATCTTCAGCAGCAGTGCATTGCTGTGACCTTTTTTCTGAAGGAAAGTGCCCTTAACTACACCTCTAATTCTCCAGAGAGTGCCAAATGAAATCGTAAAATGAAACAAAACAACTTAGGTGCTCAAGATGACATATTTTGAATCAAGTCTCCAAATTAACAGAGAAACAGTGTGGTGTATAAATCTTTATAGCACATTAGTCTGAGCAGTTGAATACTGATTCCAGAAAACCCGATTCACTAAATTTGCTTAAGTGTTTTGAACATCAGTATTGCCAGTTTTAGTAGTTTCGTTGCTCCCAGATTTGCAGAAAAAGAGTAATAAACTTATATCTCCAGTACCTGCGTTAGTGCCTGTACAGTTCTGGTGGTGTTCTTACTCATGCTTTAGCTTTAGATCACTTCTCCCTTTTCCCTGTCTCTGCTTTAGCTTAATTCATTGTCATCCTTCTAAACTGAGTTTAATTAGGGGAGATAAAAAGTTTCACTTTTGTGTTGTCCTCTTTTTTTGTGTGTGTGTGTTTCAAACTCAGATCCAAAAGGAAAGTCCTTGGCCGTAAAGATTCTGAAGACGACCGTACCCGCAACCATTCTCCGTCGCCCCCCGTAACTCCCACTGGTGCTTCCCCAAATTTAGCTACCCTCAAACAAGCTGGATCTATTCAGAGAAGCATTCGCAAGAGCAGCACCAGCAATGACAACTTCAAAGCCCTGCTGCTGAAGAAAGGGAGCCGCTGTGACACCAGTTCCCGTATGTCGGCAGCAGAGATGTTGAAGAACACGGACCCGAGGTTCCACCGGACAAAGACAGATGCCTCCCCTGACCTTTCCGACAGCCCTGCCAGCTGCTCACCCAGCAAGAGCAAACGGGCCCAGGAAGAGTGGGCCAAGAGTGAGGGCCTGATGCCAAGGAGCATGTCCTTCTCTGGCACAAGGTACGGCCGGTCACGGACGCCCCCGTCTGCTGCCAGCAGCAAGTACAACGTCCGCAACCGCATCCAGAGCAGCCCTATGACTGTCATCAGTGAAGGAGATGGGGAGGTGGTGGAACAGTCAGAGGGCAGGGTCCGGAGGACTTTGGAAGAGCAGCAGGAGAGGCAGCTTGATATGTTTAACAGTGATGAAATGGACGTGAATGACTTTCCGTACGCTGAGGAGGAGGCAGGCTGCAAGGAGACCTTGGATCCAGCCCATGTAGACTTAATGACTCAACCAGGTGCTTCAAGGAAGTATCTAAACTCTTCAGCTGAAGAAAGTTAAAAGGCAGTGTGACAAATGGCTTTGGATATTAGTCTAGAGAATCACAGGGACTAGATTCCAGAAGAAAGCCCAGACCAGGACAAGGTTACTTTGCTGAGCATTTATTCCACGAACTGCCATGTGTATGTTTAAATGCTAAAGTGATGATGGTTCTGCATGGTTGTGTTGGGGTGGGGAGCACTTGCTTTGAATGAGTGGTCTGTGGCTTAAAGAAGGTTAACAGTTGAATTTTTTGTGTAAAGGCTTAGAAGTCCTCTTGTGGGGTGGGGTGGGGAAGTTTTCTCAGAGTCTGTAGGGGTGTGAAGTTTTTCTTTTTCTTCGGACTGCAATTGTGCAAGCAAAATTTAGGAATAAGCCTGAGGTGAGAAGGCTCCTGTGGTACAAGCTGGACATTTGGTTCAAAAGCTTTGTAGTTATGCAGCGTAGTGCATTCATTAAGCAGAGAGAGGCACAATGAGGCACATTCACCTCTGAGAGAAGGTGGTAGGGTTGGTGCTGGGGTTACATGGCTCCTTAGTGGGGTATGGCCCTGTGTTCGATGAAGCGTGTCCTGCTCGAGCAATGAGCTCACCAGGTTATGGATTGGTCCAGGGTACTGTACTTTTAATTCTTTTTCCTGAAGGAAAATGAACTATGTAGTTGATGTGGAAAAGGGAGCTGATTTTATAACACACTACTAGCTGCTATGCAGCCACACACATATGCTTGGTGAAACACTCATTTCCAAGTGAATTGCTTCCTTGACTGGAGTATTGCCTTAGAGAACTAGAACAGCTGGATGTGTGCAGAGGATGCAAGCAGACAACAGGAAAGTGGAGATGAATGAAGCAGTGTACTGCCAGAATTTGGAAGGGTTACTGTCGTCGTTTAGGAACAGTATTCCCCAATTTAGTGTTCTCACCAAAACACTCGAAACCATGTACCGCTCGCTTACTCCCCTTTCCTCCTACCTCTGTGAGTGGCTGGAGAGGAGAACTGGAGGCACAAAAGGTGAAGGCTGGGAGCTGATAGAAGAAAAATCTTCTGGAAACAACAGTGAGATAAGAAGATGGACAGTAACAGCAACAATAGTTAGAGTGCACACGTAAGAGGTGAGTGGTTCACACATGACTGCTCACCATGCAGAGCAGAGCCCAGTACTGCGTGACCTGCTGCCCCACTTCCTTGGCCCCAGCAGTGTTGTGAGGTGGTGGAGAATGACCTCTGTGTCCTGGCCATAGCCCCTCCTGCCTACTGCAAAAAGTTAATCCTGTCCTGGCCGGAACCAGGACAGTTGTGTTTCTGAATCAGAAAGAGAAATTTGACTTGCACTACAGAGCTGTAGGTGGAGCCCGTCTTTCAAAACTGAAACTTGGGAGTTAACGTTTTGCCGGAAATCTGTCTTTCATTTGTTAAAATGGGGAGACTATTACTTTTCATCACTTGAAATTTAGATACTTGCTAACTTTTGGTTACCAAAGAATAAGTTACAGTTACTTTCCTTTTTGATCTGCCTGCAGTATTGGTCTTCTTTTTTAACCTTAATAATTTAGTGAGGTTTGTTTTTATTGTATATTTTACAAATAATAGAAACATTTAATGGCTTTCCAATGGTAAAGAAGACCATTAATTAAAATTGAAATTATTGGCTGGAGTTTTTGGTTCTTGGTAGGAATGAAGCTTTTAATTTTTAATATTAATTTTGCATCATTTGATGGCATGCGCAGTTTTTGTATTGTTTGTAAATATTGAAAGTTGTTAAAATATCTTTTGATCTCCTTACCGTAGAATTTTTACATTTTTAGATTGCTTTTAAGAAGAAAAAGCACTCTTTGTAGATTATTTATTTTAGAGAAATATGCTTGTAATCTCTTTCTTCAATCCTTTACTTGTTAGTTATGTAAATTTCAGGGGCCTTCGTTTAACTCTTCCCTTCACAAGAGGGGAATAGTGCTGAAAATGCTGTGACTTTGCTTCAATAAAGGAAAAGCCTGCCAGTTGCCATATTGTCTTTTGAGTCGATTAAAATCTCCTTCAAAAGATGTGTCCCACAGCATATGGCAACCCACTGAATGCCATAATCCATGCATCCAGCTACTAATCTCCAGTTTTCATTGCCAAATTTACTAATGCACTTTAGAGACAACTAAAGTGTACTTACACATCCATCCCATTTTGGTCTCTCAATTCTGAGACTACAGAAATTGAAATAATCCTAAGATTTTTCCAGTGTCATGTGAATGTTTCTACTACTTCTCTCCCCAGAAAACTAAAATTCTTGGAGAACCAGATTATAAGCAGAGTTAGTGAGAATTGAAATGGACAAGTTGAATCCAGCTGCACCCAGTGGAACAAGGGTGGGATTAACTGGTTCGCAGCAAACTTTCTACCATTTTTATATGCTAACTATATTTAAAGAACCATTGGATTTTTAAAATGAAAATAAAACCTAATTGGATAAAGCAGATTGTTTCAGATATTATTAATAATGATGTGAATTAATCTTCTTTTGCAAAGAAATAGCAGTGGCAGAATGTTTTGAGCTAAAAATTTTGTGAATGTTGCTTTGGTGTGTCTCCCACAGCTGATTGTATGAAACATGAAAGGACTGCATCCTTTTCACAGCAGGTACTGTTCCTTCAAAAGCCATGCTAAGTGCTAGCCAGTCCTCATGCCACCATCCTGACAGGATAATGTGTAATAAAAAATACTCAGGCTTTGTTTTATTGTTTACAAATAGGAAAATCATCTAAGTGAAAAATTGATACACTGGGGAAAATTGTAGCTCTGGTGCTTGCAGCTTCTGCAGCCCTTTGCAGCATTTTGCATCAAGTGCCTGTAAGAGGGAGCATATTCCCTGGTGCTGGCCACCTGAGGCTGCCACTTGTTTTTATGGACTATGTGGGGAACCCTTTGGAAAAGCCAGGCTTAAATGCACCCCATTTTGTCCGTGCAGGTAGATGAGATTAAACTTTGAGTGTTGCACAGGCTGGATTTCCTCTCTTCCTCTCTGGCCACAGGTAGCCTTGATGCTCTGCTAAAACCCCCATCTGATGTAAGGTGAACTTGGGCTGAAGCTCAGGCTTTGGCTGATACACAGAAGGCAATGTTTATGCAGCCCTACTGATGTTGCTATATTTTACACAGTACAAGATGTAGTGAAATACCTTAATTGTGCTGAAATATGTTTAATGGTGCTTATACTATTTACTTAGATAGCTGATGTAACTTTCTTATGGAGGTGTCACCATGTCACCTCCCTGTTGGCAGAACTGGTTAATTATTTTGTCATGCCTAAAACTTTGAAGTTACTTTCTTAGACAGTAAGGTTCCTCCATAGGGAGGTTTTGCAGTTGTGGTTTTATTGGTCTACAATTGTAGATTAAATTTAGCAAACCTCTGCTAAAAACATCCAGAGCAGGAGAGGAGGACTTGTGCAAATTTGGCTGTGCTGAAGAGAAAAAGCAGACTTGTCATCCTGATGCTTAATGCATCATCATACTGTTACAGGGCTTGTTCAGAATTCACAGCTGGTCTACAGTTTGCCTCTAAAACAAGAATCTTTATTGAAGCTAGATATGAGATCAGTTTCTGGTTTTCCTTTTATTGGGAATGGTTTTCAACTTCAGTCTTTTTCTAAGTTCTGCCCCGTATTAACTCAATTCATATTTCATTCCTTTACGTTCCAAGTTCTGCTGTCAGGTGTAGGCAGCTCCAGTCCCCCTGGGAATTAGAGCCCTCCAGTTACTCTGTTAATACATTCACAAGGCTCTGGGGCATTTACAAGCCTTCACTACTGTTTGAATACAGGAAAGGAGAACTTAATACCCTAATTGAAATGATGGAAGTTATGAAGGAGCAATAGCTTGGTGAGAGGAGGTTTGGAAGGCTACTGGATATCAGTTAAAAGAATTGAGAAAGAAGTGGATTTGATGAAGACAGGATTTTGAGAAACCAGGCTGGGACGCTGCTTCATGCATAAGGCTCGGCCTGAAAGAAGGCACTGGCAGAAAAGGTGAAGCAAGGAGATTACTGAGAAGTACAGTGAATGCACAGAATAAGGTATGGGGTGAGCAGGCTAATGCAGATTCTAGATTATGAAGTTTCAGCAAGTACAGAAGAGAGAAAAAGACAAAGGAACAATGGAATAGCCACAGCAAGGGGAAAGAGAAATTTTAGTCTGTATGTTTCATCCTAATTCAAAGGGTGCAGAAGGCTGAAGTCAGTCAAACATGGGAGGAAAAAACCAAAAACAAAACCCCTAACAATTTAGAAGAGGAAAATGCAAAATTGGGTAAGCTCAGAGGAGCAGTAATAGGCTGAAGTGAGGAATGCTGTAGGAGACCTCAGGCAACACTGAGAGCTGAGTGGCTCTTGGGAAGGTTCTGTAGAAGCACAGGGCCTGAAGTCTGAAAGGATAAAGTGGATTGGGAAGATCAAAGCTCAGACTGATCTTATTTCTACCAACAATTCTTCATCCATTGATTCCAATGGATTGGCTACAGGTCTCCAGACCACCTGCATTGGGGTAACATGAAACCTTCAGTCATTTCATGAAGCAAAGAGAGGCCACTCATGCGTGCAGCACAGGGATGAACATGTTAGTACTGCTGCAAGCAAATAGATCTTGTTAGGTATTCTTTGGATACCACAAAGTTCTGGTAAAGCCATTTATAGCAGCAGTCACTGTTCAAACAAAGCTGTTGCCACAGTACATTTGAGTGATTCAAAATGATGCATTGTTTGCTTTAATAGGAGAATTGAAAGGATGGACTTTAATGGTAAAGTGTTACATCAGTTACAGTGGCAGTGAGGATTCATTTTATCTGTTTAATTTAAAATAACTTCAGTACTCACCAAAGGGAACACAATGGCTATATAATGTCCTTGGTAGCTTTCTGAGTTCCCCCCTTATACTTTATTTTCTGAATAACTTTCAGAAGAGATTTCTTGCATGGCTAAGACTACAAAAGTTTTCTGGCAAAATTGACAATTTTCTTGGTTCTAAAGAGGTATTATCAACTCAAATCGGAGTTCAGCATTAAAATCTTGCAACTGTTCGATGCTGGATTGTGATTGTGGCTACACTGGTATGAATTAATAAACATTCAACAGAGTAAAATATTGAAATGTGTGATAAAGATGTGCTGTGTCATATATTATCCTGAAAAACTGGGTAAAATCCGTGATAATGCTTCCCCAGCAGAATTTGGGTACATTTTATGTTTCAAATTTAGCTCTTTGCATTTGGATTCTTTTACATAATGTGCAACAAACCTCTTAAGGGCCGATCAATGCTTCTCCCAACAGTGCTAATGGAAAATGTCATTGATTTTTAGTAGGAAATTGTCTGTTAGTAGTGAATCCAAATGTATGTGTGTGAGCATGTGGGGAGGTATATAGGGAAGAAAGTCCAATCCGAATGTTCAGGAATTGCTTCTGTCTGTAGTACACTACTCTATTTGTGCACCAGCCTTCAGTATAAAACCAGAACTGTTAGCTACTGAAGGAAAAAAAAATGAAAATGTCAGGACATAGAAGGTAGCAGAAGTTTCTGCATTTTCACTGCCTCTGGAATAAAAACAGTAAAAATGTATGTTCTGTGCTTAGGTGGTAAGAACTAATTTGGGAGGAAAAATATATGTAAATGACAAAAACAAACCTAAAACAACAAAAAAAAAAACCTCAAAAAACCCCCAAGACCCCCAAAACACCACAAGATTAAAGCCTACAAACAAAAAAGAAATACAGGAAACTAAATGACCTGTTTGTCCTCTGAAGAGGAATGTTACTCATGTCAATCTCGGTAGTGCACTAATGTCTTCTTTAAAGAAGACAAAAAACCAGTCAAATATCTACTCAGTTTACTTCTGAAGAAATTACTGGCTGTTTCTAACAGTCCTTTCACACTGGGATGCAGAAAATGGACACAGAAATTCCTGCCTTTGGGAGTTAAGTTTGGAAAAAACACCTGATTTCTAGGTGAAACATCATTACAATGTCACAAGAATTTGGTGCCCAGTGCAGCCTCACCAGTTGAGAAGCTGCCTTCATAAGAGATTGTCCCATCCATTTTGCCTTAATTGGGATGTTGTGGTGTGCTGCCTGGAAATGGTGTTTGTTGCAAATTGCTGTGCCAGCTGGGAGCTGCAGTGTACTCAAAAGGATTTAAAAAGCAAAGCCCAGGTTTATAAAGTCAGTACAGCCATCACAGACTAAGGAGTGATAATGGTTTTAATGTATTTACTTATAGAGTCCTAATAGAAAACAAAAGTACATTTCAGAAAGGAGATCTTAAGGGCAATGTGTGCACAGGGAGCCTCTGGCTGTGAGCAGAGGTCACGCAAGAAGTCAAGGTTTGGGTCTAAGGTGGCTTAAGTCATGGATACACACTATCAAACCACTGGTGATCCCAAATAAGGTTGTGGTGTATTCCCATGCACAGCACACATGGTTCTTTAGGGCAAAGATCAAACAAACTTCAATTCCACAGAAAGGTCTCTTGTGATACACAGGGAAAAAAGTGTACCTCAATGTAATATTCAAGAGACAGACCTTTATTTATTCCAACATGGAACATTAAGACTGATTTCTCCATTCACTGATGCATTTTCTTCTATTTTCAGAATTTAAGATTGTGGCCTGTGGAAACATGAAAAGTGGTTGATAGGTAATTTCTGAGTTTAAAAAACCACAAGCAGTACTCTGGTTTTAGACTGTTAAGTACAGCCTGAGCCAAGCAAGCTGTGTAACATAAAAGCTTTTTCTGAAGTGCAGCTTTGAAGTCCAGGACTGACTGCAACAAATTAGCCATCAAATTCATGGGATGAGTTTCTTGCATTATGTGACAACCTCATGTGGAGCCCTGTTGGTTTTTGGGAACAAAGAATCTAAAAAATTATTTTCTGTGCTACAAACTTGTTCTCTCAAATAATCCCCAGTGTCTGGGAAATTGTAGTGACCTCTTTAAACTAAAAGTCCATGTTAGAAATTATCTAAAATACTTGCTGAGAAAAGAGGGAAGAAAGTGTCTTGACAATAAACTGAAATGCCTTTCTCAAAAGTCATTCTTGTTGTTACTCTTGTTTGTTGGACTTTTCCGTCTTTGGATAAGCCAGATCTCATGTCATCTATTAATTCTTGTAGAGTGCCTTAGCAGGTCCTCTTTCAACAGGTATTTCCTCATCCTGCTTGAAACATCTTGCTAGCATCAGGAGTCTTTCTTTGTGATTCTGAAATATCTTTGAAAAGGCCTGCCAAGAATAATAAATATGAAGGGAATCTGAGCTTGACTGTCCTTTTTGCCCTAGTCTGTAGACCATGGTCTTCCCAAAGTTCATCTGTCTGGGAGAATGCAATCGGGAGCAGCAACTCCTGCTTCTGTGCCAGTCCACGTGCGTACCTGGTGGCACAAGGCCTCCAGCCTTGCTGGCTCTTCACTTGGTGCAGACAGCCAAAACCTATTTTGCTAGTGGATTGAAAGAAGAATTTCCTGCAGGTACTCTCATATTCTCTAACATGACCTGTCAAACATTTGACATGCCTCTTGGCATGCCTGCTTTCCTTAATCCCAGCTCCAGATGCCACCTTTTCATTTTCCTCCAGCAGAGCTCCAGAGGCTGACGCTGACCTCTGAGCTCTCTCTCACTGTTCCATTTCACGGCCACCTCCTCCCACAAACGAGCAGCTCAGCTCTGTGTCCTCAGCCGCTCCACCTCATCCTTGCAGCCACGCGAGGCCTGCAGGCAGCAGTGGCCCTGCTCCAGCAGTAACAGCACGGGCAGGCCCTCGTGGTGAGGGGGGTGAGAGAGCTGCCTCTGCCCTCAGCGCCCGACATCGGGCTGTGGTTTGTGCCCACAGCATGGGGGTCTCTGCCGCAGCCTGTTGGCCTACACCTTGCAAGACTCTGGCCTACAGTCTGTCTTACTGGGCTCCCCTCACCTGCAAGCGTTTGGGTTTCCAAAATGCCTGTGGAGAGAAGTGGGCCTTAGGACTGAAGACAGCGAATATTAAACAACTTTTCAATGAACAAACTGGTAAGGTAAGTTGGTAAGATAACTGGCTGCACATCTTGATTTGCATTTCTTAAGAACCTGATGTCCTGAGACACTTCACCTCAAAAGTAGTATTCCATCAAATAGGGCCCAATTGGGAACATTGGAAATTAATCTTAAATTTTACCTGGTAGTCTTCAATTCCATTTTTTAGCAGCCTGTAACTCTGAGAAGATACTGGAGTGTGGAATTCAGTTTGTTTCCTTCACGTTTGCAAAGTGTTTAAGGTTTTTCTTCCCCTCCTAGCTCCTGCTGGCACAATGTTTTTATTGTGATATGAGCAACCAATGTGGGATAATAGCAGAAGACTGGTGAAGAGGATTATAAACACGCTGAAGTGACTTGCAGCTGGGGTGCAGAAAAACACATACATCATACTAATTGTTGTTTAGCCTTGTGTGTTTGACAAGTAGAACATCTGTGTTTGGATAACATAAGCCTGTGAGAGACTCAGAGGCACCCTATCAGACATGCTTGAGATTCCTGCTCTGCTTCAGGAAAGATCAAAGCACGGTGGTAAAATACCTGTGTGAATCCCTGATAAACAGGCAAGGATACCAGGTTTGGTGATCCTCCAGCACGGACCAAGCTCCATGGTGCCTGTGTCCCACCTGTGTGCCTCTGCCTGGGTGCTGCTTTGGGGATCCCTTGGTGGATTAGGTAAGGGACATGAACATCATCTTTGTGTTTTTGTGGTTGTTCCTGTGTCCTGCCTGTGCTGACTCACACAACCAAGCAGGGGAAATATGTGATTATAGAAAGTAATACATAATCTGATGAGAGTGAATCTGCATGAACTGTGGCCTTGGTAAGATGGAAAAAGAAAAATGTGAGGTTTTTGTGTGCGAATTACCCCAGTGAATGCCTATGGTAAGAGGGTAATGACTTCTGCTGTACTACAGGCTAATTCAGACCAGGTTTTGTCTCCAGGCAGCACATGATTTAGTTGATGAAAACTTAGTTCCCTAATGGAGGAAAGTAGGTATTTTATCCAAATTTATTATTCTGGAGATTCCCTTTGGGTTATAGGGACTCAAACCATTTGACAGCACCATGCAAATTAATCCACACCTGGCAGACCCACACGTTTCTCCTCTTTCTTCAGCAAAAATACTCAATTCCAAGAGGTTATTTCCATTATCTTGGTGTTTGACTGGCATTAAGAGACGACTGCAAAGGTGGACGCAGATTGGATGTGCACCAGACTCACTTGGGGCACCATCAATATTTTCATCCTTTCAGAAGATCAGGTAAGTAAAAACAGCTCAATGGCACATAGAAACTCAGGCAGATCATCTAAAGAGCATGGTGTTCAAAAAAGCATCTGTCTCAGTGGCTTTGTTTGCTCCTTTAATTCTGCAAATAAATCTAATAAACTTCGTTGTTCTGCTGTAGTTCTAAGGTCAACAAAGTACAAATGCCAGTTTTTCTGTACTTTTACGACTTGTCGGATTCTCTGCTGCATCACAGAGGACACACTGCAGTAACATTTTCACCATATATATGGAGGCTTTCTTCTTTGTGGGTTTTCTCAGTGTCTTACAAGAGATGAATACTACAGTCCTTCCCATAGTGAGGTCACTGTTGTAGTCACTTTCCTTGAAATCTGAGTTTGCATGAAACTGAAAGAAACTTCTTATTTTTGAAATTACCTGATTTCATACAGATTTCACAGAGAGGCCATAACAGGGTTTAAAAGCCAGTAAGAGACCAGACTCAGATCCCATGCAGCATAATCACATTACACTAGACTATTGTTCTGAGGAAATGTTGCTACCCAGCACACCCTTTTTCCTCAGCTACATGATAGACTCCTTGTGAGCCAGGGAAATACCTCAGAAGCATCACTAGTAATCCTGAACAGTGTTTTGTAGCAAGCCTGCTAGGAGTGGGGGCAGCTCTCTGTGGGCCATGCACTTTGCAGGCCTGACAAAACAAATGTTCCTACCCCTAACTGGTCTTTATTCACCTCAGTCATCTTCTCCTCAGTGAAAACTGGAAAGCTTTAAGTTTACTCAGAGGTGGGCACAAGAAAAGGCCACAGCTGCCTGTGGGTTGGGGAAGACTAGGCCAGGTTGTAGCAGCCAAGTCAAAGTCTGGAGCAGCACTAGCACCTAATTGAAACTAGCCAGACTAACCAAGAAAGTTAAATTTTAGCTGCATAATGATTTCTTAAGGGTTCCTTTAAGTCCTGAGAATCCCTTGATTGTTCTGCAGAAAACAAGCCACAGGTGCAATCTCATTGCAAGTTAATTTGCAGGGGAGCTCCGAAAAGCACAGTGAAGGAGGCAGTTTCAGCTGAAGTCATCTGTAATGCTACATCTTGCTTTCCTCGTGGCTTACCAACACTGTTTGCTACAGGTACTTTTAAATACTTTTAAATGTGTTGTGTTATAAGATTTATTGCTCTTTTATTGACTGTGACCTAGAACAGTCAATAACAGAACAGAAATAATTCCCTCTGTTGGAAGTATCCTTGCCTTCATAACGTTGTATCAGGAAAAATTTGTTGTTCAGGGAGCTTTATCAAAGCTGAAGAAAGCCCGTGTACACAAAGGAAAAGAGATATTTAAATCCTCTCAAAATGGTTGTAATCAAGTATTTCAGTGTAGGTCAAATGTTCAATTGCCTTAAACAATATAGAAATTGTCCTATCATTTTTTATATTTTGATATGAATTACATTTAATCTGAATTTATAACTTTACAAGTGGTGAGAGCAGTGGAACCAGAGGACACAAAACTTACAGGCCTCTTCAAGAAGAAATTGGACAGTAGAAGGAGCTGCATAAAACACTTCTGGAGAACAGGGTGTGACTTTAAAGTCTTTGCTTGTCGTTCTTGTTCTTAAGTTGACTGCTATAAAGACTGCTACTACCCATTAGCTTCTGTGCCCTTGATCGAACCAGCAGCTAGATTAAGGGTGCCCTGACTGGCAGATGTGTGGAGGCTGTGGTTTAAAACTGGGCAGCAGTAGGTGTCATGTTTGCCCATCATCACTCTCTGCAAGGCTCTAAATCCAGAACTGTGAATCTCCTTCTGGGTTGCTGCAGTTTTGTGTTTAGTGAATTAAGGTAATCTCTGCTGATGGATCCTTGTGGCTGTGGAGCAACCTTCATAATTCAGCAGGTACTTGGTGACCCTTTCTAGGAAACTGGTGAGGTGTCCAGGCTCTTCCCTTGGTCCTCCTATGTATACTTTACTCACTTTTTGCCATCTGTTAAGACCTTGTACCTGCTCAGGCTGTTACCTCGTCAGGGTATCTGCCAGTCACGGACACCCCCCGAGGAAGGTGTGCAGGTGGGGGATGCAGAAGCAAACACTGATGGGGCTTGGAGGCCATCTGTGCCCTCTGTGCAGAGTGCCTAGCGAAGGAAACTGAGACAAATATGAGTAAGTGCTGGTCTACTCTGAGCAGACTATCTGGTATTAAACATTTACAACTGTGCTGATTTGCCAGACACTTAATGGTTTGATACAGAGCTATTGAACTGTCACTGGGGTCTCTGCATGAAGCTGCCACTTGGTCCAGCACTCCTGTGTTGTAACCCTGGTGCTCCTGGATGGCTTTGGCAGTTTAATCTTATTTACAGAAACTTGGAGTATGCAGGAAAACATCTCCTGACAAGCTCCATCTCCATTGGAGCCCCGGTGCTGTTCAGGGCATTTGATCCCATACCGGCCCAAGGAACCAGTCATTATCTGATACCTTACGTTTTAACTTTTATATTTTTTCAAATCCTACACTGTTAGTGTAACTATGAAGTTTCCTGTAGCTTGTTAAGTGCTGTTCTCTTATGCTAAGATAGACATAACAAAACCTCTCTCACTTGCTCTCCAAGGACACCCAGAACAAGAACTGTAAACCATCATCTTGTGGAGAGGGAGGCAAGCTTGGGGAAATTCCATCATTGGCTGGGTTCTGGTTGGTGAATTTATGCTGATATAAAGTGTGAAGAACTTGTGACCTGTCGTTCATTTTGGGATCCACTGAGGCAAGACCCTCTGCAGCCCAGAGTATACCTCTGAAGGCCTTTCAAATAAATACCTCCTATATTCCTGTCTAGTCCCTGTTTCTAGGTAGCCATTTAAGGCATCATATCAAGGCACTGACAGCTGCTTTGCTGCTCTGGGTCGGCACACACAGAAAGGAACCTTTGCTGTGCAGCTATCACAAACCGGGAGCAAGGCAGCTGAGAACTAAAGGCCAGGGTTAAGAATAATACATATTTTGTCGAAATTTATGGTTCAAAACAGTGTTAGCAGGAAAAATACCTGTTGGAGTAGTCTATGTTTTTGGGTACTATTGTGGTAATTTATGAGAAATACTAAATAAAGGTATACAACTTCAAAAAGGGCTGGTACAGCACTGGGGACAAGGGATGGGGTGAACAGGAGTCATTGGAAACTCTCTAAGGCCCATTAGCAGTGAAATCCAACCTCCCTCAGAGTAGCTGTTGGATGTGGTGGTGTCCAGTTTCACCAAACAAGCTGAGTCCTGGAAAAATTGGGAATTTAATCTTAGTGTCTGTTAAACATGATGGCAAGCTACCTAATGGAGAGAAGGCCTTGCCAAGCTCTCCTCTTCTGGTACCTGGGAGTGGTGCCCAACACAACTTGGGTCAAGGAAGCAGGTCGTCATCCTCATGAAAATTTCTTTCCAGCTCTTTAAAAATCAGTATAATCGCTCTAAATGCAAGCCATTCTGGAAATATCCTTTGTCTTCTAACAAAACTAGAAAATAGTATTTAATGGAAGTTAATGCATGTAGTGTAAATATTTCTTGGACCTCAGTCCCAGCTAAAACAGAAAACTTGTTAATAAATAAGACTCAAAAAACCAAAGTCATAAATGCCTCCAGCAGCTGTGTGGTCATTTGGTAATTGGAGTGGGAATGCGGAAGGAGTCCAGATAACTGTGAAAATATGTAGGAGGTGGTAATTTTTTGAAGTGATGTTAACTAAAGAGAAAGAGCTGTCCGTGTAGAGCTCTCAGATATAGTATCCAGGCATACTTCATGCTTATAGTTTACCTTGCCTGCTGTCCCTACAATGTCTATTTACCTTACTTAAAATAAGGTGTGCATAACTAGATAAAGAATAATAGATTAGAAAATAAGTCCTCTGACTTGCAGGATGAACTTCAAAGCATAAAATACAATATCAAACAGTAGTTCTTTCCTTGTGCTCTAGTGTCTTGGGGTGATTTTATGATGTGTATCTCATGTTGCTTGCTCTATGCCCAGAAATTACTTTTGTGCCTTTAAAACCGGGTGTGAGAGAAAAAGAGTCAGATGAACTTTTTCAAAGCAGTTTTGCGCTCCAAGGTCAGTCTGGCTACTCCTCTCTGCATTCTTCTGCGGTGGGGAGAGTGGTCCTGCTGCTGCTGTTGTTGAGAGTGGAGGAAACACCCTTCCTTGCTTTCCAGCCAGCTTTCGGCTTTTGTTTCTCCAGAGACAGAGAGTTAAACTTTGCTTCCTTGGGACTTTGGCTTCTTCTTCTTTCTGGAACTGTTCAGCATCACCAGAACAAAACCCAGGAGGCCTGGAGGGGCCTGTGCCAAAACCCCAGCTCTGAGGAGGAGGAGACCACACCCACAGAAAGACTTAAAATATCTTCCAGGTTTCTCTCCATAGTGAGCGATTTTATTATTTAGCATTATTATTCTTTTCTTGTGTGTTTGTTAAATAATTTTTGCAGTTTTGTTTCTTCTTCACTTTCCTCCGAATAAATATTTTTTTCCTGAACCTGGAGGGGGAGGGGTGACTACAACCTGCTTTCTCTCAGCGGACATTCTCCTCTGAATTTGTCTCAAACCAGTGCATCTAGTTTATGTTAGGTCATGCTTTTAGATAAATAAAGTAGAATTTGTGTCTGTATTTTATAGAGTCTGCCATAACCACTGGCACAAGGTCTAGATGTTACCAGGGTATTAACTTGCTACTTTTGTAATAAAAATATACTCCAAGGGTCTAAAACTTGATTATTTTATTTTGTTTGTAATAGACATCTTACTGGGCAAGTTGAGACCACTCAGCCTTTCTTTCTTACGGGTGGGAGTGGCAGGACCTCATGGTGGAGCCCAGCACCACTCGGCCCAGTGATGCCAATGCCTCAGGTCTCACCAGTCATGCCTCAGGGACACCACGCTCCTCTGTCACACAGCACTGTGCTGCTTCTCCAGGTGAGGATTTCTGGTAATGCTGTGGAAAAGAACCACTGTCAAAGTCTCAGAGTTGTGCTAGACAGGACTGTACTTAAATGGCTTCTTCTGTCTCCAAACTAATGCCCTCTGTTTGCTTTGATCTTCCCAAGGCAGCCAAACACTGAAAGGTTGTGGTAATGCATCTGCTTTTTTTTGCTTTCATTGCATATGACAGCAGCATTTTTTAGTTTCCAATGACCATAATGTTTTGCTGCTAGAAACCACTAGAAATCAGCCATTTATAGAAATGTTTAGGTTCTGCATTGTTCAGAGGTGAAAAAGGGATGTGTTAGTTGAAGATAGGTTTTATAAACAAGCTAATTCCCTTCAAGTTTGTTTTGTTTTGTTTTTTTTTTCCTAAAGCGTAATTGTACAGTCTTTCTGAAGAACCTTAGGCCATACTAACATCTGAGAGTGTTGTCAACTGTGAGTTTTCCGGACTGGAAGAAAAAGAGATAGAAAATGCCACAGGACTGAAACACATACTCAGTTCTAATGGTGCTGTTTAAATAATTTGGTGTGTTGTTGGTACACAACCAGGGAAATGTGTTTGCAGAAGTGTCTGAATTTGTCTGGTTTACTTGTAGTGGAAACTGACTTCCACTTAAAAAAAAAAAGCAAAAAGCACTTTATAATGACAAACAGATATTCCAGATTACTAGTAGAACATAACACATGACTCTTAGTTTTGCTCTCAACAGCTGTGGGTCAGTCTGTGGGGGTAGTTTTCCCAGAGAGTAAGAGCTCTCTTATATGTGTCATTTACAGACAGTGAATGTGGCAATGCTGGGTTAAAAGCTGGACTTGATCTTAGAGGCCTTTTCCAATCTCAATGATTCTATGATTTGTTTTATTAAATTCTGAGTACTACAGTTTTCATTGTTGCTTCTTCCTTAAACTTAATTTCTGATAGTAAACTCTCACAGACATGATATTCCTGTGAATAATCAGAAGTAAAACCACTGATGGAGCCAAAGTCACGGGCAAGTTTGATCCTTTCATACTCTCAACAAACATGAAAGACATTGGCATTTCTTTACCTTTCTAATGAAAAGCTTGTGTAAGTGCAAATGTACATTTACATTGCTGTCAGCCTAGTCATGTATCAAAGAGTCTTTAATGAGGTTTTGCTGTCTTCATCTGCAGCATTGATTTATCAGCTCTGGCCAGCCTTGCTAGCCATACCACTGAGAATGGCAGGATATCTTTAGATATCTATATTACAGGTGACACCTTCCTTAAGTTCCACGTTCTGCAGAAGACCTTGTTATCCAAGTGATGGGTAGAACTGCTTTGTAATGAAAGTCATGACATGACGTGATGATTTACTAACAGTCTGAAATTAAGAAATTCCATTATTAAAAATTCTTAACTGTTTCACTTATGACAGTGTTTGAGAGAGGAGTCAGTGAATAATTTATTTGCCATAAGCATTCAGCTCATCCTTATCTGATGTTTTTGTGCAATGTTCCTTCTTGAAAATGTGTAAAAAAAAAAAAACCTACAAAAAACAATGACAACAACAAAGAAACTCTACACCCAAATGAAATTACTCTCCTAGCCAGAATAAGACTGCCCACTGGCTTTCTATTGATAAAACCTACATTTGCAAGAGTTTTCACTACTGGGGCATATATAGTTCATACCAGTGGAGTTTGTACTAGCGAAAGTAGTTGTGTGTCTGTATTTGGAGGCTTTGCTGGCATAAGGACCCAAGTAAAATCCTTGTAAGCATGGATTAAGTGAAGAATTTTATCTTGGGAGCAGTTCTTTCTTGACCGCTGTGATTGAACTATCATAAAGATATTCTGATTTGATGTCAGGGTTTGTTTGGGTGTTTTTCAGCTCTTCAGTCAGGGATCTAAATTTCTAGTCAAGATACTTGTTACAGGTCAGCATCTCTCTGAAGTGAAATGTTTGCACTAAAATGCTTATTCTGCCTTTCCTAGACCGAAGGTTACTTCATAAGCCAAGCAATGACTATTCTGTTTCAAAAAACACATTTTACCATTGGCAAGTGCAAACCTGTGAGTCATGAGTTACTTTTAAGTTCAGCAAAGATCAGGTGCCAGATGCTCAATCTATGCACGAGCATGAATCAATTTTATCCAAGATGTTAGTTTCTGAGCTCCCATAGTGGTTGCAAAGAGCTGTGTCATCTTTTCTTCCTTTGGCCAAAATGAGAGAGACAGGAAAGCCTATTAACGTGAAACCACTGTGTCATGATTGGAGATGGGTGCTGAATACTTTCAGTGGACATTTAGAAAAATTATTTTGTATAAATTACCTGTGTTGGTTTTCATTAAATGTCTTCTGATCAAGAATCTGCCATGTGTGCAATATGTGTATTCATCTTGGTCTGCAGAACAAAGGACCCATGTCAGCAAAGGGCTTTGGCAGCTCTCGCAGGGAAGGCAAGCACAGAGATTGCCCTCTAAGCTGGAGAAGCCTCTTTAGTGAGGGGGCCTGCATTGTTCCATAGTTTCCTTCTAAACAGAAACAAAGGATTGTGTATACATAATTAATCTCATTGTGGTTACTTAGTATTTTCATAATAGAAAACTGAAATACAATTACCCTTCACATCGAAATGAGTTCATAATTTGTAAAATTTTGTATGTGTACTAGCAGATATAAGATTTAAGCAAAAAAGAAAGAACCTTGTGGCTATAAAGTACAATGCCAATATTACTGGGATTTCTGGACGCACATGAAATCTCATAGTATGAGATTTTCAAAGACACAGACATCTGATTTCATACAATTTGGAAACAATGAACAAAATTTACTTTTATATAACTTTAGGGCATAAGAACAGAAAAAGACACAGAGAAGACATCTAATCCATTCTCTGAACCAAACAGGAGCCTTCATCACTCTGGACAGATGTTTGTCTACCTTCTCAACGTGTCCAGAGATGGTGCTGCCACTGTTTCACTGCCCTTTTAGACTGCATTTCACTTTTTGAAATTTCTTTTCCGATTTAATCTTTCTTCAGATTAAAATCACTAGTACCAGTTCACATTGGTGCAGACATGAAGGGTCCTTATTTTACTTTATTTGCAGTTGCCTTTTATGTAATTGAAAACTTAATGTCTCTTCTAAGTCTTTTTGTTTACAGCCTCAACTCCAACATCTTCCTTTTAGATGGGGCCCTCTAAACCTTCACCTTTCAGATTACTGCAGCTAAGAAAATGGAAGATCTTCCCATTACATTTGTGGTTGCTCTATTGCACAAATTCCTTTCAGGCCATGACCTCTCTGCTCTGATGAACAAGGTGTTTGCTCAGAGGACCTGATAGCTGCTCCACAACCAGCAGCACTAACATCAGTAACATGGTGGCTGCTGAGATGTGTGTCACCACAGCCCGACAGGATCAGAGGCAGCTTCTAGGCAATGGAGATTTAATTTCAGTATGTTTGCATGAGAAACGTTGCCTCTTTTTTTTAGTGGACCTTCTCTATGGGGTGGAGATTTAAGAGTAGAGATGCTGGTTGTGTTGAAGCCCACTAGGGACCATTAACATTCAAGACTAGGCAAATCTGTGTTGGAATGAGATAAGGGATATTAATTCCAGATGGAATAAAAAGCAGTTTTTTAGAAAGAAGAATTTAAGTCGTGACAGCATTTCTGTTAATTTGGATTGAGCAAGTGTCTCTTTTTAATTGTCTATAGCAATGCTAACAATCAGAAACTATTTCTCTAAAGCAGGGTGTGAGTGTTGTCCAGTAAATACTGTGGGAAACACAATCACTCTCTATATTCTTGCAGAGAACAGCAGTTCTCAACTAGTTCTAGAAGTGTATCAGTCTTGGTCACAAGAAATACCAGTCAAAATTTTTCTTAAAACTAAGTAGTTTTAAGAAAAGCTGCTACTAAGTAGTTAACTAAGGTAGCTGGAGCCTGTTTATAATGATGAGCCCAAAAGCTGAGTATCAGGCTCTACCCAGGCTAAGGGTAAACAAGAGATTGTGCTGAAGAACAGCATAACTCATTTCAGAACACAGCAGGTCTCTTAAGATCTCTTAAGGCAAAATATACTCAACTTGATATGACAATGTCTGAGTTTTCAAGCCTATCCATACAATTCCACTGAAGTTAGTGGAATATAAAAACACCAGAGGCAGAAGTGGTTTATCTTTGAATCTCAAAGATTTGCACCTTTCTAATTGGTTATGTTGGGGCTCTTGTATTTTTCCAGCTTTCCTTGGAAACAACTGCCTGTACCAAATATCAAGGAGATAAAGAAAATGTGAGGAGGCAGCACAGCGCTTTCAAACACATCAGAAAATACTGGGCACTATTCCCAGATAAGGCCTGAAAAGAAAAATGGTTGATTTAATTTGGAGTTTTCCAAAACATCTGCTGCTTCAGTTTGATGACCCAAATGGAACATTAGAAAAAGAATTATTTCAAATTTGTAGTTCAAGAAAATAGCCCCTTTTCTAAATAAAAAAGGCGTATTCTTTCTTGTTGTAAGAGAAATGTATGAATGGGAACATCAGGTTTGATGTGGACTATTTGGTTACTGTGATTGTGTCACTGCTCACATAACACAAAATTTAACCACCTTGCAGCTCTAAATCAGCCTTTCTTCTGCTGTACAGTGATGATTTTTTCTTCCATTATTGTGTTGTTGTTTTTGTTGGGGTTTTTTAAGGAATGTGCTAAGTTCATAAAGCAGGACTGGCTGTTATTGACACCTCCTGACAGTTGCTGAAATCACTGAGTGCAAGTCAGGATGGCATTTGGGTTTGTAAGTTACACCAAGACTGCACAAGCTGCTACGACAGTGTCTTCCTTGCAGGTGTCAGCTATTCCACGACACTGCATTTGTCTGTGGCTTGCCAGCATAACTTTTGAGGCTGTCAGGATCTGTGGTAATCACCTTCTATAACAAGAGTATCTAGCCACATAGTGAAAATGCTATCCTCTAAGAAAGAATTAAAGATAATATATTATCATTTTCCAAAAGTATGCAAATGCAAACCCTCTGAACCACTACCACCAGCATGGTGAATTAGCATCACCTTGCCCTAGTGATGAAGTGGAGGGATTATAATGCGTTTTGAAATACAGACAAGATTTTTTTTCGGTGCACTTGATTTTATTAATTTTCCCCAACTCATTTACACACTGCACCAAGTAAGTCACACGGTTTATTATTTTAGGCTTGGAAAAGAAATCAAGCAAGTAGTCTGGAATGTTGGGACCTTGCAGACCTTGGCAAGCAGCTTGCAGCAATAGTGCGAGTGTGCTTTTGTATGGAGCCGTCCTCACCCAGAATAATCAGGTCTTCTCTGGTTGTCCTCATTGTTCAACCATGAGAAAAGACAGCCTTTATTCACAGTGTGCATTTGAACCTTTGGGGACAGTTACTGGAAATTTTGTAGAGGTTGTATATTTGTTTGCTTTCCTGAGAGCTGTTGTGATCATTCCAGAGCACTGCAGAATGATGTGGTGTTAACAGACACAGACTGGCTCAGCTTGTCAAAAACTGATTTGAAAATTAATGCATAAAATAGAAAAAAACCAAACTGAAATGGGTATGTGCTAAAAGCCCTTTTTGTCACTGGTGAATCTATAGCATTATTGACATTTCCTTGTAGCTGAAGGATTACAGAGGAAGAGCTTCCCAGCTTTCCTTAAGTTTAAACCTTGCATAACATGGTTGTTAAGTAGAATCCCCATGTTACCAGTCTGGATTGGATTTGGTGCTACACCATGTGTATGCTTGCCACAAACGGGAGATAGAGAATCCTAGGATGAGGTGAAAAGACTCATTCCCTGTTACTTCAAGTTTCTTCCTTCATAAATTCATTGGTTTTGTGCCTCATTTGGAATCTTTTTCAGAAATTTTAAAGGCCATAGCAGTTCTACCTTTGTGCTTCATGCTTCAGCTAAGGTGCTTCCGTAGGAAGTTTATTTGGTGTGCTGCTGGTCTGCAACATGCTCTCTTCATAAGGAGGCACTGGGTCTGGAGAGAGCTCAATGTGAGCCTCTTCCATGGGAGTCTTCATGGTGGCCTCCTCATACGACGGAGGCAAACACACAGAGAGGAATGTGGCATCAGGGAGCAGCGTGGAGTAGTGGAAACTCTGTTCGCTGCTCCAGGGCAGCGCAGAGAGGAAATTGGACACATCGTGCTCGGGCAGGGCCTCAGGAAGGTCGATGCTGAAGATCTGCCCCTGCTGAGTGGGACGCTGGCAACGGCGGTACAGGAAGAGCAGCAGGAATGCCACGAAGAGCATCATGGTAGCAGGCAATATGATACACAGAAATGGTTCTATGTCGTCTTTGGTTGAACTTGTCTGTTGTCTGCTCTGTAACCAAAGAAAACAGGAAGTGTGCTGGATTCCTGCAGATCTCCTAACCAGAGGGCAAAAACACATTCCCCATCTCTACTGCATGACATAGCAGTTGCTTTTCCAAATTCCTTTCTCTCTGCACTGATATCATACAAGCAATATGTTGTGCAGAATCATGAATTCTATTTACTGGCCAATTAAAGCAAATCACAACCAGAGACAAAAAGGCCAGAGAAGTTGCAAAGAGTGTTGGGTTTTTAGAAAACCCTGTCTCCAATGGAGGAAAAAACCAAACAACCTGGAAGTATATGTAATTTTGCACGACATTTTATTATCCTTGGATTATAGTGGGACCAGTTGACTTTGCAGGAGATCGGTCAAGCCTTTAAAATCTGGGAGAGCACTGAATTGCAGATGAATAAGGCTGGTGATCCACCATCCAGTGTTGTTTCTTGGGATTTGGGAAACTGTTTAAAGAACAAACATTATGACCACTAGCCCTTTCAAACACAGCCCATTGCCTACAATACCTATTCTTTGGGTTGTTCTAACCTCACAGGCCAGTTCCAAATAAAACATGGTGTGTCAGGACAGCTTGGACTGGGGCTCTTGGGCTTCTTCTGCCAGTGATCCAAGATGCATTTTTCCCTATTTAAAACTATGAAAAAAAAGAACTTCTGGTGTAAGAGTGATAACAGTTGTGACTGGTGTGTCAGCTTTGTTTTCTGCAGAACAGCACAAAAGACCTCTGTCCCACAGCTTTTGAGTTGTGATGTAATGTTAACTGGAGTCATAAGCAATGAGAAAAACCAACAAAGCTATTTCTACTCTTCTACTGTATTAGTTTTAGTTTTAAAACTTTGTATATCTTGTTTTCAGTCTGACTCCATCTTCTAATAGTTGGATCTCATTCAGAGTATAGTCTAGGGAGGGAGGAAAACCCAGATCCTATAATGCTGTTTATTATCAACTCATTCCCTTTGTAAGTTCTTGAGAAATGCTATCAGATGGCTTTTCCACATTTGTATGGTGAGACTGAGCAGGTCAATGGATCACATTTCCTTTCTTTAGAGTGAAGGTGCCTATTCAAGCTGGTAGAACTCGAGTGATTCTTTCCCCAAAGCATTTGGAAACAGGGATGCAAACTGGCTGTTTGCAGCAATGGCTTTGTGAAAAGGACAGGAACTCAATGTATCCTTCTTAGTCTACAAAAACTTTCAATTCTTATTCTTCCAGGAATCACAGTCACTCTTCTAGCTACAAAATCACACTGTAATCTACATTCAAATTATAATCTTCCAGGCATTTGTAACCTCTTTATTTTGTTGCCATATTATGAAATTATTATTATGGGGTTATGCCTAAGAAAAACAAAGTAAATGGGCATTGACTCCCCACAAATAATGTTGGGGAGATTTCTGCTTTTTTGTTTTTTCCCTAAGGTATTGTGGGTCTGAAGCTAAATGCATTAAAGTAATTTTAAAATACACTGAAACCTTTGCAGATTAGCTATTAAGGTATTCTTCCCCAACTGTCTTTTATCCAAAAAATACATTTTAAAGAACCAATTAGTATTTACTGATATAAATTTTTTATTAAAGAATTTCTGACTGTACAAGATGTTGTCTTACCTGGCCATTCAATGAGTGACAGGAAAGAGCAGAATTGGAAGAAATTGTTCCAGCTGTTCTTCCAGTGCAGACATTAAATAATTTCTTTAAAATTAGGGGATTTTTAAAAAGTTTGTTAATGCTTTTTTAGTGTGTCTTATGAGGTGCATAAAACATGTCAAGGGAAAATGAGAAAAAAGCAATCAGTGTTATGTTTGTGCACTACGTATGTGCACATATCAGTATGGTACTGATATGTTACCGACACTCTTACAGTAAATATATAGAAGAGCTGATCTTATACTGCTCAGCATTATTCACAATCAATAAAGAGCTTGTTTTTAAGATCCAAGTCTAGGTTTTGGGTTTAATTTGTAGGGAGCAGGCTTTCAGCGGGGTTAACTGTTGGTTTTAAGATCTGTGAGTGGTACAGTATTCTGGTGGTTTGGGAGGACAGAGAGGGAGATTGCCACTGTTTCCTACGTGAGATTAGTAAAAGGTATATAAAGCCCCGATTATCATTTAAACTCCATGCAGCTTCCCTGCATGGAGTTTAAATGATAAACTAAATTTCACTGAAATTTCACTGAAACAATATTTGTGTGTTAAATAATGGCTGAGAACAGTCTATCCTTCGTGTTCTGGTGGAAGCACAAACAAGAGTTAGGGCTGTAAGACATGGCCTGATACAAATACTGGACTTCAGAAAAAGGTTAAGCTTGATGGAAGAAATTAACAAATGATCTTTGGTCTGGGGGAAATACTTTGCTTTAAAGCCTTGCAATGAAAGACCTATCAAGAGAAATGTGCAAAATATATTATTGTTGTGGGGACAGTTTGCATCTAATGGTAAAAAAAATGGAAGCAGCAAAATTATATGTACTATGAGCTAGTGCAGATGGCCACAGTCTGTGAAGTAATTACAAAAGGACACCTTAGGGTGTCAGCGGGCTACTGGCCTGAAAACTCTTCTTATTTAAAGGCCCTCCAAGAGTAACCTGTAGTACTGCTTCTAAAGTTGCAAAATCAAGCTCTCAAGGCTGAATAAATGCCAGCCTTTTTGAAATCTATAAATCCTTAATTTGCTCTGCAACACATATTATTTTTAATTACTTTATTGTGCCCAAAGTGCCTCCTCAGGGCTTGAGAGATTGCTTTGGGAAGGAGATGAACACCATATGATACCTCAGGGTACTGTGTTGCAGGATGTGTAGAGTATGTAGTGACTGAGACAGGAGACTGTGGGAAGAGAGAGGATTGCCTGTTAGCGTGGGATAGCAAATGATCTCCTGGGGAGCTGTATTCCTGTCTCTGCCACTAAATGCTCTATTGAAGGGGCAAGACAGAGCAGTGGAGGTGTTTCTTGTGGGTTACTCATTGGTCATGCCTCATTTTGAGTGCCTGGTTTTGGATCCTTGGGTATGGTCTGCAGAAATTCTGCATCTGTATTACTGTCTCTGAAGGTGAAAAGGCAGTGCCCTGAACCTGCAAGTGCTTTATTGCACTGATCTGGGCAAAAATGAAATAGGTTATTACAAAGCAGCCAATTCTCTCTTGCATTCCCTAAAGTGGTTGTGTGGTTAGACTAGGTATTCATTGCAGGCCCCTTCTAACTGAACTACTCCTATTTTACCCTATTCTATTTTAAAATAACCACACAAATGCCTGGTGGCTATCTATTCAGTAATGTGTGCAAAAGAAGATGTAACAGATTTGTTGTTTGAAGAAGATGCAGTGAAAGGTGCTGGGAAAAGTGAGGAAAATAGCACACTGAATGGCCAGTAATGAAGTGAATACCTTGTCCTGTATAGCTGTGAAAGAACAGTAAGTGTGTTTTACTATGATCTGCAAATAGTAGCATGTGAAGCAGGTAGGATTAAGAATCAGGCAATATTATAGAATTATAAAAGATGGTGTCTTAGAGGGGACCCAACTCCTGGCTCTGTGCAGGACACCCTGAGTCACACCATGTGCCCAAGAGCATTATCCAAATGATTTTTGAACTCTCACAGGCTTGGCACTGTGACCATTTTCCTGGGGATCCTGTTCCAATGCCCAGCCACCCTCTGAGTGCAATTTTTTTCCCTCATATCTAAGCTAAACCTTCCTTGACTCAGCTTCATGCTTTTTCTGTATGCTAACAGGTGACAATAAGGACCAGCTTTCCTCAGGCTGTGTTTCAGAGCATTCATAGCTTTTTAAACACAGCTGATGTTAAGACTTTCCTGGGTGAAATAATTTGTAGGCTACTTAGTGTATTATTTGAGTCGAAATAATCTTTCATAAGTCAATACTGCCCCACAGATGCCCTGAACAGGGAGTTATATATCCATTTTGATGCTGCTTCCTGCCAAACATTACGTGGACTGATTTTACTTGGAGATGTAGTTCCAAAAGCTGATGGACTTCTTGTACATTTATCCATATACATATATCAAATGTATTAGGAGACAGTTGATCAATATTAGTCCCTCTTTTTTTATTGTGGTTTTGTGCCCATTTCTGCAATGACTGCCTAAAGGGCTAATGAAGAATGTTGCAAAATCTTGACACGAAGACTTGGAAAATCTAATAGGCATTAAAAAGTTCCACTAAAAATAGGAATAATTTTAATAAAATGTATCAAAGATCACTTAATTAAAAAAAAAAATCTGAAATTCTAAACTAAAACTAAAGTTCTAAACTGACCTAAAACAAACTTCTGAAGCTCTAAAACTAGAAAAGTAACCACTGTGTATAGGTATCATGAATAGCTGCCAGAACTGGAAAATAAAATGATCTAGAAATCAAACTGCATCTTCATTAATTGAGAGTAAAATGACTGCAGAACATATTTGAGGTAAAATCCGCTACTGTTTTACGTTTTTAAATTTCCACACCATGTATATGAAATGAATGATGGAATTATTAACTGATTGGTTTTGTTTGATGCTGCTTCACTGGAGATCAGTGCCCTCTGCCTGTGTCATCATGAGAATCTCTTGTCGGGTTTGTAAGTGACAAAAATAAGGATCTGACTTCCAGCATGAAATAAGCTACAGACACATAAGTACAGAAAAATATTATTTATAAAATAGAGAAATTCAGAAAATAGCATGGGACTAAAAGGGATCATATTTCTAAAAATTCCCCTATTTTCTCAGAACTGATTCTTGGTAGGATAGTTTGGGCATTGTAGGCTCATGTTTATTTAGTTTCTAATTGTAGGCACTGAAGCAGAGGGTCAGTCTCCCCCAGCCACTGACCACATACTCAAAGTAGTAAAGCCTTTCATCAGTAATCTGTCTGCCTATGTTTTTTTAACATGCTTTTTGAGCATGTACAGTTGCCAGCTTACAGATTACGTGACCCATATCAGTTAAGATGAGCTTTCAGTCGTGCCTGTTGGTAAAGGAATGAAATGCAGAGTGTGGCTGAGTTGTGTGCTATGTCCATGATGAGTAATGGAATGGGCTTGGAGCTGAACTATGTGTCTAGATGACAGAGGGGTAGTACCTGCCTTGGGAGGGAATGACCTCATAAGGCAAAACATGAGTTTAAGGAAAGCTTTTGAGTAAGGATAGAAAAATGAAAGTTTATTTTGCTTACTGAAATTCCCATTGAACTGACTGAGTTGTGCTAAGATTTATTATGTTGTTAATGATTTGCTAGAGTACTTAGAACTCCACTAAAGTTATTTTTGTTAATATAGCCTGTATTTATACTAATATCTTTTGAAGTTGAATCAGGAAACTGATACTTCTGAAATGTTTTAAGTGGATTTGGAACAAAGTCTGCTTTGAAGTCATTAGGGTGTGGTCCACCCATAGGTGCTTTTCCAAGCTCTATCCTGCTTATTGAAGCTGATTCATTATTGCTTATAAAAAGGAAAAACATGTAACTCTGGCAAATAGAAAAACATTTTTATGTGTCCTTGTATACATTAGTAATGACACATAGTTTAGAAGTGAGTGTGGATTTACACAGAATTTTCAAATACTTGTTGAAATGTGACTCTAGTGATGCTGTTTGTTTCTCACTGTAAGATAAAACAGTCTTGAGGTGTGAAGACATTGCCATTGATATTCTAACTCTGGCAATGTTACTGGTGAGGTAGACTTTGTTAAAATTGTTGAGGCATTTAAATATTACTTTTGTTTCTGTTTTGACACCCCCACACACTCCTACCCCCCTTTATTTTGCAACAGTACACTTTATATATATCAGCTGAGTAGTACGGCCAGTTCATTTGCTAATGCATCTTACTTTGGATATTTACTTAGAAGTATGTGCACCTTAAATTATTGTTTTTGATCAGAGAAACCCTTTTGCTGTATCCCAGACAAAGCCAGAAAACAGGCTGTGTTTTCATCTCTGGGGGCTACTTCCCTCCCCCCACTCAGCTGCATGTGATCCTCTCTCGCAGAAGTAATCAGCACACAGCTTAGGGAACAAGAGTTCATTGCTGCCTGCTACTGACTCGTAACATCTGCAGAAAGGCTTCACGGGACCAGATCCAAGGCGTAAACACACATTTAACAGAAAGGAAATCAAGGATGCATTATGCTTAAAAGAAGTAATTAAACTTCCTTACCTGCCACCCCAGCAAAATTTTCCCATCTAATGTTTTTCTTTTCCACAGATGTGTTTAAAAAGATTTAACAGCAATAAAGAAATGCTCTGACTCTATGCAATTGAGCAGTACTGCTTTGATACCTCCCAATACCCAGGTGTTCACTCTGCACTGTACACTGAGGCATTACACAGACACACACACACATGCAAAGTCAAAGGACATGCCACAGAGATGAGCGGGGGGATACAGACCTGAAGCTCTGTTTCCAGAAGTGGCCCACCTGGTTCACTGTTTAGCCAGTCATAGTTTCCCCTGTCAGCATGTCCAAAATTTTTTGAGCTGCTGCCCAAGAGCCACCTCATGCTTTCATTCACCTGGTCTTCTGTCTTCGTGCCTCCACCTTGCTTGGCTGCTTGAAACTGTGTCTCCGCCTCCCAGCCTTGACCCAGCCGGGCTGCTCACAGCTAATGATCCCTCTTAAATGATATTCCCTCTATAGTGGAGAAGAAAAAAAGAAGTTAGACACCCCCTCGTTGTCAGGAAGCCAAGCAAATAGATCTCAGAGCCTCTCTCCACTCCCAACTCAATCTCTCTGGATTTCCTTCGGTGGCCTACATTACCAGCAAAGCTGGCATCAGGTATCTGGGAGCTGGGGCTGATAGCGCTCTGATTGGAGCACTCCCTGCATTAGGATTATTAAAAGGGGAATTTGCATGTGAATCTGAGCCCACATGGTCGTGACTCCGTGTGGATAAATAACGCTCTATATTTAGTTATCTAATAAACACTTTTTCCAACAAAATAAAATAAATAAAACCTGTGCTTCTATGTTGAGAGTGAAAAGGTAGCTGAGGTTCCCCCCTCAGTTACAGAGCACAAGGAAGAACCACTGTACAGGCAGGTTTTTCTTCCCTGTTGCTGAAACATACAGAGAAAAGGGAGTGGTTTCTGAGTAGAGAGGCAAGGAAACAGGGCTAAATGCTGTACTGAATTATTTAGCAGTGTTAGGATGTAGATGTTAATGATAAATCCAGAGAGAGAGCTCTGCCAGGAAAGCTTTGGTCACTGTGAGAGTGTACGATTCCTTCTGGTAAGAGCGAGTTGTCAGTTCAGTTAAATCAAGTGTATAGCTTTCTAAGATACTCGTTAAATGGCAATTGTTTACAGTGAGAAGACTGAGCTGTTTATCCAGAAAAAGCAACACGAACTTATTTCACAGATGTGTGGTAACTTCTGAAGGCAGGAATATTTAACCTAAGCTGCAAGTTAAATCAAGATTTAACTCGTGCTGAAAAGTTGGAGGTGTGTTTTGCTGCCGTGCTGTGAGCAGAGGGAAAGGCTGTTTCTAAATGACCCTTTCAGCTGTGATGCATTTTGCACGATTTCTCAAGGCTTATCTGTCTGAGCAACAGTTGTGTTTAGGACTGAGGATGGAAACTTGGTGTTAGAATTCTAACCTCTTATTTCTTTCTTGGACTTTTTTTTATCAACTCTTCTTTTAGTTCATGGCTCCCAGAAAATTGCAGGCCTAGTTGGCAGCAGCAGGTTGTACTCCTGCAGCTCCACCAGTGGCAGTCAGCAGTGCCACCACTCACCATTTCTGACGAGAGGACCCTCGAAGAACCTGTTCCAAAACTGGCAGTGAGCCCTGTGTCTGCACCTTTCAGGAGGGATTCACCCTGCAGGTGAACCATGGCTGTGGGAAAGAGAGGTGATAGTTTGATCAATCTGTCCTGTTTTGTTCCTGAAGTTGCCAGGTGCGCAGTGGAGAGGGAGCAACACTATTGCATGAGGGGCTGGTCTTGCTGCTGGAGAAGCTGCATCACTTGTCGGAAACCAAACTCTTGCTTCTGCTGAGGAGGTCCAGTGTGAAGCCAGAAATCTCACCTCTTAAAAGCTCAAAGCCTTTACATACTTGTGAGGAGACTCCTCCTTTCCTCATTTGTCATCTTGGAAAGCACTTTCAGAGGGGGTGAGTGTGTCCAGCTTCACCAGGCCCAGAGCAGTTACTCTGTGAGTTAAAATGTCCACTGAGAACCCAAGTCCTAAACACAGTTTAACAATCACAGGTCAAGGCAGTAAAATATTTCACTTGATGTCTCAACACCTTGTATAAAAGCAAGAATGATGACCATCTTTCCCAAACCATTGTTAAGAAACTAAATACCTTAAGGAGCCTTGAGACTGTGCAGCTTAAATCTATAATCTCACACGGAAGCAGAACACATTCATATACCTTCTTAATTAGGGTCTTAGTGCAGCCCCTAAGATTATTAATGCTATTTTTAAAAGCTTGCTATAAATTTGCTTTGGGACTGTGCATGAATAATGAGGAGAAGTAAAAAAAAATACGTCTCTTTACAGTATAAACACCCTGTTCAGCATCTTTGGATTCTAGTTGATGAATTCTAGCCAAGAAAAATAAGGTGTGCACTTTAAAGACTCATTGACCTGATTTGTCAAGTGCTGCTTTGAATTCTTGACCCCTGGAAAATGTATAAGAATGATTTAACTTCGTAGAGCTGAGGCCAAATGGGAATTTGAGGAAATGCAGTGCCTTTTGTCATGCAGGTAATTAGAATATAAAATAATGATTGTCTCTCTGGCTTTTTATATCATCAGTGGACCCAGCAGCAAGAAAAGTGAGCGTGATTGGGATACCCTCTTTCTGCTGCCAGGGGTCAGGTGCCCATTTGCTGCACTACCTTTGTAGAGCAGATCTGCTCTTGTGCACAACTGAAACAGAACCACTCAAAGCCAGGTTTGTGATGGCAAATCTGTTGCAGATTTCTGCTAGCTCTGTGTGGCACACCTGACTTCCCACAAGGAGTTCCTAAATTGTAGCTTGGCCGTGCTATAATGTGAAAGCTGCAGGGAGGAGGTTCACCCTTAATTCCAAACCCATTGGCCAGATGTCAGGTTTGCCACTTTGAATTGTGGATTGGGTTCAGAGATCATCAGATGTTGACCCGGACAAAGTGTCCTACCCTCCTGCTCCACTGGCTTTGTTCTTTGAAATAGTTTGATCTAGAAGTTGCCTGGTCAAACAATCTGGAGAAAATAACTGATGTGGAATGGTACCACTGACTTTGATTAAAGTTTCGTAAAGGTTTGTGAAACGATGCCAACACGATGTTTTTAACTGAGGCAGTGTTGCTATTATTAATTCCAATGTCCTACCAGAGAAGCCAGGAGAGACTTTCTGAGGAAGCCACTGTGGAAAACAGGTGCCTCCACTGTCCTCAGTTTGAAGCTCAAACTGTCATAAATTATTCATCTCCCTGATTTGCTGAGGTGTTCGAGGCTAGCAGTATAATTCTAGGCTGTATATTTCCTATAATATTGGAAGGGAACACAATATCCACAGTGCCCTAGATACCTTTCAAGTTTCTTGCTGCTTTCTTCCCCCAGTTTCTTTTGCTGCTGTCCAGAGATGGCAGTGAAACTTCCCTCCTTGAATGGCTGTGATGCTGTGAGAGACGGTGTGAGGGCTGATCTGAATAAAGCAAAACTAGAATTTTAGTGAGTGAGGTGTTACCAATGTTAGCAGTACTGTTTTGGCAGGTGTAGATTCACTGGGAGAAATGAAGGGATGTGATGACTTTTGCCTATAACCTGTTGGCAGGTTTTTCTGTGTCCTTCAGGTGGGAGTTGTGGTGAATTACCCATTCCCTCCCACTTGGGTTATTAAGCAATTCTGGTTTGTACTTTTTTTGATAAATTTTCATGATATTGAGATTTTAACTGTCTTTTTTTTTTTTTTTTTGTTAATTATGAATAAATTTGTTTTTCAAAAACAAAGCAACTTCTGAAGAGCAATCTCCTCTTCCCAGCAGACTGCACCCACTGTAACTTCAAAGGATAGGCACAAGCTGGCATAGCTCCTCCATAGCTCTGGAGAGCCCTGTTTGAGGCCAGGAAGGACTCACAGCCTGTAGAAACAGGGGCAGGGAGACTCTGCCACAAAATGTGTGCACTCTGATGCTGTCCCTTGGAGTAGGGAGCAGGGTGAGGTAGTGCTGAGTTATCGATCCCAGATCCCTGTGCTGCAGATGGGTAGCTGAAAGCAAAACCATTAGAGAGAGTGCCAGGGACAGATCCCAGGCAGCTGCCAGAGCAGAGTTGCCTCCTACAGAATGTCTCTCAGAGTTCTGTGATTGTGATAAGGCTTGAAAAGCTCTGTGGTCATGGCAGAGTGCTGGTGGCTGAGCAGTGGCCATCTGATGACACCGTCTAGAGCTGTGGGATTTTATTATGTAATTTTTGTCAATCTAGGTCTGATTGCCTTCATTTACTTTTGGTCACCCTTACATTGAATTCCTGTTTTCTTTTACTTAACAGAAAAATCTGCCATTCTATTTAAGAGTGCATATCTGCCAGTACACACCGTATGGCAGATATTTCATTCCTATTTAGCCAAACTATAGAAATTCTTTGTTTATGGGGGAGGGGGTGGTGCAAGGGATTGGTGGTGTGGTTGGATTTTTGGTGGTTGGATTTGGGATTTTTTCAGCAATTCTGAAAAACCAGCTGAGCACATTATGGTTTTTGTTGCATTTGCTTTTAGAAGTGTTGCCATATGCTTAGTGAGAGATTAAGACTTTTGCTACTTTATAAGGATGATATTCTAAAAAGAAAAAAAATGGATTAGACATGCTTCAGGCAAAGGGAGTGAGGAAATAGAAAGGCACTAACTAGAGAGAAATGTCCAATGCTGCTGGCATATCCAAAGGGGGCAAAAGCTGCATGGCAGCAGCTAGCCAAAAGATAGGTATAGAGAGAGGGAGGAAGGCAGCTGTGAAGGAGTATCTGTGCATGGCTGTGGAGAAGAAGAGGCAAATGTTGCAAGAAGGGGGAGACCTCATCCCATATTTTGTGAAACCTTTCTTATTGCAGTATATCAAAATAAATAAAGTCCCCATAAGTAAAAAAAACCTCCTTAAACATAACTGAGAAACCCTGTGCTGAGATTTCCTATAGAATATATTAAATTAAGTAGCAATATATGTCTCCTCTTTTCAATTTTTTTGAAATAAAGTTCATCCCATTTTAACACCAGGAACGGAATGTAATTTAAGTTAAACCATTAAGAATAAGGCTGAAATTTTTCTTTCTTGACAATAACAATAATAAAGAAATATTTTATTTCTGTGATATCTTCACTCAATAGATTGTCTAACAGAGCTGTAATATTTACCTGCATTTACCAAATATGGGCATCATCATAAATTACAAGATTTGTACTATCTGAAATGATGGATGTATCTGTCCTTTTACAAGGCTTTGGGAAGCAGAGCAGGTGTATTTGTTACCCTGATCTTAAACAATGGCACACAGGTTTTTTATCTCTTGTCCACACTTTATTTCTTTTGCTGCTTTCGTCCAGTAATATTTGCCAGTTGTCTGGGTTCTGACCAGGACAGGGTTAAGTTTTTGCAGTATCTGGGTGGGGACACAGCCAGGATGTGGAGGTTATTCTGTAACACCTCATGTCATTGCCAGGGGTGGGAGAAAGAGACTCCTTCCAGGGTGAGGAGCTCCTTCCCGGTGAGAAAATACAGTGGTCAGAGCAGGGAGGTAATGCTCCTCCTGACATAGGGAGTGTTTTGGGTGCCTTGGCTGCAGGCAGGTCGAGATTCACACTTTCTTTTTGTATACTTTCATTATTAATATTGTTCACTTTCCTATTTCATTGCTGTTTCTGGTAAATAGTTCTTATCTTAACCCATGATGTTTGCCTCTTGTGGCTCTGATTCTGCTCTCCAATCCTCTGCATAGGGGAGAAGGAGAAAAGGGGGAGGGTGACCAAGTGGTGTGTGGTTTGGAGTTTCAGTGGGAAACAGTAAATTGGGGAGTGCCATTCCTAAAAAATTACACCAATATAAGAAAATAAACTTCTAAGGAGAAAAGTGAATGTGTGGTTAACCTTCACGTGAGCTTTGAAAAGTAAACTTTGAAGATTTACCTTATTGATCATTGTATTCGATGTTGCTTACCCTGGTTGTTGACCTTGTGTAGTGCTGGGCAGGCCTTAGACATGGAACTCTCAAGCTGCCTGCAGTTTTGTGTCCAATTCTTTGTTCAAACTGAAGCGATTTTCTGCTAGAATATTGTGAATCCCTGAATGAAGACTCTTGAGACTGTTTTCAAGTACAGCAGTCTCTGTGTCACTACTTGTTGCTAACACAGTAGATTTTATGCAAAAGCACGATCATATCTTATAGCCTGATTTGGTTACATCATCTGCTGCTGCCAAAAATCTATTATCTCTAAATTCCATAGGAATTATTCTTTCTGACATTGTTGCTTAGAACCAGCGTCAGGAGAGTGCTGCTGGAGAAGCAATTGCTCTTCTAGCTTCTAAAACTAGCTCAGCTCTTCATCAGAGTGGAAAAAATGTGGATTAACTTACAAGTCCTTTGTCATCCCTTTAAAGCCAGGTGCAGCTCCACAGCAGAACTATAGTTATTAATATACCCTCTTATTGCCTCTCTCATTACAGACTTGGAGAGGCCTTGATATCATCCATCATTAACAATGAATCTGTAACTCTTAATTTGCCATTATTAAAATGCTTGAAATAATTGAAAAATCAGGCTACACTTGTTCAGTGTTGTATTCAGTTGTCAAGGAAAGGCCAAGAGAGACTCTTGGCCTTTGGCCCTTCTGGAGAGGAATGAAAATTATTTGTGTCTGTGGATTTCTGAATCCATAGGAACTGTATTATTTAACAGAACATCAGCTGAGAGGCTTGGAGTAATTTTGTACTTTTTTGCTTGAAATAAAACACATTTTGTGTATAGCTCCAATTCAGACCTCACATCCTGAAGCTTAATCTCCCGATTTGAATCTAAAGATTTCTACTTCGAACTTATGGAGAAGGTGCACAGCGTCCTGCATCATGTAGAATAAAGTTTGCTATAGAAATGAAATGCATTAAGAAAACCTTGCATATAAAAAAGGCTCCAAATCTGCAGATGTGACAAGATCTTTATTTTCTCAAGTGCTCTTTTTAATGGTTCAGCTGGCCAGCAAAACTGCAGCCAAGCCTAGATTTTAGGGTATGGGCCTTGTTACACAAAGACAGGTCAGCCTTAAATGCATGATAATAAATGTTAATAAATGCTAATAAAGCAGAGCTGATGGCATGCATGGACCGCAGTTGTACCTGAAGGGGCAGAGAAAAGGGAAAACTTCTCCCCATCTGTCAGATGGGAAGTGAGGGACTCCGAGGCAGGTGTCCTCCTCCTTGGGATGTCCCGTTGGTGCAGCAGGTGCCACGTGACACTGCTGAGCGTGACTCTGTGGGAGCTGCTCAGATTCCCCACTGGTTGTTTCTGCTCTGTGACACTGTCTGCATCACTTGTGTCACACTCAATGCAGTGTCTGTGCTGCTTACGCCGATGGGCTGCCATGCCTTGGGTGTGTGTGTTAGTGGGCAACGTCTGCTGGGGAAGTACAAAGCCATTATCCTTGTAGGCGCTGAAGTTACCTGCTAAAAACTCTGAGGGGAATGCTGAAGAGCTCTTACAATGGAGCTATAGACTGGAAACTAAAATGTCAGGAGGCAGAGGGGGAAAAGGGAAGAGTTAAACATGAAAGGCAGACATTTCCAGTGTAAAAATATTTCAGAATTGACCCAGCAAGGCCATAAGGATAAGAACACTTGGGACGGTGGGGTAAAGGCACTGCCACAGTCTCCTTAGGCTGGGGAGATTAGCGCTTACAGAGATGCAAGTGGGAAGTATGCCATGGGATCGGAAATGAAAGGGTCTTGGTATTAGAAAAGACAAGGCACCATGCAATGTCCTCCATAGAAAACCATGGATACAAAGGCAAATATTTTAGTGTGGTTTCTTAAAACAAGAGGCTTAGCCTGGCAGCAGGGATTGACATGGCAAACCCATCATGAAAGAAACGTGTTGTCTGAGGGATGTGTGAATGCTTAGAGGGGAATAATTGCACATTAGAAATACCTGGGCAGTTGAGCTGCTGAGATCAACTACTCAGTGTGGGCAGCTTCATAACCAACAGGCCAAGTTTTCAGCTAGGAAATGCAAACTGCAGCACAAGAATGATGTGCTGATGTCAAGGTGTACAGAGGTATGTGATAGTGCCTTCTGTGTGAGGTAAGAGGATGCTGAGGTGAGGGATTGTACAAGAAGGGTCAAAACATTAGCAAAATGTAAATAAAATTCTGCTCTGGGGCTTGGTGTGGTTGAATGGATGATCTGTGCAGTTCTTCTGTGTGTGCAGTCCATCATATCTCTAATTCAGGAGACTATATTGTCATTTGAGAGAGCATTAAGAAAATATCCACCGCAGTGACTTAGGGAATGGGAAGAGGGTGATCCGTGGTGCATTCCAGTTCAGCCTGCAAGGGCTGCATTGATGCTGCTGTGCAAAATGTTGTTCCTTTGGGAAGCTTCAGGGTCACTCAGAGTCGTACAGAGGGGGAAAGCCTGGGGCCAGGCTGATTAAATGTGGATTTCCTTTTTAAGGAACAAGTAGATTTTGCTTGGGGCAGTGGTGGACAAAGGGAATCAGTTGTGAAAAGAACATCTGAGGCAGCTGTTTGATTCTGCGACAAGGTGGGGAACCTCTCACCCCTTTTGCAGGCCTATCCTCACACTGTCTGTGGAGTGGCTTGGTGTGTCACGGCAGGAGGAACCAGGTGGCCACTGTGGGGCAATGGGGCCTCTAGGGGTGAGCAGTTATAATGGGCCCAGGTGGCAGGGGCAGCAGTAGGCCTGACTGGTTAGAGGCATTTACATGCTGATGTTGGTCTTCAGGGTTTAGGGTTTTTTTTTTTTAACTTTATTTGACTCCAAACATTGCTTTTTGCCATGTGCAGAGCGTAGCCTTCTTGAGAGGGATTCTTGTCCAGCCAGAGTGGCTTGGTTTGATGGCTCAGGCTCTAAAAAAGACACTCAAAGTGATGTAGTTTGGCACTTGTGCCCTACCCCAGGCTCCTGTTTCTCATCCTTTTTTCCTTCATCACTCACTGCAGATCTGTAATGTTGTCTAGAACAACACAGCGTACCCTATATACCCCACGCTCCCAACAGACCCTCAGTAGTGGTCATCCTCCTTGTCCTGCTCTCAGCACAGCTCTGCCTAAAAAACTGAAAATGTGTGAGAAAAAAATCAGCAAACTAGATTTAAAAATTTCCTTTTTTTTTTTTTTTTAACCTTCATGCCTGGCTTTGGAAACTAATAATCTTTATTCTCTTGGGCTTGGTGCTGGTCACAAGAGCCTGCATTGAGATATTCAATTATTTAGTGTCCTTTTAACAGAAAAGGTAATGTATGCAAGAGAGATGTAAGATCTGCTCTGGTGACCATCCCCACAGCTGGGATTTTAAATGAACGTTTTTATCAGGGCTCCAGTGCTTGTGGTGCCACCCTTGAAATTCTACCCAGAAATGGATTCCTCTCTTTTCTCAAGGGATGATGAATTGTTTTTGCAAGTAAGCATTGTGAACTAACCAAGGGCCTTGTCACCTTCCTCTCCTCGCATGAGTTACTGCAATACCTTTTCAAAACCATTTTTCACTTTCTCATTATATTTGACATTATTGTTTCCCAAGCTTGAAGATTTGTCTTTTTTGACCTCCTAGACAAAATTACTTGTTGGGATAGATTTCAGTATAGCATCTTATCCAGTTTCACTTTGATCTCTTCCTCTCCCTCTAATCTCTGGCACAAAGAACCTGATTTGAAGTACAAAGCGGTCTGCTGGGAATATAATGTAACATTAAAAAACATAGTAAATAATTTATAAATGCTGTGCAGGAAAGTATTCCACATTATTTTAAGTAATTTTGTTTGACTGTGGTAGGGAGTGAACAAGATAAGAGATCAGAAGTGGTCATACTAACCACCTGAAAAATATTTCAGGTTGGGCGTATTTTCTCAGAGATGGCAAATCAGAAGTATTGTCTCTCCTCTATGGATACAAATTTCCCAGCAATAACAGTATAGATAAAAGTACAAATCTCTTGTAAAAACAAAACAAAAAAATCAATCAGATTTACTACTATGGATTTCTATCAGGAGTCAGAAAATTGCTCATGCAGCCTGACTAATACATTGAGTTTTGTTTTTTTCTTTTTTTTTTTTCCCTTGGACCTAGCTGACCTGTGCTTACATCTGAATTGTTCTGATTTATTTTGGATTCTGTTGAGTTTTGAATACTGGATACTGACTGCACTCTTTTAGGACCCTGTGTCATGCATTTGGATAAAGAGTTCAATTTGTGTTTGTTTACAGTGATATTAGATGTTAAGAGGTTTATCCTGATGCTAGCTTCTTTGCCAAAAGCTCCAAAATAAGAGATCACCCTGCATTTCACATAGCTCTGTGAACAGAATCCTGGCCTCGTTCTACTTCTTATTTCAACTACTGCCATAGGTTTGCTCAGAGAACTAAAAGGTTTCTTCATCTGAAAAACATGACCAGGAAGAATCTGGAACGCTTCCAGCAGGATTACTGAAAGCATTGTCCCATTATTACCTGAGGGCTTGGGGATATGGATGTGACAGTGATCTCCTTTGCAACCCTACTGCACATTAACTGTTACATCCAAAGTGTGTTTCCCTTTTGTCTTGTACCTGAAGTACCTGCTGGTATCTCTAGTTTGCCCTTCTTTATCCCTCCTATAAACTGTCTTTGCTGCTGGCTTTTTGGTTTGGTTTTTTTTTTCCTCTCTTGCCAGATTATGTCACAGACCTACAACCCTGGGATAAGCAAGAGGCCAGAGCATGTGTTCAGATACTTTGGGCCATTTTGAGGTCAAGGACAAATTTTTTACTTACTCAGTTGTTCATCCCACCTGAAAAATGGTAGTAGTGACACTGGACACTCCCTTGGCACCCTCTCAAAAAATAATAATTAAGAAACAATTAGTATGGCTTGGTATCAGGGGAGATTTTAACTTTTAGTTTAACACATATTAACACAGTGTAGCCAGGGATAAACCTACATTGTGAAAAAAATGAATGAGTTTAGTGAATCCACTGAAGGGAAGACGATGCTTGACATTCAATGGTGTGCCTGTTTAGTCCCTTTAAAAATTTTCTTTATTGTTTTTTTAAATATGTGTTGACAGCTGTTTTCTTTGACAAGTGTTCCTAACACTCTGCTCCTCAACAGAAGAACCAGACCAAGCATCTTCTAGGTAAGTACAAAGGAAGTTCACTGCTTCTACCATGTGTGGACCTCTTGCACCAGAGGCAGCAGAAGCACTAATGCTAGCCCAACCCCAGCATTAGTGGGAAGGCAACTGGGAATTTGTACATGTAAGGAGTGAGTGGAATAGTGGAGCAGTACTTTGTGTATTTACTCTGTGGCTGTTTCACATTACTGAATGCTGCTTAGGAGGAAATGAAAATCTTTCTAATGGGATCTAAATGAGACGTGTGGAGCAGCAGAAGGTAGTTTCCTAGAATGAAATTAGATCTGACAGTTGGGATTTAACACACTCTCTTTTGCCAGAAGTGTGCAAGATTATTAAAGCACCACAACCTCATTTGGTGGCTTTGTAATCTGCTCTTAACCTTCATGCTGATGAGGCTGTTATGTAACAGGCAGTGAAGGCCAGACCAGACCTTATGTTGCTTCAGTGTATAGGAGCCCACGCCCAGAGATCCCAGTGAAGCCAGGTGGAAAGCTGGCTGCATTTTCACTCCTGAGATTATGTGGAAAACTTGCCTTTGGGCTGTGGGTAGCATCCTTGACCACAGAGAGGTGTACCCCTAAGGTTTACTGTATGATGCTATGTCTTGTCACTGAAACACTCCTGCTTTCAGGAAGCCCCATGATGATTCTCTTGACAGGGACACTGGCAAATGCTTTCTCCTTCAATCCCTAAATTTTGGTTGCATACAGAGGCAGGGTTGACAGCTATAAAGAAGGTGTTTACTATTTTCATTAAAGTTCTTTTCTTCAATAGGAGCAATCTTTGGTTTGACTTTAATCAAAAGAGGGATGTAGGTGATGGGGAGAGCCCTTGCTGAGCTTTCATTTTAGCAGAACAACTCACTGCAGCATCCATGCACCTGATGAGTGCTGTCTAAACTGACTGTGGTCAGGGAATGCCTAGCTTAAAAACCCAGCAAAAGTCTGGCTGTGAATGAGAGCTCTGAGTAACCCACCTTTAATTAAAACATAGCCAAAAGTAACCTCATTTAAATGGAGGTTTCACCTGTCTAGATGCTTCAAAATTCTGCATGGCATCTACTTGCACCTTTAACTATCTCATCAGCTTCACCCTTCTCCACCCCACAAACCCAGACCCTGGCTAGAAGTGTTGTAGGACTCATTTGTCAGTGTTTAGATCTCAGTTCCCATCAACACCACCTAGCAGTTCAGGGTGACTAAATTCCCAAGGTCATCCATGAAAGCTGCAGTTCCTGCTGCTGTACATATCAAGTATTTCAGGTCTTTTCTTTGTTCCGTTTCTTTGCTTCATCAGGAACTGCACAATAACTTTCATTAGACAAAACCAAAGCGTAATTTATTTTGCATTTGCATCTTTATTCTACAACACAAGCAACATAAATAGTTCATAATTTTTGTTTTAAAATATTTCCATTTCAGAATTCAGTCAGAATAAAATATACACAAAATACAATTTGCAAGCCAGCTGACAGTGACTGCCCAACCACTGGACACCCAAGGACCATACAAAGCTAGCGGCACAACAGGACATGGTGGACATGGGGAAGTGTTCTTCTAAAGAAGAGCAGAAAGGTAGAGGGAGGAAACAGGGACGAGACCACGGAATTGCAGATAGGTATGAACTCAGCAGAAGGTAAACCCAATGTAAGCATTTGTTTGACAAGGTAATTTATAGTCTCTCTTAAGAAGTATTATTGGCTCCTCCTGAATATACAGCTAGAGAGATTAAGTCCTGGGAATCATGTTTTGTGGTAAAATGCTTCCTCTGGCAGCCATCATCATGGAAATAAAATTTGATTTTTTTTAGATTTTCAAACAGGAAAGACTTAGATCTTTGGTGAAATGGAGTGTCCACTCCCTTTGGCTTGCTTTCAGTTCTGGTTGAAGGGCCATAGAAGTATGTATGCAGTCTCACAAAATGTAACAAAAAGGGGGGAGGGGAAAAAAGACAGAGAAGAGAAAGGGGAAGGAACCGAAAGAAGGTTCTTGCTGTTGTCATTGCACACCTTCAATCTCTTGCTCCCATCTGCTCTAGCAAACAGCATGTGCTACAGGGCTCTGTCACCACCATGCTCTGCCCTTCCCGGCTGTTGTCCCTTTGGCATCGCGTCCTGTCTTCCTCTGCAGAGTGGGGGGCTCAGGAGTCACAGCCTGATCGTGGAGGAGATATTTGTCCCTTGCTTGAACCTGTGTACCTGTGCCTGTCTGCTAGCTCAGCTCTCTCGCTTCAGCTTGCTGCTTGTGGAAACATGGCACTTCCACCACAGCCTAGGTGGACCAAATGCATGGATAGGAAACAGGGCCCTGATGCTCCATGGGAGTCAGATTGAATTTATGGGAGTACATAAACTACCTTTTGAAAAGTGGGATGTTTGGATGAAAGGATTGAAATAGATCCTGTTTCCATGTTTCTTAACCAAAAATGCTTTCCATAAACTCAGCTCCCTGATCCAATGTGGCAGTGTAGACTAAGCAAACCTCAACTTGTGATTTTGCCAACAATTGGAATTTGAGGGATCTGGTTCCACAGGCGAGCTCATTATTGCATTAATCCAGGATCATACAGTGTAGCTCCACTAATATCCACAGAATTAGGGCATTTCTTCTTCCCTCTGCTTTTAGTTTTCAGCTTGGAGACCTCTGAGCGCTAAGTGAAAAGACTGATGTGTGTTAGACTTAGGTCATTTAAGTTTTCATTTTTCCTTTTTAAACAGCCAGCACTGCATGTTTGGCCATAACTGTTTGTTTAGTATCCTATTAATGTCACATATAAAGTATATGTTCTGAGGGGAAGTAGTGGAAACAACAGAAAGAGGATCTACAACTTCTTCCTTGCAGTTGTACAACTTCCTGGAGTCCCAGGCATGTTGCTGGTCAGAGCTGCTGAGAGATCCTTTGGTGATATCCCTATAGAAGCTCTGCTCAAATTAGGCAGGCTCAGTGAAGAGGGATCGCTAGCTGCCACGTGCTTGTATCAACATTGCATAAAATCCAGTATTTGTGCTTCTGTGCTATGGAAAATTGGTCCTTTACACTAAAAGAAGAGGAATTAATTTTTTTAAATTGATAGTATCATCTTCTTTAACAATGTGGAATGATCAGCAACTGAAAAAACCTTATTTCATGTCGTCTACCATGATTAGCCCTGTCTAATCATGTCTTCCCATAAATTACTATGAGTGGAGTAGAGTAAATAGCCTGCTTAGACATCTTAGACATATCTTAGTATAAAAATGGGGGGAAAAAAGAAAGCATTTCACTTTTTTTGTGAATTTAAGAACAATTTAGCACTGAGAAATGGCATTTCTAGAATGGATTGCTGAAAGTGACAATAGTCAAACCACATGCTCAATTTCTCCACAGGCTTCTACACAGATGAGCTAGGTAAAAAATAAATCACTTTGGCTTGCTGGATCTGTGCAAAAGTGAGGGTTCCAGTTCTGCAGTACTGGGATGCGTGGGACTGAGTGCTGGTTCCCGTGGATTTTTCAGGCAGGAGGTGTATGGAGAACAGCAGCAGAGAGGGTAACTCAAAGAACTGTACAGGACTTCCCCTTTCCTGAGAACTTGTGAACCCGTATATAGGAATTGAAGGACTGAATCCTGAATATTAAAGATACTTAGCTACTTAACTTCCATTGATTTCAACAGCTTCAGCACTTTGAGTGTGGGCCCGAGCTGGGAAGAAAGGTACAAAGTGCAGGCAGCACATGGAGCTAGACTCTACTTTCTGCCTTGTTTGCCACATGGTCTCATGCCAGTGCTGTGCTGGGCTCTGCAGCTTTGGTACCAACACTGAGATGCTGCTCTATGAAGTACAGGTGAAGACTGCACATGGTACTTAGAGGTGGGGGTTTTATCTTTGGCGAGTGAGCATTTGTCAGTGAATTTTACAGTAAGGTTTAGGTTTTAAACAAAACTTGATGTTCAAACTGAAAGGGAAAGCACCTTACAAGTCACAGCTGTAAACTGTGCTTGGCCTTGACGTGACCAAGCCACAGTGCAGAGCACAGAAATTTTTCATCTGTGAAGAGGCAAAAGCTGTGTTGCCTATGCTGGGAGTTGTAGAAGGAAGGTATCGCCCGGGTCAAGGCAAATCTTTTTCTAATAATCCTTTCTACATGCTAAATTAAGTCAGTTATTCTCAAATGAGTGTTCATCTCTAGGAAAGTATTAAATCTGTATGTTAACATTTTAAAGACATGAAAGCATGTTAACCAAGAGACAGTAGTGGTAATTCAATGGCCGCTGAATGCTCAGGAAAGGTACCAGAATAACTGTTTTAACCATTGCTGGTGTGACAAAAACACATAACACAGCAGATAAGCATATTACTAATGTGGATAGCTCTCTGAAAATATGCTGAATGCTCAGAATATGGCAGTGATTGGAGCTGCAGGTATCTGTACAAACACACTTCAATCATCTCATATGACTGCATATATTCACAGTGCAGAATGAAGTGGAAACATATGCAATGACCTGAGACCATTTAAGTTGGGGTCAAACCCTGCTCCTGCTCTGTAGGAAAAGGTTCACTTTCCTGACGAGTGCTCTGCTTTTCTCAGGTTTAAATATTTGCACAGTGATGAGCTATTTCATGTGCTTAAAGGTAGTTGATGCTGGACAGCAGCAACTTTCTCTGTTAGCAACTGCAAGTTTTTAAAATGAGATGTCCTTGCCTCTGCTTGCTGCAGCAGCCCTGAGGAGGGCAGTGTGAATTAGGCAAAAGCAGCAGAGGTGCAGCTCTGGTACCTGAGAAGGATGTCAAGCTACCACATCTTTTTTTTTTAAAAGCATTTCAGTTGAGTAAAGTATTTACTGGGCAATAATTTTTAAAAACAACTGGCTAGTTCAATTAAAAAATCAAACCCAACTCCCATAGAAATTTATGTGACAAAAAAAAGTAAGGGCAAGAAAAAAGAAGAATGTGGTCATTAACTAAGGCAAAGAGAAAGATCAAGCTCAGGCTATAATGCAGAGAGACTGGTTTTCTCAAGGTTCAGATGCTTGGTTCAACAGTAAAGCTGCCACTATGCTGCCAATCCATCAGTACGGATTGGAGTGGGATACGCACGTGAATGCACACGTGGATACAAGGACACTACTACTGCTGCTGACTGAGGAGCTTCCCCACTCACAAGTAGAAAGCAGAAAAGCCACTGTAGCATGGACATGACTGGGGTGTGCAGTGCTGGGAATGTCCCTTCTGAAGCTTAGGACAGGCTGATGCCAGTCCCTTTTTCCTGGAACCCTTCTGGCAGACTCCTCCTTTGGGCTAAAAGCTTGCTTTATGAGGTCTGAAGGTATCATGCTGGCAAGTCACGAGCCATGAAACAGGCCACACAGGACCTGTGAAATGGTGACTTCACACATTTATTTTTCTACTTCTTTGGGGCTTGCTGCTGTCTCTAACTAAAGTAGCAGAAAAATTGCTGAGAATCTGATGAACCAACTAATTTTTTTTCATTGGTGTATATTTTGAGGGTACATCAGAAAGCTTCAGCTTCTACAGCTCATGGTTATGGTTACTGAAGTGGCCATGGGCTGCTCCCCTTACCTGGTTAGCATTTTATACACAAGGAAAAGGAAGAGCAGCACATGCTGAACTTTGCTATATAAATCCTGCTGCTTCAAAGATTCCTTCTCCTCTCCTTCTAATTACATTTCTGGAATTACTTGAAGTTACATATGACCTTTTAGGGTGGGGTGTTAATGAGCAGAGGCACTGAGGGTGACAATGGGCACTTAGTGCAAAATTTGAAGGACAAAGTTCAAAACAGGGCAACAGCAACACAGCAAATTTACTCGTCCTCATTTTCCAATGTGGTATTTGTAGTGCAAATAGTTGAAATAAAATTATATTTTAGGTCAAAATGGTGGCTAATCAGGTAACACTAGGTATAGTGTATTCATGGGCTTAAGGGAGGTGGTGGTAATGGTATTGTCACTCCTAGAGCTTTTTTCTTTTGATTTACAGAAGAATTTTGTATTGCAACCACAACACAACCATGGTGTTTCCTAGATACTGGGGCCTCTTCTGTAGTCCTGAGTGATTTCACTAGTATTGATATCAATTTTATTTCCCCTGCCTAATTTGGGGGTTTGCTTTAGTTTTAGATCAGTACAGCAAGGATCTGCCTCCATTCAATGCATTTATGATGAAAACCATCAGAGTTGGCTGCTTTGAATATGGTTTATTATTCTGATTTCTGTTGCTGTCTAATGAATGTCCTGCTTTAAAAGCAGTTCTGTATAGATGCCAAATAAAAACTTCTACTCTACCTAAAGATGTGTAAGAAAAACATGGCAACAGAAATCAAACTGTGCTACTACTCTCCCAGATACCAAAGGCTAGTCTAACCTGTCCCTGAGGAAGTATTACAACTGTTGGGGGAAAACTGATAATTTAAAACATTGTTAAATTAGTAACTTATAAAGTCAGTTTAGGTGGTAGAAAAGAGTTGTTTTTACAGAATTTTTATGTCTTTTAAGGAATTTAGCAAAGGGAGCTTTAGAAAGAAAGGGAAACAGCATGACTGGCACTACAGAAAGGTACAGGACGAATGCTCCCTGCACAAGACTAGCAGGTGACAAATGGGAAGCAGGCAATGGAGGGAAAAGGCAGGAGGATGGTGTCAGACTCTTTGTAAGCAAAGCAGCTTGGGAGATGGCTGTTCAGTGGAGCTTCTTGGCTCCCTCTGGTCTTCCAGGTTTAAGATGCTAAGAGTAGTTAATTGTGCAAAATCCAGGCCTTATATAAAGAGATGACATTTTTAGGATGCTTTGGAGCAGGGACTGAAGCTGTATATTTAGTTGGCATGCACATTTTAAAAGCCTTGGGAGAACAGCATTAAGGGGTCACCCAAAATTAAAATCAACTCATTTTCAACAAGTTATCAACAAATCAACAAACAGTATAGCATGGGAGTGCGAGATGAAATGTCCCAGAGGCTGTGACACAACTTGTGCGGCAAGGTAACCCTTTGCTCTGTCTAGTGTGAAAAGCATCACATATGCATTTGACAACACAATAGTTAAACCTCCCCCTTCTCCTCCCCCTTACTAAAAACAGCAAATTGCAGTAGTCCCAATAGGAGTGCTGCACAGAGTGGGGATGTACCTCTGTGAGGATCTGTTCTTTTCTATTTACAGCAGCAAACAAGAAATGGGAGAGAAACAGAAAATGTACCTCCCTTTCATACTATTTTCCATCTTGCTTCAGCTCAAAGTGGAGTGATAGGCTACATTTAACAAAGGTGATAAGGGTGTTCCTGGCTACAGCAGCTCTACATAAGCAAACAAATTTCCAGGAGAATAATAGCTGCAGTGGTCCTTAAACTGGAACATTTTATCTCTACTCTGCTTAGTTGAATGCTGGATACTGACACATGCTGCTATTTGCTGTGGTGTGTCTTCCTCACAGCTTCACAGGAAACAGCAAAACAAACTTCCTTTTCACCCTTAGAGAGAATTAGACATGTGGCAAAATGCTCAGCTGTAGGCATAGGTGAAGAGGCAGCCAGGGTAGTGCAGAGAGGGCAGTTTGACAGTGCCATTTCTCTTTGAGCAATACTCCATAAGAGCAATTAAAGGATCAATAGTCTGTGCTTGGTTCATCCATTTTAGATCTTGGACTCTTTAGCTACCCCAAATGTGACTTCAAAGGCTCTTCTTGGAGCAAAATAAATTTCCACTTTCTCTAGTGAGTGACATGTTTAGTTACTACAATAATTTTTAGTTGGCTAACCTCTCTCATGCCAAATTTTGAAGGGAAGAAGTCACCCTAAAAAGTGCCACCTTCTTACTTGTCCTATAGCCCCACCTTTTCACTGACTTGTATTTATTTATTTATTTTCTAAGTTAAATAGGGTTACTGACCTGGTTTGACATCCACATGACAGCTGCAATCACAGCTAATTGCAAGTGTGGAAGTTCTGCTGCAGTTTCTGGTGGCTCCCACTACTGCAAATTTGAATTAAAATGAAGGCTACTGCCATCTACCACCTCTTCTGGTAGGAGCCTGATTTACAGACAGGTTCTGGGTTCTGGGGCCATGCCAGATCCTCTGGAAGGATTCATGCTTTGCCTCCTTTGCTAGTGTGAGTGAGGGACACACAGTCTCAGGTGGACAGACAATATTGACAAGCTCATTGTTTCTTAACTTATCGCCAACAAATAGGCAATTAATGAACCCCAAGTACTTCTTTGCTGAATACCTTGAATGTCTTCTGCCCTTTGCAACAGAGTACAGCTTGGTTTAAATGATGATATCGTAAACTCGGCCCACTCTTCCCAGCCATTCCCGAACTGCCTGGCGGACACGGATATCTGTCACGTGGCAAGTCAGCTGGCTGATACAAGGAAACACTGCTGGCTGCAGGGCTGTGAAAGTTTGGTCTGGCAGAGCCTGAATCTGATTGAGAACTGTCAGCACCATGTTGGTCCATGCCTACGAAGAAAATTGGTTTAAAAAAAAACTCTTTAGAAGACCTTTCTAAACAAGTGAGCCCAGTGGTTGAGCCTGAAAATAAGGCATCTAGTGGTTGCAGCCTCATGAAGAAGACTGAGTAATGCCAGCATATTCATTTAATGTTCACTGTGTATTCCTAATTCACATTCAGTTCTAAGTCATTGTTTGACTTTGTATTGCAGGTATCACGCTCACCCTTCTTTTTTTTTGTCCCAGAGTGAACTAAGTCTGTAAATTTCATTGCTTTCACTGATTTGTTCGCTTGGACATACAAGCAGCAAGTTTCTTTTAGCAAAAGAACCCATTATTGTTCTCTGGAATTAACAAAAACCCCCCATTCTTAGGTACTAAAGCAATGTGACAAGCAGCATGGCATTTTCAGAAGCCATCAGTGGACTCTAGCCCATAGCAGTAAGCAATGAGTTCGCTGTAGGTTGTCATTTCTCAGGATTAAGGGTAGCTTTCGCCCCAGTCGTAGAAGCACTCTTGAAAGCTGAACTAGTGTATGCCTGATGACACTTCCCTCAAGACTGACTTTCTTTTAATAGGACAGAATCAGGTTTTTATTAATTCCAGCTCCTGAAAGATTCAGTCTTCATTATGAGGATCTCATTATATAATACAATATTTAACTAAAAGATTATAACATAATTAAAAAAAAAGTATAGGTATCTTTTTATTTATTGCTATTATTATTAGCATTCTACAACAATGTCCTACCTGTATCTGGGCCTCTGCATCCCTAATAGATATATTCAGGGAGCTGACTGTGGACCCTGAGCGGGGTCTCTTCTCTTGTCTCAGGATCTCTGGACCAGCACTGAATGAATGCCTCATTTGACCTTGATCTAGAAGATGTTGTGGCCGCTGGAGTACGGGTGAGTCTGGCCCTCTTGAACCCAGGAGCTCCCCTTTCTTTTCCACTTTGACCTCTTTGGTGAAGGATGTCATAGCCTGTTGCTGCTTTCTCTTCTTATATTCTGTCATAAACTTAGAGATGGTTTTGTCAGTGGCTATGGTGTAGATTTTGTTGCCAGCACTCTCCCACCATTCTTTTTTCTTGGTTTGCTCTTTTTTCTCTGGTTTAGGACTCAGGGGTGGGGGTAGCAGCAATATTTCTCCACTCCCTCCTCGAGGCGTCAAGCTGTCTCCCAGGTGGTCCCTGATTTGACTTCGGTCATCTTCTGATGGTGTGTCCTTTCCAGACAGCCCTCCAGTTGATGGGGTGGAGGTTTCTGAGTGAAAAGATGGTAAAATGAAGAAAGAGTCACCTTTGAACACTGGAGGCTCCTCTACATTATTCTCCAGGTCCAGATGCATCTGGATGTAATTGTTGCACAGCTCCATGCAGAGCTTGTGAAGCCGCTTGATCAGCCATCCCCAGTCTGCATTGCTGACAGGCTGGACACTCAGAGATGGAATTCGAGCCCTCCACTGCCTCTTCTCCTTCCCTCGTGGGGGACTGACCTGGGCAGTTTCTTCAAAAATGTCTTCATCTTCTGATGAACACTGCTGTGATGAGTCTGTGCTTCTCTCATCATCTTCAAAGAGGATCTTTTTCACTTGCTCTGCAGTGATGTTCTCCTGGTTTGTCAGGATTGCACAAACCAAGGCATGGAAGTAGATGTTGAAGCTCATGGCTGACTGGCGATACAAGTTGGCAGCTCCACTAATGCCAGACACTTTTTTCAACAAACATTTCAGCCCAGGTCTGGTGTCAAACTCTCTGGCTGTTCTGTAGGAGTCCAGAAGTAAGTCAAAGATGACAGCCAGGTTTTGCATGGAGATGTACCTGAGAAAACCAGCCAGCTTGTTTTCTGGTACTTGTATTGCCATTTTCTCCTCCAAGTTAGAAGGACCTTTCACAAATTCTTCCAGTAAGATGTCATATAAATTCTGGAGCAGTACTTGGTGGGACAGCAAGCTCACCACTATCGTCCTGAAAGGAATACTTGGTAAACCAAGCATGGGAAGGAAAAAATCATAGAATATTAAAATGGTGCATTGGGCTCGTACTAGGAGTAAAAGCACTCTCAAATATTTCAGCCTGCTATAGCTGAGGAATTTATTATCACACAGTTATTCCTCCTCCACTGTGTCAGACAACCTTTACTTTGCCATGACAAATTGAGGCCAAAACTAGTTTACAACTCAGTTTCCATTTCCACTAATGCCCAGTGGTACTTCTTAAAAATAAACCACGAAGAGGTATCCAACCAATGAAGAAACATGTACAGAAACATCAGCAGTGCAATGCAGCATGCAAAGAAGCTGAAGTCTGGCTGAAGGCACATTTCACTGTTTGCTCTTAAGACTTCAACTTGAACACTGAGAGCCTAGCATGGAAATATCTATTCTTAACCCTGTTCCTCACATACGATACTGGGTGATTATTAGCTGTGCTCCTGTTAGAGAGATGCTGGGAGTTGCATTTTTGATTTGCACAGGGGACACAGGAACGGTACATTCCTGTGACCAAGGTTTTCAGGTCTTTCACCAGTAAATAACACTGAGAAGCTTACAGGCAAGCAAGACCTGGAAGAAAGACAAGATTGTTGTTTGGTATCTCATGGATTTCAAACTATAAACTGTGAAACCTATTTTAAGGCCTTTAAAAAAAGTCTTTATATAAGATGGGCAATGTTTTAAATGGAGCTGTTGCACATAATAATATTTGAGTTGATGTGAGGAGTCAAGTTTTAAATAGCACAGCTATCAAGTAAGGAAGAGATTTTTCAGTTTGCTTGCAATACTGAAGTTTTAGGTCTAAGTCAAAGCAAATCTTCATGTAACATGAAAAGTTCAGTTGTAGACCTTTAAGTTTTTGGTGTAAAAATTATTCCACTTTCATCAAACAACTTTCAAAATTGTTTGGGAATACCAAGACAAAAAGCCAATTGTTTTTTTCTTTTTGAGAAATCCTATCAAACCCCCATTTTGAGAATGCAACATTTAAAAAAAAGTCCAGGCAAAACTGTTCTTTGATTAAGTTCCCTGTATCAGTTTGCCTACCATGACACAGCTGTCAGTGCTGATACATGAGTAAAATTTAGCAGTCTTGTTATTTAACAGTGATAAATATTGATTAGCACATACAGTTGAGCTCTTTATGGGGGAATAGCTTTCTGCTGTAAAAATCATTAGAGGCTCTGACTCAGAAAAGCTCTTAAGAGCATGTATAAAGTTAAATGAGAGCTTGCAGTGATTTCAAGCAACTAATCCTGTTCCATAAGCAGGGCCAGGAATGAAGGAGATCTGCTTCCCTTGTAATAGCCAAAAAAGCAATTTACAAGGACAATGTAAAGTACTGCTCAATCCCAAAAAGAAATTGGTAGAGAACTGCAGGTGAAAACACAATGCCAAAGCTGGTTAAGGACAGTATTTTCTTATTCTGCCCAAAGTTTCAAATGGAAATATATGATTACTTTTTAGGAAGAAGAAAAGCTCCCTTACCCCAGCTTCCTGTGAAACGATGCAGCATTAAGGAAACAAAACCAAAAGGGAGAAGAGAAACCCTGCTAAGGTTAAAGTAAAACTTTGGAAAGGCCACAGTTACTATCATGCATGATTGCCATATTACTGCACTGCTGTAGCAAATAATGTGAAAACAGTGGCACAGTCAACTTGTGAGCTGTGTTTTGGTGAAAAAATGAGCACTGCTGGGATAACACTTGGCTGTGGGCATATACACCTTATGCAGTTGTTTGGACAAAAGCACAGTGTGAGAGCATTCAGAGTTTGTATTAATTGCAAGCTTTATTTATTTGTTTAAAGACAAGCAAGACTCTTGCTACCTTTACAAACACGGCCTGTTAGATTGCATGGCCTTATGTGCTGTGAGAGGTGAATACTCCAGTCTATTGCTTTGCATTCATAGTAACAAGAATGACCTGCTAACCTTTGGATAAAGCAGATATTCTCCCCTTTAAAGGAAGGGTTTAGCCTGTGATCTCAAGCTTTCTTTGTCTCTGTGCAGGGCCTTGTTCTCTGAGGGTGAGGCAACAGAGCACCTGCTCTTGGGGAAAAACTTCTGTACAGCAGTGTCTGAATAGAGACATCTTGCATGGTCTTTCTTCCTGTCCATCCAAAGAAGGACCATCACATTCTGGCTCCTTGTTGCAAGCAATAGTTTAGATTTGAATGGTATAAAAGCACATTTGGTATCTCATAAAAGATAATTTCATGCCATTACATACCTTGCAATACAAACACAAACCCTGAATGCAGAATTCTGACTCTTGGCCCAAATGATAGTACAGCAGTTGTTTAAACAACCAAGTGCAAGCAAAAAGAAATATTCTTTCACAGGATCAGACTGTCATGCAAACAGATGAGTTTCTCAGGTGGTAACATAACAGAAAGACTTCCACAAAAATAATGTGTCAAGCAAAACCAACATTCCCTGGCTCAATGTTGACGTCTTTGCAGTTTTGGATGTGGTCTCTTCAGTTTGTAATGCCCCAGTTTACCCATTACCTTTTTTTTCTTAACCAAGTAATACTGAATTTAAAAGACTCTTAGTGAAGCAGACATTGCATTTGCTAGGTATCATTGAAAGCACAACAGTGTCACAAAACCTAATTAGATCAGTGTATTCATTTTTGTTGACGAGCCTTATGGAAAGGTATGATTTTACCAGGCTCAGTTCACATCTCTTCCTGTCCAATAATATTCTTATCTTGCTTTTATTGACACAGTGTCTTCCTTGGAAGATATTTTACCTTCTCTGGTTATGCCCATTTGGTTTCTTATCTGGTGGCAGGTCAATGATGAGCACACACGACTGGGCATGTTCAAACCCTTCCTTGTTGCTAGGGGTTTTTGGGGAGCACTGAGTCTCCAGCATGAAAACCTAGAAAACAACAAGTTACATAAAACAACCAGTTTAGCATTTGCAGTGGGTCGGGGATGGGGCCTGGGAATATGATTCCCTGCAGTGTGAAATATCTGTTATATCGAATTATTTTACTGTGATAGAGAGAATGCAAGGTATCCCCCCATGCAGACCTTTCCTGGGGCATGCTACTTTGATAAAACAGCCTCAGAGCAATGGGCTACCTCCAGACATCCAGTGAGGGGCAGGGAAAAGGAAAGACTTTTTTTTTTTAAAAAAACTTGTATAAGGCATAACACCAAATGCCCAAACAAGCTTTCTGCTGTCTGTATGCTTCTATCCAAAATATTATGTACAGTGGAGATAAGGACCTGTTTGCATAGTTAGCCAGTTGCACCTAGAAAGATTGGTTGTTGGAAGGATTATAGACACCTAATATGCAGTCCTTTGGGGGTGTGTTGTGGTTTAACCACAGCCAGAAACTAAATACCAAGCAGCCATTCACTTACCACACCCCACACCACATCCCTCCCAATGATGGAGAGGGCAATCAGGGAAAATAAGGTTGATATAAGAACAGTTTAATAATTTAAATAAAATGTAATACCAACCATCACCACCACAAAAAGGGAGGCAACCAAAAAAATAGAGAGATATAAAGCTTGCACAGTACAGTCGCTCATCACCCAATGATCAATGCCCAGCCTGTTCCTGAGCAGCCCCTGACAGAAAATTCCCCCCATTTACATACTGAGCATGACACTCTGTGATTTGGGATATGATATCCCTCTGGCCAGTCTCCATCAGTTGTCCTGGCCATACTCCCCCCATAAGCTTCTCATGCACCTCCTCACTGGCAAAGCATGGAAAACTGAATGGTCCTTCAGTTAGTGTAAGCACTATTCAGCAACAACTAGAACATCAGTGTGTCATCAACATAATTATCATACTAAATTCAAACCACAGCACCGTACCAGCTACTAGAAAGAAAATTAACTCCATCCCAACCAAAATTAGGACAGTGGGAAACAGGGAAACAACTCTCAACTGCTGTAGCTTTGTTTTGTATCTTCATAATTGTGGCAAATTCTCACTGAGGGGGACTCAAGGAGTGCCACTGATAGTGTCTACAAGAAAAGTATTAACGTTACATTCCCTGCTTTCTTGAGTTCTGCATCTTTAAAACGTAATTTAAAACACATTTTCTATTCAAACAATGTCTGCCACTACCACATTATTTGTGATCACCAGTCCTGGTCTGTGTGTCTCAGAATTTCAAGCAGCATCAGAGTATGATTTACCAAGTCAGAAACTGACACCAAACATCTGCTGGCTGTTTTAATCTAGCTGCTTTCCCATGCTGAAACTGTCATAGGGTTTCATACAGTTTCATGGTACCCTGCAGGTCATTAAGCTCAGTCTGCTGTATTTCAAAGAACTCGTTTCATATAACTTCCATAGAATGAACAACCTTCATTGTAGTCAAAAGGACCCTAAGAAAGTTGTCTGTAAGTTTGCTCTGCTGATTCTGATCAGGAGTTAGTGAATAATTTGTTAAATGTCAGCATTATCCTCTAGTTCCCAGTAACCCTTTTTCTTCTCTGCAATCTATACCTAGGTATTTATAGAGAAAAATGCTTTGATAGGTTAATCAAATCTTGCTTTCCTATTTTCATATCACCATCTCTGTTCTAGTGCATTTTTTGTCCTTTGAATTTATCATTCTTTAACAGAATATTCAGAAATCTATGTGATATTCCAGATGAGGATTGATAGTGACAGTACTATTTCCCTTTCTCTATCAGAAACATGATGTATGCTAACCTTGCAATTTTTAAAATTACATTAGAAATTAGGCTCACTGTCAGTTCTCCTCAGGTACCCATGGGCTTTCTCCTGCCCTAGGCATTCTGAATTCCTACCTACAGGACAGTTTTGAGTTTTGTTGGGGTTTTTTTGTGGTTTTTTTTTTTGTTTGGCTGGTTGGTTCTTTTGTTGTTTGGTTTTTTGTTTTGGTTTCGTTTTCTGTTGGGGGGTTGGTTTTTGTGTTTTTGTGTGTTTGTGGGGGTTTTCTTTGTGTTTTTTTTTTGTTTGGTTTCTGGTTTGGTTTCTTTTGTTGTTGTTTTTTTTTCTTAATTTTTCTGAGTACTACTATTAGACAAGTGATGTTAGCCTGGTGATAAGAAAGTCTTTGCTCATAGGGTTTGTGAGGAAGATGGTGGAAAAAATACACCTTTATAAAGAGAAGCTCCAAGTTTAAAAGGTTTTCTGACTTCCCCTGAAGCATCTGTCAGTACCTGTTGTGCCATGGCTCTGATTCTCCAGTATTCAGCTTCAGCACTTGGCGAGAGGGAGGGGGCTGCCACCTTCACTTCACAGGCATCTCCACTAAAGCTTTCAGAACCACTGTGGAAATAGCCCAACAGGTTCTATAGAGAGACACAACATCAGACTTTCACTGTGCGTTAAACGAGTGACTGTAGCCACGTCCAGCCTGATACAGTGACCTGTCCCATTCCCATCAGCTAGTCACCTGCCATCTGGCAATTAATATATCCCATGTAAAAGCAGTACAGCTTCTTATGGATGCTGATCTGCAAAGACTTCACAGGATTTTTTGTTCGCAAAACAGACAGCGAGTTGAAAACCAGTCTATATGGAGCATGCAGCCACAGCAAAGCAACATTATCTTCCACCTAGTTTTTGTCAATTCAGAGGAAAATATGGATCAAAAGGGAAGTTTTCACCTATTGAACTCTTCTGATTTCATACTGGCAAGGCAATTTAAAATAAGTCTGAACTATAAGGTACTAGTGTTATCTGTATATGTTTAGAAAAAATGATTTGAATTTCTGTTCTTGATCCAAAATGTTTAATTGTGAACTGACAAATTAACAACCCATCAAAAGTTAGTGCATCCACTGTGTGATTACATTTTGACTGACAGCAAAATGGCAGTTTTACCTTTACTGGCTCCAGAGTGGCAGAGAATGCATCCTGCAAGGCACAACATGCAAGCCTCCACATCTCTTCAGTAAAAACAGGTCCTGCTGTCACTAACACATACCTGCAAGGACACAGGAAAACGTTACCATGTTCAAGAAGGAACTAGACAATTCTTACTTATAAAGGGAGAAGGTTGAAAATCCCCATCTTTGGAAATGTTCAAGGCCAAGCTGGATGGGATTTTGAGCAATTTGGTCTAGGGGAAGGTGACTCCCCCATGGCAGGGGAGTTGAAACTTAATGATTTTTAAGGCTCCTTCCAACCCGAATCATTCTATGATTCTATGAAAACAGAATAAAAGGCTCACTAGCCAGCTAATGCTATCCAATCTCCTCAGTTGTTACCCTGACCTATTTTTGTAATTACATTATACTTTTGACTTCTTTTTCTCCTTTGCTTTTCCTCTTTAAGTAGTCATCTCGCCGCAAGAACCACACACTATGTAACTACACAAATGCAGTGCTTATTTTGATTATGACTGCAATAACCTGCAGACTGTGAAAGGTCTAATTAAAGGTCTTCTTACCTCTAAAGACCTGTGAATGCCAGAAGACCCTTAATCTTAAGGATCAGTTATTGACTAACTACATATAAGTAATGTACAAGTGCATTTTTTGAGAATCATACACATAGTAATGCCTAAAATCAGAGGTTCTGAAGCACACTGAAAACAGCAAGAAAAGGTTAATAAGTCTAAAATTCATTATTCCAATAATAACAGCTAAGACATATTGCAGACTTCTTTTGAGACGTTAACCAGCTTAGTCCATAAGTTCTGCAAAGACATAGACATCTTTTTTGAATATGCTAAGAGTGAACAGATTGGATTACCTGATACAGGAGCAGCCAACTCTGGATATAATTTCTGTTGGCTCTGCTACACAGGCTACCAGCAACTTGAAAAGATCTTTCAACATAGTATTGATCATATTTTCATAACCAATATCTATAAGGAAAAGACACAGACTTGATTTTAACATCATTGCCTTTTCATTATAATCAGAGATAAACAGTCTTGATACACTTTCTGCTATTCAGAGAATTTGCAAAACCAAATTCTTTTTATGCAGCTATTGAAACATACATCACATCAAGCCGAAACAAGAACAATCCTTTTTAAGTTAATAATATAAACTGTCTGGACCGAAGTGGTACTGGACAAAGTATCTTAGATCCTGTTTCTGATATTCTAGTTCCTTAAGATCAAAGTCTTTGTATCTTCTTTTGGACAGTATACTAAAGACTATGATCTTTTAATTTTGAAGATCGCCCTGCTCTGAGAAGGAGGCTGGTCTAAACAACTTCCTTAAGTGTCTTGCAATTTTTTCCCCATAATTCTAAACTCTATAAAGAAAAGAAAAATCTCAATTAGAAATTTTTAACCCTCCTTTTATTTTATGCTTGAGCAACCAAAAAAGCAATGAAACAACCTCCCCAAGCTGTTCAGTAACACATCACTGATTACGGTAGATGTGACACTACAATGACATACCTGAGTGTATGAAATTCTGAATGTGTTCCACTACAAGTTCACTGGAAAGGCCAATGGCATGCTTGAAATTAGAAGATGCCACGTCCCAGTAAGAATGGTCACCATGGCTGCGATGAAGCCAAAGAGACATCGTGGGAAGAAGAAGATGTACAACTGCATAAATGCCAAATCCTGGTCCTTAAAATAAACACAATAATGGTTATATATATTTGCTTACAAAGCCTACATGCTCAGGAAACTTGCTAACTTGTTCCAAGCTGAAGCCTAGGGTAATGCTGAAGGAAAGAAGTTCTGAAACTTTTTTGTGACTGAGAGTGGTAAAGTGTTTCAGATGTTTTTATGAGATACATTTAGCCAGCTGTTTATCTGCAGTCTTTCCCAGTAGATCTGCAGGATTATGTCATTTTCTCTTTCCATTTCCTAGACATGAAGCAAACATTTTCTGTGGCTAGAACATTGATGGACACACCTCTTTATTGTGCAACGAATTTAAGCATAAGTTCCATATACTCTTATAAGATGCCTTTTGTCAACAGAACGATGCACTAACTGGAGCAACTTATCAACTCTGAGATTTCCCTTTCTAGTAGAGAATGTCTCTGTGTAGCTTCAGCACAAGTAACATATGTTAACAAGTAACATGGTTTTAGAGTCTAAAAGGTTTTGTTAGGACTCCACTAGCTCACATATTATCAAGCCCTTTCATTACCAGGTGTCTTGGCAACGTCCCTCAGCAACTCAAAGAGCAGATCCAAAGTAGGAGGCTGGTGCTGACGGGGACAGTTGGATATGGCAGTTGTTAATTCTTCCAGCAAAATAATCCAGACATTGATGAGGCCTACAATAAAGAAAGAAAAATTGAAAACCATGAGTAAGATACTTCACTGATCACAGGTGAAACTTGCCCTCAGAAAGTGATGGAAATTAATGACGTAACTTAAAGATCATGGCTCTTGTGTGTTTACTGTTGCTATGTAATGGTTGTGGGCAACAGCAATTTTTGAAATGATGGTTTCCTTTTCCCTCCCTTTTTATCAAGTTTGTTTTTTGTCTCATCCTTCCTCATCCATGTATACCTTGTTCTGGTCATACTTCACTATTCCTACTAGTCCAGTCTCTTTAACCTTGTGTAAAACATCCCACAAAAAAACCCCAAACTTTAACCTTGTGTAAAACATTCCACCTTATCTCAAATGCTGCCCAGAATAGATTGTACTCCTTTAGGTTATGCTTTTAAGTAAGGCTCCTGAGGAGACTAGCCATAATTTAACTGGCTCTATTTGGTACTCAGAACTGACCAGTAAAAATGTCTCATCAGGTATCATCAGGCTGCCTCACATGTCATCTTTTACATCTAAAGAGGTCACAGAGCTGGACAACTGCCAGAACAGCAGGTAGGATACAAGTGAGCTCTTGTCTACATTGACAAACAGGCAACCCCTAAAAGATTATGGGATACAACTGGTTTTCAATACAATTTTGAAGATGGTTAGAAATTTCTGACCTTTAATTTTTCACAGATCGCTTAAGTATTTGCTAGTTGGCCATGATATCATGAACAGCTAGAAGGATCTTGCACATTACACTGTTAAGTTGCCTTAGAAGGCTATGGGTTCATTAGGATAAAATGAATTTTACTGTGGTTCACTAATAAGTCTGTCTTCTCTGCAAGTGGTAGCTATGTTGATGTAGTCTGTATCTGAATGATGCTTGCTGGCTACTTATGTTCTAAAAGCAATACAAGAGGGAACTTAAAATGTTTAAGATTCAGTGAGCTTGCTGCAAGACTGCAAGAATCTTCCTGAGCAACAAAGAAAAAACTGTGAAATCATTACTTTGTAACTAACATTTATTTATTCAGACCACTTTCAGAGGGCAGTATGTATGATGACATTGTTTTGAGTCAGTTAGACTTTAATGATACTTCTGGATAAGGAAACAGCACAAATGACTCAGAATGAAATATGGCCATTTTCTAATATGTGAGAACTATCTCTAAAACCTCTTGCAGAGTCCAGCATGAAATCAAATACACTATGAAAATATACTGCAATTATAGCATAGTAGGCTTAAACATTTTGCCTCATCCTGGTACTAACTTTGAGCACTCAAGTGCCAGGTGAAGACTGCCTTGTATCTTTGTAAAGTCTGTTTGCCTAGCAATGTTCTAACACCACTGCCACGTAAATAACAAATTGGGTGACAGTCTCAGTGCTCAGCTCTGTAAAGAACCAGAAGGTTTATTTGCTGCAGGGTGGTATTTCTATTTACAGCAAGACATTGCCAGGCAGAGTAATTTCAGAACAGTAGGCAACTGAGGTGGGGAGACCCTAGGCCAAGTTCCAAGTCTGATTCAAAGCAGAGGCTTCAATGACTTGGGTCTCCTACATCCCAGGTGAATATCCTAAAATCCCCGAAGAGGGAGAAAGCAAACCAAGCTAAACCCAACACGGCACAGAAAGAAGGAAGTAAAAGATTGTTTTGTGAAAATCTAGGACTTGTGACTTTCTGGTTTCAGAGAGCAGCTTTTCTCTCCTTTATCCAGGGTAACGGTGGAACAGGACAATCCATATGGTGGAAGAGTCTAGATAAAAGTAGGCATCAGGGCCAGTCTGGTGAGGCACATGAATGAAATGCATTGGAGCCAGCCTGCTTTCTGCCAGGTTGCAGCTGACTCCTCACTGAGGCAGCCTGGTGGAATAGCTCAGTAGTTCACATATTCAAAAGTAACTGTGCTGCTGTGAAGGTCTCCTGAGCCCAGAAGCTGTAAGGCTGCATTCCTCTGCTGCTTGGTTCTGCACACATCTAGTTCGTCCAACACCTGATTAATCCACAACCCATAAAAACCACACAAATAATCAGGAGACAAATGCTGCTAGTTTTTTTCTGAAGATCATAAAGCTTTTTATGGACTTCAGAAATTCACTGTTTATTTCAATAGACCACAGGACATAAGTCTGGAAACATTTAAACAATGGTTCTTTATCTTCCTAGACAGGAACTCAATACTGGTATTTTTTTCTGTTAAAGGCAGGCCTGCCAATACCAACTTTAAAAGTTTTCACTCCTTTACTTCAGCTGTGGTCTAGAAAGTATTTTTGTGTTAGCTCTCAGAAATACACAATGGTTGTATTAAGAATATCAGGATAATCAAAATATTGTTATTTTGCCCTAAGAAAGGGGTTGTATTTTTCTTATATATGAACTGTATCTTTAACATAAAGAAAGTGACAGGACCTGAACTTCCAACTTCTGTGTGTGCCATGTGGGTGTGTGTAGACAATAAGGAGAAAATAAACTATGAAGTTTTCCCTCCTTTTTGCTTTCAGCAGTTGGCAAAATTTGCAGCAACATGCAGAAGAAGCAATTGATTAATTCTGCATTTACCCCTTTCAATGCACTTACCAGTGTCATCATCGAAGTCAGAAAGGATGCACTCAATCCCATCCTCACTGCTGGCTGACTGTTCCTGCGCTCTGCGGGGCAAATTCACCAGCCGGCCACTGAGGAAGATGGGTTTCAAGGGCATTTTATAGATTTTGGCTAACAACTTGGGAGGGTGGAGAAGAGGAAAGAGAGAGAAAAAAAGAGAAGATAAACATCCATGGGAAATTTTGTAAAAGCGATCACATACAACACAGGCATGCAAACACAATCAGAACCCTTTACTTGTTCAGTTCACTGACAAGTAAAGGATTTTTGGTAAAGCGAGGGAGAGCAGGAATTTAAATAACACATTTCTGACATGGGAGTGTGCTCTCTTCTCATTCATGAAGGGCAAACAACTCACTGATTGCATCTATGACCCATGAAGCTCTGTTAGCCATACAGAGAATATTCTGAAGCTCTGAAGGACTAAGTAAATACTGATAAAAGGGCTTGTAAAGGTTTACTTCAGAGTGTCATTGCCTGGGTTGTCCATTACACAACAAATACAAACGGCAGAATTGTGCTATTGCAGGGACACTACCAGCATTTTATCAGGTCTTTCTAAGAAAATAATGTACATGCAATATACAGACAGGACTTTTTTTCAGTCATTCCTGTTCTTCTTTTACTGGCGTATTAAAAGGTATAACAAGGTATAAATGGCTGCTTCTTTTAAAGAGGAGAAAATATTTCCCCCTCACTGTGAACTGGGATTTGTAAGGATGAGAAACAGCAGTGTGGTGCAAATAGTGTATATACAGAACATACACTAAGATATACACATAGATATTTACTAATTTTTTTTAGATGAACAAGATATCAAGTTGAGTTTGGTATGTCTGCTGTTTATTATTCTGAGTTGCCTTATTCTTCCCTTCTTTTCTTAGTCTGCATGCTGAAACTACCCATTATCTCTGAATTTAGATATTAAGTCCTTTCAGCAATGGTAATATCCTTTGTTGTGCATTTGTATTATACCCAGAAAAAACATGGCCTGAGTCCAACAAAAAGACTCACATGTGCCACAGAAATACAAACAACATTATAAAATCAGACAAAAATTGTCCAGATAACCCTGGATAATAATATATGCTGTGTGCAAGGAGATTACAGGAAATGTGCCAGCATTCTAATTGTTAGAAATTTGTCCTGAGCTTCAGATATGCTTGCATGGTACAAATAAGCTGCTTCTGCATTTCAGAGGGTGTAACCTGTTGTTCTTAAGGTGTAAGAATTCTTTACTTCTTGGTTTTGTTTTCTTTTTTTTGTCTTTCATTCTCAACACTGTTGAGCGTAACTGTTTAAATAAGAATGAATTTAGCTTTGAAAAATGTTACTACTCGGTTTTGAACATTCACATTTTCTCCCATGCTTCCTGGGTCTGAGTGTTTTTATCTCCTTGGTTTTCCCACTGCTAACTGGCCTAGAAGGTATGATAATACCCCAGATCACCACTGTCCATTTGGCAGTGCAGGGTATTACCATCAGGGTCACCACAGACTCTGTTGGCTTCATGCAAATTATCCAGTGACCAATGCAAAGCCTGCAGGTTAGAATTGTTCCCTAGGCCAGGTTCGTGCCTGTGTAAGGTTATTCATCATACCTGAGAACATCTCCTGAGGTAATCAAGCGCGGGAAGGCACAAGTCTGTAGATGCAGATCCTGATCCTGGCACACAGTCACCCATCTCCTTACAATCTACTTCCCCTGGGGACAGAAGGGCAGCATTGGGAAGGACAGAAGAAAATAAACAAATGGAGCATTAGTTTTCTCTCCTCATTCAGTTATGCCCTCATGTCCAAACAGAATTCAGGAAACATCCTTTGTTTGATCTTCTTAGATGACAACCAGGTGACCCCCACAGAAACAATACAGTAATACTGGCCGCAGTTGGTATATGAATTTTTATATGACTAAATGCTTTAATAAACATATGCCTATTTAATACCTCTTTAGTAGAGCCTTTGGGAGTTCTAATAATCATACATTATATAACCTGTCATATTGACTCCACTCCACCTTCTTCCATGGGTGTAGGAATTACTTGCTCATATTCATCCTTTGCTCAATTACTACATTAATTTTTTTTCTACTCATTTGCACCCCAGTGACATGGAAAATTCTTCTGCCAGAAGTTCTTCCTATTAGTTTATTTACTGCTTAAATACATAATTTTACATTTTGTACTACTACACTTCCTTCTGCTGTCTAATGCTGGTGTCAAGGTCTCCCAGTTCCAGCTGTATGACACATCCTCAGGCTCTAGTGCCTCACTATTGCTGGTATTCCCAATTTACATCAGCAGACTGCTCCTTTCAGACCAGCTTCACTAACTGAATTCAACAGGCAGAGCAATTCCAAGGCATCCTGCTGCAGAGCTCCTTTCTGGATAAGTCCATTCACTCCACCATTTTTCCTGTCTGCTGATCTGCCTCGCTCCCCTCTCAGCCATTGTTCTGCCACCTCAGAATACTTAGCTCAAACCCATTTTTCCAGTTTAGCCAAATACTTCCCATTCTGTGCCAAACCTGAAGCTTAACTAAATGCCTACAGACATCAACATTTTTTTTGCCTTAAAAGCTATTCCTCTCATAAAAAGCACAAGATAAATATTAAATCCTTTTATTAGATCCTACTTTGTTCTCCTTTCACGATATTTATTTGCTTTTTCTATGCTCTTAACTATTCCGGCCACACTGTATTTTAATGTTTTGTCTACTACTAAGATCAGCCAAATCAACCAGTGAAATTTGAATCCTTTAATTTTACAACAAAATGCACATAGTATGGCATTTTATTTGCTGATGTATCCCATAGTTCTGTTACCTTTAATACAAAAAAGGACCTTGCTTTTGGATATGTGACCACAAAGGGGTCAAAATTATCTCAAGAAAGCAAGAAATGTAAAGAAATATAAGACAGGCTTTTAAGCTCTCCAGAAGAGACATGAGTTTCCTCTATTGGTATTGGACATGCAAGTTTATTTCTCTTTTGTAGTAATAACTACAGTTACAATTACACCACAAGCTGAATTCTTCCCCTGTTGAAATCAATGGTGAAATAGCTCAATGAGACAAAAGTAACATTAATGAGTAGATCTGCTGCAGTTAGGTGCTTCATTTAAATCAAATGGAGTTGCTTACAGACCTAGAAACCTCTGTGAATTAAGTCATACAGAAACCAAAAGCCCCATTTTATCACTACTTAGAAGTTCTATCATTTACATACACGAAAATCCCCAACATTGTCACAGTTCAATGAAAAATGTCCAATTCTCTTGATCAAGGCAAGCCATGGATCTCCAGCATGGGGGCAGAACGACCAAGCAGCATTTGCCTTTGTCCTGGAGGCTGCTGAAGCACGACAATTACTCTGCAGGGTCAGCCTGACACTCTGTGCCTGGCTTCTGCTGCCTGCAGTGTAAAACCTGCCCTGCTCTGCTGCAAACAATCTGTGCTGTCACTGCACAATGCCAGGCCATTTCTGCAATATTCTAGGTCTGGAGGTTTTTTTGTTTTATTATTTACATGAATATAAGCAAGTCCTGATGTAAAATAAGATCAAATTAAGAAGCAGACACTTAATAGTGAGATGCATCTTTGCCACTATAAAAACTTGAAGAACTGATAATATTAAAAATGTTAAAGAAATAATCCCTTGGTCTTGGTTTTATTTTATTTTTTTAAAGCATTCTGGACTCAAGTTGTTCACTGCCCCTCTCTTTCCTACCATGCTATGTATTACACAACTGAATTATCCTCTTCTGCAGGATTGAGCTTGACATATCATGACTTAATAGGAAAGGAAAATATTTACCCAGTCCTTTGACAAACTTCATAAGGCACATAATATAACTGGTGGCAGCATTGGCAAAGACCTGGATGTTGTCTGTGTTTAGAAATGCTTCAAAGACATCAAACACTGGAGCCTGGCGTTTCCCTGTAGAAAGAACAAGATGAGAACTCTTCCTCATCCCCCTTTAAAAATCATTTTCCAACTGTTTTTCACCAATTTAACTGAATCTGTAGAATCCTTTCTGTTCTGGGCAGAGACAGAAATTATCTTAAAAGTAAAACCTTCTCTTGCTCCTGAGGCAACTCATGTAGCCTTTCATAGGAAGTGATAGAGATTCCCTCCTTTGTCCAGTCTATGACAAATACCAGTTTATGCCTGCCCAAATGGTAGGAGCAGGTTTGGGATCTTGAACTCAGTAGCTGAGACTTCTGTTTGGTGGAGGTTTCTGTTTAGTTTCTGGTTTCGTTTTTGGTAACTGTCAAGATGACATCAATCCTACAGAAAACTATTCACACTATACAGTCACAAAATAGCCTTGCTTTTCCTAAGTAGATTATCAGTCTTCAAAAGCTGTGTACACTTGCATTCAGGCACCAACCATAACAGATCTCAATGACAAAATTTAGGAGGAAAACCACATCCCTTACACGTGACTTGTCACATTTAAACATACTTTCTAATGGGGCAAAAGGACAGAAAAAATGGGTTTCCCCACATTAACACATTTCCATACAAGCAAACATCTCTGGGAGGGATGGACATTCTTACAGGAATGTGGTCTGTAATAGCACTAGGAATCTGAAAGCCTTGTGATGAAATGCCTGGACAAGCACTTGTCTAGATTATCACATTAAGTTCTCCTGATGTATAAGAACAATGGGCTTCATACAATAAGGAAGACAGTCCACAAGACCCATGCTGGTTGTACACAGTCCTTTGTCCAGCAGGACCGTGACAAATGCTCAGCCAAGCTCAGTACCCCTGCAATACTATCTTGCTCAGAATTATTCCAGTAAGTTTGAAGCATTTCTTTCTCATTGCACTCATTTGTTAGAATGTAGAAGATAAAAGGTCAGAACAATACGTCTGCTTTCCCTCCTACCCCAACTAATAGGTCAGATACTTTGGTACAGTTCTGGAGTGTTGTAGTGCCACTGTTCAGTTTGGGTATTTAAATATATTAAGTTAGTTACTGTGTCCCCCAGGGAATCAAAAGCACACATGAAACAGTGCAGTAAGTCCTTACCCATTGAGTATTCTCCTACAAGGTACTCTTTAACCTCTGACTTGCTGCTGCTGTGCACCGTTTCCAGGGCACTGAACAGGGGTCTCCATCCTGACTGGATCTGGGTAGAACACATTTCCACCAACTCTCCTATAGAGGTGATCACCTGCAGCCAGTGTAGGAGGGGTTAAAAGAAGGAAACCCCAAAAACGAGACATGATATACAGACAGATCTTTAGAAGGAATGAGGATGGCTTTAAACACTCAGATCTCACTATCACAGTCCAGACTAATTCATTATTTAAAATTTTTTAGATAATAGAAAATTTTTATTTAATTGCTTTAAAGCCAGGTCTACTGTCTCTGTGCTGCCATAATGCTGCATTAGGTAAGGCAGAGCACTCCCAACTCCTTGAAGGTGATCAAGGGGCAGCATTTGAAGGGAATTTGGGAAACACTCTCAGGTGGACCAAGTGCACTCTGGAAACCATTCTTATGGGCATGGAGATACAGACATGTTGATCAGAGGTGACTTGCCTGGTCTTGGACATCCTCATCACACAGCTCCAGCTGCATGATGCGCTCAAAGGGGCGGAAAAGTGCCTCGTTGAAGTGGAAGTGAGAAGGCTCATTCCAGTCCATCAGCACTTCGGTGAGGATGTCATGGATGAAGGAGACAGCCTTCTGAGACACGTGCCTCTCCTTGTGGCAGGCAGCCTGCAGGGAAAGGAGAAGTATTAGACTGTGTCCAAACAAAAATTTTGCTTTTAGTCAGACACTTTCAAGGGAGGTAAGCACTACGTGTTACTGAACCCTCAAAACAGCTTCCCCACTGATGTGACTAGGAACCCCACTGCAATGAAAAGGGGAGAGTACTGCCACGGAAACAGATGACTGAGACTCTGAGCTGCCTGGAGGTCCACAGATGTATGAAAGTTTGCTGACAACAAAAAGCATAGAACTTTTTAATAAATAAATAAATTAAATACTAAAACCCCCAGAACAGAAATTGTGGGGAATGTTGTCTTTTGTTTCGACTGTGTGACCCCTTTTCCCTTCAAAAGGTAGCAGCTCAGCTGGCTTTATGTGAGAAAAGAAAACCCACATCCTTTTATGGGAAAAATTGCAAGGATGCAGACGTTGACTGGGAATATAGGTAAATGGAGGAGTCACTTATAGCCCCTTGAGGTGGTTTCAGTTTTTTCACCAGACACAATTTGCATTATATTGCAAAAGTCCAACACCCTGTCCCCAGGCCTGCCCATTCAGTCCCACGAGCACACTCCTTGGTGGCAGTATCACAACATATGACACATCTATACAGCACAGAGCAGATTTGACAACATTGAAGGTTGCTATACATTTTAAGAGCTATCAAGCCCTCTCTGTCTTTTTCTGCTTTGTCATTTCCTGCACACATTCCCATTTTTGTCAGCCACTTCTACCTCTACAAGGTGAGGTGCAACCAGGCTCCAGCAGCGCATGAGGTGGAGCAATGGGCGGGATTTGCTTCTTACAATTCGGAGCATGGCATCACCAAGTCTGAATAAGTGAAGTGCACTTCTCCTGTCCTGTGTAGATTTTACTTCACCTACAAGAAAGTACAAGAATAAATGGAAGTTAAGTATCAGCTTAGCTTAGCTTCTCCTCTACTCCTAAATGTCTGAACTGGAATTAGAAATGATTTATTAATATTAAGTCAGTGAGGAGCTTTAGTGGGGGCAAGAAAAAGAAAAAAAACAACCCTAAAATAATGTAGAATACACCTTCTGCCTGTGTAGGTAAAAGAAGAGGAGATGGATCCAAGTTTAAAGAACAACTTACTAAACATACTTTAAGTGATCCCTTTTGTTGCCAACATTAAAGACAAAGCTTGGAAAAGTAGTGCAAAAAAGTTAAGTAAGAAGTTAAATAATTGATATTAAGACCCAAAATGGTAGTTACAAAAGCTTTTGGTGACATCTATAGGAAAGATTACAAACTGCAAATTATTTAGCTTGGTTATTTAATTTTGCATTTCTTATTAAGCAAAGGATACAAATAACAGAATGTGAGAAAATGCTTTTCTGTTCCCCAGTCACTAGTACATGTTATTTCATGTTGAAAGGGATTCATCTTCCATTGCTCTTACAACATTTGGAAAGACACTTCATCCTCTCATTTCAAATACAGTGGTGCTTTTATCTCTAACAAAAGATGTAATCAGGAGACATATCACTTTAAAAATAAAAAAATGGCACTTATTTCCTCTATCCTAATTTTAATTTCAGTATTAAAACTACTGTTGACTGACCACTACATACATGATAAGAGGAAATCTGTTTATTAAAACTAGAGTTATGAATGTTGAGGTCTGGAGACAAGCAAGAGTGAAAAACCCAAAAACTTGAAGTGTCATATTGAGAAAATGACAAGTAGCACTCCAGGGAGATAGGAAACCAATTAAATTGGAAACAGATAAAAACTGTGTCTGCCACAGGACAGAACAAAACCTGTACGACTAATGTAGCTTCTACAGGCACAGTATAAATTGAAGTATCCTCCTTTGCGTCCAATTCTTCTGCTCCATTTGAGACAGTAATGGAAACAACAATTTACAGGCTTTGTACTGTGAGGTACGTGCTCTACTCTGTCAGGGAAAATCAAGCAGGATTTGATAAATAAATAAATTTAAATAAATAATAAATCCCACTGCTTTATTTAACACTCTTCATTTGTGTGCTTTGTTCTCTATCGCTCATTTTCTGAATACTTCTGACACTATCCTACTATCAAACATCTAACCTAAACCCACAGTCTTAAGTCTAGATTGACTCAAGTTTACATGCTGCACTGGGGTCAAAAACAGAGCTGTGATTATATATTGGTGGGCAATTAACACCCTCAAAGTCCAAGAAAAAAATTAATGTCCTGTGATGTGTTTCAAAGCCAGTATGGATGTGGTCCCTGCCCAAAAAAAGTGCTCAATCTTTTCTACAGCTTTTGAATTTTTCCTACAATTCTAATAAGAAAGATCTTACTAGACTACCTACTTACTTGACTACCTTATTTATACCTTGAAATTTCAACTGGAAAAAATCTGTAAGAATACAAAGTAAGTCCTGTAAGCAGTACAATTGTACATAAAACACTCTGTACAGGATCTTCAAGTGATTTACCTGGCATTGCTAGTGAGTAATCAACTGTATCTGTGACTGAATGGAAAAGCTGGGCCTGAGAAGCCTTCTTGAGCTGGTAAAGGAAGCCTGCCAGTGCCGTCAAGTTTAACTTGTCAGCAGCATCTTCAAAGAGCCTGTAGGTAAAGAACAGAATCTAACTGAAAAATTCATGAGATGCAGACTTAAATGTGTATGGAAGAGGAAAACTCTTATCTGTTTGTGGCTTCTGTATGTTGCTTTTGGTGACACATCGGGTTATGGAGGGCTTTATCATTTATACAGTGCTGCTGCAACACTTTGATCCAGAAGCTTGATTAATTGGAAGGTGGAAAGCAGGTTTCAATGGAATCAATAGAACCTTTTAAAGATTCAACTACAGTGCTAAAACAAAAAGTTACTTTTTCATGTTATCTTAATGCTATAAGCTATTCATGAACCAGTAATCAAAAAATCAGCTGAAACATGCCCAGTCCTCACAACACAGATCATAACAGCTTCACTGACTTTACAGTTACACAAGTTTGCTCCACCTGAAGTTACAGACCCTAACTTGAAAAATAAATTGAGTCTTAAACCTAAGGTTACTGTACCTGAATTGTTACTATGGAATATTGCACTGCTTTTGGGTGGTGTAGAGGTAATTTTCTTAACAGTGTCTAGTATGGGACTATGTTCTTGTTAGACATTGACAAATACAAGCAAGAGTTGTTATTTTCAACTGCAAAGAGCTCTTAGGATTTAACAGTTAAAATCTGTACACGTAAAACAGTAAGTGTGGTTACACTGGAGGGGAGCTCCACAGATATTACAGTGAAATTTCACATGGTGCAGACAGAAATTGACAAAAATATGATTTTCTGTCCTTGCTTTTCATGAAAATCTTTCTACTGTCCTAATAAACAAGGGAGCGAGTCTTAATAAACATTTTCACTTAAAAATAGAAATGAAACCAGCATCATTAACATTACAGTACTGCTATTCTCTAATCCACAGAACCAAGGTGTATTGTAAACTTTCTAAATAAAAGGTATTTTTATGCCCAGAGTCAAATTTCTACAAGCAGTTTATGCATTACTTTTGGCTCTGAATTTCACGTAACACCTTCCTATGGGCAGAGATCAAGAGGAAAAATGTCAGCTGGATCAAAAAGGTAACTCCAAGCATGCAAACCCAGGAAATTTTCAACTGTAGTCTGGGCTGCTTAAAAAAATCACAGAAATAATATCAGTTAGCAGACCATGAAGAAAGGACATTTAACATAGCCACTGTGTGACCATACTTGGTTCCCTTCCTCCTCTGGACACACTGGGGAAGGCTGACGAACTGTCCCTACAGCCCTGACAGAAGCAGCTGCTTTCTGACTGACACTGGTCTTGTCAATCAGTCCCTTCCTGTCAGGACAAGACACACACTTACTTTGTCTGCTTTACTGAATACAACAGCTCAATTTATATGCAAGAAAAAAATCTACCACTCTCAGGATGCATTTGATTTGCTTGGCATATTTACTGTTGTGCACAGACATACTCAGCTCAGTACATGCACATACTGCAGAGATGAAAAAACCCCAGGTCTTTTAGAAACTGCTGGTTGTGACAAGCATGCAGCTCTCTTGTGAAATTCAGCTGAAGCAAGTGGCTGCAACGAACAAAGATTAGCACAAAAAGGACCATTTTGGTACTGTTTTGGGAACAAGGATTCTAGTTCCTGACAGCAGTGCTTTTACCTGTCAGCCTGCGTGGAGAGTGTGAGAACAGCCTTGGCAGCACTGGTCCCACACAGCAGACTGCCTCCACGGAAGTCAAAAGCTCTGCCCTTACTGCTGTCCTTGATAAGATCCTGGATGGAAACTGGCTGAATGACCGGATGGCTGCTGAGGGTGGTGTCCTGCTCGGGGGTCAGTGCCTGAGGAGCCTCCCCAGGCTCAGAGTCTGGGTGCAGCCCTCCAGGTGTTTGCTGTGACTGGGTGATGGTAAGGGAGGGCTGGGCAGCACCATCACTGAAGTGGGTGTGCTCCAGTGTGCTGATGTACTCACACACCCTGAGAACACACAGGAGAAGCAAAAAATTAACAAACACCTCAAAACAACAACTCCTCCCTGCACTAATTGTGGAACATTTTCCTCAAACAATAAACAGGCAATTTCTAACTCTCAGGCTACACACAGATAACCTTTCTTCTTACACCATTCGGCCCCCCATGTGCCTAGACAGCAAATAGTTTGGTGGAGGTGATTGAAAAGCCTGTTTAGGTTCCCGGGTCTGCCACAGCCTTCTGGTAACTTTGAAGCTTCTAAGCATTGATTTTTTTCCTCAACAGTGGTGCAAAACAGCACCATCTTTTCTTTTAGTGATACTGGCAATTCATTCACTCTGACACTATAAAGAACATCCACAGAGTCTGCAAAACCCTTCTTCTCAGGCAACATGGCATGAATTCTGGCTATTTTGGGAAAACTGGTGAATACCTGAACACATGAGGCCAACAGTCCTGATTATGGCTTCCCATCTCCAAACCCACATTGAGGACTGCATCCATACACAGAACATGAGCAGTGTGCAGGCAGACTCCCTGCACTTTCCCCATCTGCTCCAGTTTCTGCTCCACTTTCTGTTTCACTGCACCACGAAAAAAAAAAAATTAGCTTCTCCATCTTTTAAACAAACACTGGTTTATACACAGGGTGATGGAAAAGGATTACAGTCTGAAATCTATAAAATAACATGAATTCTAGACAAAAAAAAACCCCAACAAATCAGAGAAACCAATTTCTTCCAAATAAATCTAAGGTAGCTTTAAAACTAAAATCCTTTTTGACTGATCCTATATACATGAAAAAAATCAATGCTAGATTGACACCCTCCACCCCCAAATTCACATCCTGTTGCCTACAGAACAGTTGCAGATTGCCAGTGATATTCGTCTTCAGAGATGACTGACTATATATTTATTTATTTTAACCAAAATCTCCTTTTCTATGGAAAAAAAAAAATTTGTGGATTTCACATGTATTTCCATACAAAAAGTTTCACCAAAGAGCTCTTGTCAAAGCAAAACTAATCTTGATATGAACTACAGCCATTTGGATCTGTTTTTTCCAAGAATCTCTGAAAAGCTTTGTTTTTACGCTGCATTGGAATGGAAACAATTTTTGAAGCTTTGCAAGCTTTCATAGAACAGATCTGTTGGCTACTGGCCACTGCTGCTTCCTCCTCTTTGCTTCAGCATGGTCTGGCCAACTCCCTTTGGTCATGTCCAGCAGAGCTGTCAAAAGCTTCCTTAAGCTCAGGCTTTTTCAGTTTTGTTTTCTCTACCAAGACACCAAATTTAAGTACCAAGCAGTCATTTGTGCAACACTGTGTTTTGTTATGGGCTTCTTGCCATTAGAAATCAAATGTCACCAGAGAAATTTTACATACTTCTCCAAACAGTCACTGGAGACAACAACTGACTTTGACTTACACTGAGTTTGAAATGGTAGTATAGAGATGCAGAACTTTTTATACGTTAAAAAGACATAATTTTTATTCCATTTTAATTTAACATGATTCAGAAAGTTTTAAATATCTGATGCTGATGACAAAAGATAATCAAGGATATATAAACCAGAAGGGAGAGGGATGCAAACTTAGCTTACATTACCACCTAACACACAAATAAGCTGTTTCTCTGATGCCCTCTAGTTGTACTAGTATCACAAGGTTTAAAAAGCACACATTGAAAAATGGTGTTGGCTTATGCATTGTTCCACTGATTCCAGTTCCATATAGAATATAATTAGTACAACATAATGTTAAGAACCTAGGACAGCAGGAAAGACACACATCCCATGTGCCTACAAGTGAGTGGTGCACAGCAGAAGAAGAACAGAGGGAAATGTCACTATGTGTGGCAAAGCACTTTCCAACTGCAGCTTTGCAGGCAATATAAGATGAGGTAATTTAATCATGTAATCATGTATACCTTGAGCTATAGCATCACTGGGTTCTTGGATTTCTTTTTCCTCTTTCTCTTCTTGGACACAGGAGGCCGCAGACATTTGGGCAAGAGCAGATGCACAATTAGCAGCAACTCCTGTAAAGCAGCAACACAATTATTGTATGACCAACTTTTTCCTCCCCAATCCCATAGAACCCCAGCAAGAGGTAGGGTCAAGGAAAGTTGGGTGGATATGTTTATGCGGTAAGGCACTCTATGCATATTCCCACAATCCACATTCTCCTGCAAAACTGCAGCAGGATGCTGCATTTCTTTGTCCCAAATTCCTTCAAGGAAAGATACCATCCTATGTTATGAGTCTGCCATGACATCCCCCATGCAGCAGTACCTAGAGCACAGCTCAGCCGGGCTGCCCTCCTGAGTCCATCCAGACTCACGCAGATGGAGTCCTTCTCCTTCTGGTTCTGCTCTTTGGCTCCTTCTGCTCCCAAGATGAAGGCCAGCCCCTTGGAGCTGCCTGCCATGCGGCCAGTTAGAGGGGTGGACAAAGTGTCAATCAGGTTCTTCCAACAGCCAATTAAAAGGTATCGGGCAAAAGCAATTCCTGGAGTGGAAAAAACATCACTACTATTACTGCTGGAAAAAGACACAACAGCAGCTTTATCATCAGGGGTAAAAAGCCAAGTCACATTTGTCCTCTGCCTGCTGAACTACCAATTCACATGTACAATGTACTGACATACTTCCTTTTTAAATTGTTATTCTACACAATTTATCTGAATATGTTTTTGGTACAGAACAACCCACTGCTGGTAGACGCACTCATAATAATAACACAGTCTTAGTACCTGCAACAACAGAATCATCTGTCTTCCGGTTTTGGGAAAGAGGAGATTGAGCTGTAGCAGATGCCATCAACTGGCCACCAATTGCACTGCTGCCCAAGCCGTCGATGTCTGCCAGAACATTAAAAAACATGAGACTACTATTTGACACACAGGTGGTACAAGGAAAGCATCTCTTACTGGCTCTGTGTACAACTAAGTATTAGCATTCCTGACTTCTCAGGTATGCTTTTTTGTTACTCTTTCTGGTTGCCTTCTAAAGCCTTGGTATAAACATGAGCTGAGGCATCTTAGACTTTGCCCAGTACAACCAACATTTTGTTGAAGAGGAGAGGTATCCCACTCTCAAAAGCTTCCCTCCCCCTCTTCAAGATACACAACGAACAGAACTTTCAGCAAAGATTTCAAGATTTCTTACAGTTTAGAACTTAGCACATGCTTAAATCGCTGCATTTTTTAGTATAACTTCAAATCTTGCTAAATCCTGTATTTAGATGTCCCCAGACCTCAGTCTGAGTCCTCAAGATGCACTGGGATCCTATATCCTAAATGTGATTTTTAGTAGACTTATGTATGTTCAGTCTCAACAAAAGAAATACAATCCTTTCTCCAACACAACAAAAGACCAGTTTCTTACAGAGTTAAATGTTAGGAACACCAGGTTGTTTTCCTTTCTAACAGCCCCTTCTCCACATACTTCTGGGTATTGTTTTTTCCAAGTGTTTGTTTCATCTTCCCAGCTCAATAGCTAAAAGTAACACTGAGTTCAGTACCATCAACAAAAAACTTTCAGAGCACTGGCCTCTGATGACCACTTAATGGCTCAGCTGAAGCCAGTGTTGTCCCTGCATACACTATTTTAATTATGTACACATTAAAACAGACAGTGCATTTTATATAAATACAGTAACATGGCCATCCTGCCATCTTTCAGCTGATACAACTTGATTTTTTTCCCCTCAAATGAAGCTAAGGATTGTTTTTAAGCATTTGTGCTCCAGGTTTTCAGCGTCTCCCTAGTGCCATTTGGCATATCCCTGGCATAGCTCAAGTCTGAACCAAGGGGAGTCCAGTCTGTGGAAGGCATCCAGGATCAGATACCACTGTTTATATTTGTACTGCACTGCAGGCACACAGAAATGGCTTTGCTGTGACATCAAGAAAACAACAGCCTTACTGCTTATCATCGGTAAGTATCAAGTCTACCAGAACTGAAGCTGACAGAATTAAGAGATGTCCTGGTTCAGTGAACAAAACTACTCTCCCTGTCTCCCAGGGACAGTTTTGATTTTTTTTTAAATCCATGCTTCAAAACCCTTTGGATGATCCAACACAAACACTTAAGTACCTGCCACAGCTAGGTATGGCTCCTTCTCTACTGATAATTCCATGAAACACCACATATTGCACAAAGACATGCTGTTCTGTACATAACGCAATAAAGCAGCGTGTCATTGTAGCTTGTTTTAGAAACATTTGGAAGTCAGCCTTGCCACCTTAATACTGTACTGACCTGTCAGCATGCTGATAAGCGGAAGGCTGTGTTCCTCAGGGCTTCCCCAGTATCCAGCTTCTCCAAGCATGTTCCTTTCTAGTACCTGGTGGTACAGTTCTTCAACCCAGGCCTGGGAAAATACCATCAACACTCCACTAGACTGGACCTGCTTCATAAACTCCTTCTGCAGAGAACCATAAAAGCCAAATGTAAGACAACAGAATAAGCCCTACAGCAACAGCATCAGCCTCAGCCCGCAGATGTACTTCTGAGTAAGGGATTTCAGAAGTAGAAATTAAGTTATGCGAAGAATTAACTGAGGATTGCAATCTTAGAATTGTTAAAGTTGGAAAATATCTTCAAGATCATCAAGTCCAACTGTCAATACAGCACCACTCCCATGTCCTGAGTGCCATACCCACATGTTTTGTGAATTCTTCCATGGGCAGTCTGTTCCACTTCCTTACAATCCTTTCCATGAAAAGAAATTCCCAAATACCTAGTCTAAACCTCCCCTGGCACAACTTGGGATCATTTCCTCTAGTCCCGCCACTTGTTACCTGTGGGAAGAGGCCTACCCTCACCTCACTACACCCTCCTTTCAGGGAATTGTAGAGAGTGAGAAGGTCTCCCCTGAGCCTCCTGGTCTGCAGGCTAAACAACGCCAGCTCCCTCAGCCACTCCTCATAGGACTTGGTCTCTAGACCCTCGAATAGCTTTGCTGCCCTTCCTTGGACTCACTCCAGCACCTCAGTGTCATTCTTGGAGTGGAGGTCCAAAACTGAACACCAGATTTGAGGTGCAGCCTCACCACGAGAGAGACAATCCCTGCCCTGGTCCTGCTGGCCACACTATTGCTGATGCAGGCCAGAATGCCATTGGTCTTCTTGGCCATCTGGGCACATGCTGGATCATGTTCAGCTGGCCGATCAGCACTCCCAGGTCTTTTTCCCCCAGGCAGCTTTCCAGCCACTCTGCCCTGGCCTGTGTTGCTGTTGAGTCTGGGGATGGCAAGGAACAGCAGCATAAACTTCAGATGAAAGAACCCCTTTATTAAGAAAATCTTTCCCTTTATATATCCAGGGTCGCTAGAGCAAGGCACAATCATTGGTTCTTGGGTGAACCTCTTTAGCATCATTGGTTAGTTACAGAATAACAAGTTGGAATAACAAAATGTAAAAAACACCACTTGCAACATATAGTTTAGCAAAACACATGAGATGCTTTACATAAACTTCTGGTTCTCAGCTCCATCTGTGAGAAAGCAACTTCTTCTCATAGACAGGGTCAAGAGCTGTAAAATTTCTCTCTGATCAAACCTGTCAGTGTCCATAAGCCTGCAGTGCCAGACTCAGTTGTTGTGACTCAAGGGCAGGATCTGAGACTTCACCTTTACCTATTAAACCTCATACAACTGGTCATGGTCCATCAACCCAGCCTGGCCAGATCCTTCTGTATCTGTCTCTGCAGTGGAGAATGACACGAACATTCTCTCGAATGCTCTCCCTTCTCCTACTCCAGTTAATGAAAGATGCAAATCAGAATGGTAGTTCTTGCACAGTGACAATGGGACATGTTGATCTCTCACTATTTCCACGACGCAGGAGTAGGACCTCAAATGCAATCAAAAGAAGTTGTGCCGCCTAAGGTGGCCTGCCCAACAACTGGGCCCTTCTGCACTGAAGAGTCATCACAGATTAACTTGTCTCCAATTATTTATCAGAATGATCTCTAAGAATACTTTGGTTATGCTCAGGCTTGTTGTGCACTCGATCTGCTGCAGAACACACCAGAACTATGGATGATGTTAAACTCCACTTGTTTTTCAGATGATCTAGATTATAAATTCTCTTACACTGGAAGCTCAGCAAGAATTACACATTTTGACACCTTTTTTATTTGTTCCATATATCGCAATTTTTTTGGTTTTTCATAAAATTCTGAAACAACGTCTTTTGGGCAAGATGATAAACATGCATCCATGTTTTATAACTCACAGTCTTCAAAATGATTTTTAAAAAGCCCAAGAAGCTGAGGAATTCCAGGTGTGACAAAAATCATAATTTCAAATTGATGTTAAGACCTACTTATTTTTCAGTTTAACTTCTCATGTCTTCATCTACAGAAATTCAAATGGAGTATTAAGCAGAAAAATTGTCATTAGGCTCAAAAGCAATTGAAAGATGAAGGTATGTTCCTGCACATTATCAAGAGACAATACTTACTATATCACATGATGCTAATCCACTCTGAAAATAGTTCAACCATCAAAACGACTGCGAGTTTAATGACAATCAGTAAGTAGCATTTCTTCCCACCAAACCACAGTGTAATTCAGATGCATGGCACTTTTCATGCAAGATTCATAAGCAGCTTGGAGAACACTTCATTTGCAATTACTATTTCTTCCTTTAGCAAGCAGCTTGAAGGCTTTATGTGTGGGCTGGTTTATGTGAAAGGAAGCAAAATAATCTTTCATTTTTTAAAAACAATTATCCCATATTCTCCAACTCACCAGCAACACAGGAGCTTGGGCAGGTTTCTTCCTGTAGTAATCCGAGTTTGCCAATTTTAGGTTGAGCAGCAGAGTGTAATGTGACACCACGTAGAGACTGTCTGCATTCATCAGAGTCTGGAAGTTGAAATTTAGGTTTCCCTCAAATCCTGGTGAGTGCATCATACCTAACAAAAACACCATGTGAGCTCTCATATTTTACACAGATTTTTCCTGGAAAAAAAATATCAGAAACTATCTCTAGCATTTTGACAGCAACAGATTGCTAGAACAGTTAATGAATCATCAGTAGAAATTACTCTACTAAACGTACTAGAAGAGGGAATAGAAAAATAAGTAGTTCATCTAGAATGCAAGACAAACTGAACACTCCAGTCACAGTCCAGCAAAGCAACATGCTAAATTTGAAATAAGCAAGGAGCACCAGCATTCATTGGGATGACTATCAGGTACAAAGGGGGCAGGATACATCTGCAATGCTAACTGGAAAAGTGAGGTGGGAAGGAGCAGACCTGAAGTCTGTGTAGTTAACTGAGAATATGCTGCACAAAATGGTGTAATGAGGTTAACAGCTCTTTCAACCCCCCAGTAAACCTGTTCTGCCTAAGTCAGTTGCTGGATGGGGACTGGAGTGCTCCACACCTTGCAAGATCAGTCTGTAATCATCATTTCTCCATGGCCTAGAGGTATGTGGACATATATCTGGGGCCAAGCTGGCTGGAACTTGTTACAACTCCAAGCCCTATTTAGCTCATACAAGGTCTGCTTTTGAAATAGCTGAGCACTTGCACTCCTGTCAGACCCAAACGACACCTGTAAGTATTCAGTAGTCCTGAAAACACTATTTGTATGAAAAAACAGTCTGCAACCATGCTCAGTGGCACAATCTCTTCTTCCCATGAATGGCAAATAGCTGACCTACTGGTGGAAAAATATAAATCAAGTATGAGCAACACCTAATTGAATCCCCATGATATGTAGTTTGAGCCATGAAAAAAACAGAAATACCAGATCCACCCACATGACTCACACTACTTCGTGGTTTTCACAACAACTGTGAAATCCATTCATATAATGTCAATTAGGGAAGATTAAGAAGTTGTTTTATCCTATAGCAATGTTTGAAATGGAACAAAAAACAGCTTCCAAGGTCAGTTACATGATGAAGAAAAGCTGTGTCATTTGTTAACTGCTGCAGTGGTTTACTGTGAATATATTCCTCCCACCATAAAGCTCATACCTCTTCTTAGACAAAATACAACAACCATTAACATAAAAAAGTCCACACACAGAAAAGAAGCAAATATTTTTCTTGCCTCGTGAGGGTTTGAAAGCTCTGTGCTGCTGCCTTCTCGGACTTTCCACTGTCGTCACTTTGGGGGCGTGGATAAGGTGAGTAACTGTTTGAGGGCGGATTTAGAAAGAAAGTAACTGTTCCAGGGTGGGTCTAAAAAATGAGTATCTTTTCAAGGGAGCAACCTTTGTGGAAGAAGGGTGATAGGGCTGGCCACAAACCATATCCACACAGGCTGGCATTGCTTGGGGTAGATTTCTCATGGTGAATGTTAACAGAGAACCTTTACCTAGTACCAAAACTGCAACCATGTGCTTGAAAGTAGCCTGTGAGTAGCTCTAGTGATTTCTTCAGCACTGAAAACAAAGATGCATCTTAACACTTTGTTGGATGGAAGATCATGATATTGATGTAGCTATCTCATCTCTCGCTGATTTTATGTCTTATCTCTCTTAAAAACTTACCTCAGGGACTAGAACCTGCTCGGGTAATAAAAATCTCAAGGCAGAGATGTAAGTAAAAAAAACCAAAAACAAACAAAAAACCCACCCAAACAAAAACTCCCACTTTATTTTGAATTAAAATGTTTTAAAAAATATGTAACCTCCTATACAAGACTACAATTAAAAGGGAAGGTGTAGAACTGCACAGAAAAGTGGATACTCCATCATGGGCATGCATTTGAGCACTGAAATGTGTTGGGGGGAAAAATATATTCTTTCATATTCTCTAAAATATGGGAAAATAAACAACTGCATTTGAGAGATGCTGAGATCACAGACACAGAGGTTAAGATGATACTTACCAACATAAAAATCATCCCTCTAAAAAGCATGGAATCAAAACTGAAAAGATGGGATAACTTACTCCTAACTTTAGAGTTAACCAACTTACTTGCAAATTTTAATTTCACTATAACTCTGCTTAGCTGACTTCACTTCATCCATGCTTATCTCAGCAGTGGCTCAAATTCCTATCTCCATTCATTGCTTTTCAATTCTACAAAAACATCCTAATTTTGCAATGCTATCTATATAAGGACCTAGCTTGTAGGAAAGAATACTAAATTGTATTTTTCTTCCAAAGTGTAAGAAAAATTGAAAAATGAAACAAAGCAGTTAAATTAAGGTCTCCCAGAAACACAAAAATACTGCTTCTGTACTGGCTGGTCTCAGAACTGCATCTGTGTCCTTTCTCAACTTGAATCTTAACCAACGCTCAAACTTCCCAGTGTATTCTTCAATAATTATACATGAATAAATGTCATATATATAATGCATGGGATCAATCCCTCTAACTTCATCACCCAATTGTGCCTTGAGTAGCTGGTGCTAATGAAGGACTCCTAAAGTATAGACCTACACGTTGCCTATACAAGGCAGATCAAACTGCTGTCTCAGAAGGTTCCCAGGGGGAGTTCCTACCTCCTGACATCGGTTTCAACTTTAGTAAGTATCTCTCTCTCTCCAGGTCTTCAAACTCATGCCTCTCTCACCTACACAGGAACACAAGTTCTCACCTCAGGAGGACTGATGTACATTTGCTTAAGATCTGAGGAACATGTTATGGGACTGTTCTGGCTGGACTGAGTGTCACTCCAGGCGTCCAACCGAAACAGGAACCACCCAGATCTTATGAAAGCATAGAAGTACAACCCTGCAACAGCCACGTCTCCATGAAAACTCCAGAATAACTCTTCCAGGCTGTCTTAATACAGTAACTTGCTCCTCCACTTTTCCACAGTTCCTTAGTGAATGGTGTCTTGTACGAGTACTTCACCAAATCCATCCGGAAATGTGGCATACATTTTTAAGTACAGATATAGCTAAAGGTGTAGCTTTCTTAGGAAAGTGAAAGGTCTCTTTCAACAGTCTAAGTCAGAGGCTAGATATCTTTTTAAGATATGCAAACCACAAATAACAGATTTAATGCAGAAATTGAGTTATAGTCTTCCATTTTTCTCACTGTATTACTAATACTGAATGCCAAGAAAAGCTATGTTTAGCCTTAAAATCTAGAATTCTCACATCTTCCAAAGCTTTAAAGACTCTATAAAGACTTTAAAGACAAAAGGGAAAAGAAGTGACATACTTATTCATGCATGAGGCAACAGGTGCACAAAAGTTTGAGCTAGAGTTCAAGCACTGAACTGCTGAAAGGTCTTTCAGCATAACCTCAAGATTGCCCTTTCTCAGGAAAAAAGAAATACCTGTGAGAGAAAGGATGCTCTTAAGCCCCTCAATTAGGAAAGCAGTTAACATCAATGCCTCCTTTAAGGTATTTCCTTTCTGTGATACAAAATGGCCAATATTTCTTAAGAATATAATTTACCATCTTCCTGAGTTAAGATTTATTTGTGCAACATTTAAACAGGATATCAGGAATATCATCTTATTCACCCAGCTTCATATCTAAATTATGCTATATGATAATGGGAAGGACCCCTTCTGACTCTGTATGAGTTTAATGTGTGTGAGAGAGCACAAATGAATGAGGCAATGATTAGGAGATGAGCAATAGGAAAGGCAATTGCAGCAAAGGGAATTAAAGAAACAGAGACATATATTTTAGCAAACATTTTCATTTTGGCCACTGTCAGGAAAGCAAAATCCTTCTAAAAATACATATTTACAGACATTTCAAATATGCTACCAACAGGACAAACTAGCCTTTGCATGACTTGTTTTCTTTGTTTGACAGGTCAAGATACCAAATGTTCTAACCATGAAAGAAGTGAAGATAGTCAATCTCTTAGAAGGCAAGATCTTAATTTTTCACTTGGTCTGAGCTTTGAGCTTTGCATTTCCTGTCAGATAGCAGCATTAAAAAAAACAGGAGTGAAGATCTCTCCTCTTTCCCTATCCTTTCTAGAGCTTGCTGCTGTGGAATTATTATCACTCTCTTTGTGAGGCTGGCATTACTAATTATAATGGTGCAGTGATGTACTAAGGTACTTACATCTCATTCAAAGCAGGTGATGGTTTCCCACACCCCTCTCATGCTAAAAATCAACCCAAACCTCTCTTTAATGACACCAGTGCAAAGCTTCTCAACAGATCTTCACAAACCTGTAAAGAGGTATCTAATTCCATTTTTTATTGATTCAGTATATAATCCAGAGCCTGTTAAGAGTCAATGGATTTGCCTGCCTATTCAATGCCTGCATATTCAATTTGCTTTGCCCTAAATTAAGTGTGTTGCTGCGGAGGAATGTATGGTGTAAAACCTGAACTTCCTTATTCTGGATATTTTCTCTGAAGATGAAATCCCACAAGGGAATCTGTGTACAGTGCTGTCAGAGTGTGCATGCTGGTTAGACGGTAAGTATTTGTTTGCAAACCTGAGCAGAATGTTGAAGAGAAGCTCTGTAGTGCTCCATCCACTTCTTCAATGCTGGGAAGAGCTATAAGCCGAGGAAGAAGTGCTTCAAGTGACTGGATGAAGAGCCGTGCACTGTGCTGGTCTGCTTCTTGGCTCTTCAGCAATTTCAGAGAGAGAGCAGCAGTGCGTAAGGACCTGTGACCGGGGCAATCCCGGGGGGTCTGCTCCTCATCGGCCAGGGAGCAATTGTCAGAGCCTATGTCTGAGACATCAGACCTGCCTGAATCCTTTTCTGCTGCCATGGAATACTGATCACATGAATCAAACTCAGTCCTAGAAAGGTCCTGGTCATCTACACTGAAGTTACTTTCACTGTATCTGGATCCATAGGACCGGGTCTTGCAATCAACTGATAAAAAGTTAGTTATATCTGGATAGACGATGGTGTGACTTCTTTGAACAACATCTGGCTGGTCAATGGTTTCTGACTCTGGTTCTCTGTAATGAATCTCTTTGCTTTCGTGTACAGCTGGAGATGTCAGGGAGTTTTTTTGACTTTCTGGATTATCCTCTGGAGTTGTTTGTCCCATATCCCCTTCCAAAGTAGTCTGACCAGTGTCTGTGGTAACGCTAATGCTAATATCGGGACTCTTCTCATTTCCTGACTCCCAGGCAGGGTTTTCTGAGGACAGGATGCGTCTCTGCCACCTGAAGTCAGCATCATTGATCTCCATGGAGTCCCTGCTGGTCTCGGTCCCATCCTTCAATTCTTCTAAGCGCTGGAGCAGCAGCTGGATCTGCTCTTCACTAAGACCCCTCCCTTGGCTCAGCTCATCTAACGCTCCAAGCAGGGCAAAGACGCAGGACACCGAAGCATAACACGCTTCAATACCACCTTTGATGCACGCTTCCGTCATCCCGTCCATGATGCTGCAATCAACACAGAGTTTATTTAAGTGACGCAACATGTATGGGGAGCATGTCATCACCATTCAACACCATCTCTCCATAACCAGGAAACAAGTTCCTGAGAAAGACAATTAGTATTGAAACAATTTTTTAAGTCTCCCATGCAAACATGGTCATTCTGTAAAGGGAATGCCAACAAGGGAAACAGTTACCATGCATTTATACTGGCATGCACAGTATGTTCTCTCTTATAGACAAGCACTTAAACTGAAAAAAAAACCAACTCAGCCCCCATCCATCTGTGTCCTGAAAATGATCTTATCTACAAGATGTGATCTTTATAGGAACTGAGAACCCTTCTTGCTTGATCTGACAACATTTAAATTTTCTATGACCTCCTTTGACTTAATCTTAGAAATGTACCTCTAAAGAAACACACATTTATTTCACTGCAAGTTTATGGACCCATACCCAAAAATTGTCAGCTGTAAACCAATATATTTGGGAATTCTGGCAAACTCCACAAGGTAGTTATCTACATCTTTACAAACAGGCCCAGACAAAACAAGCAAGAGCTTTTACACCTTTACCATTTTCAGAGCTTATTTAACCAGGCAGATACCCTAGCCCATATTGGGAATGCTCCTGAACTGCTTAAGTGTTCTGTGTGCTCAGGTTTAAGACAGAAGAGGTTAAAGAAGGAAACAAAGCATACAGCTTGAGAAGATCCAGATGGGACTTTCTTTTAGAAATAGACCTCTTCTTGGATTCTGATTCAGAAGAGCAGGGCCCTGCCAAATCACAAAGCTGCCGAGGACTGCCAAGTATCTGAAAGGAATGGAAACAGAAGATTATCTAAGCATTATTTAAATACAATAAATAAGTCATAATTCTATCGAGCCCTGGAACCCAAGGTAGCATTACTGTAACTTCTCACAGCAAAGGAAAACAGCACACTGATGTTCTACTCATTAAAGCTAATTTTCCTCTTTATAAAGGCAGAAAACATAGTGAAGGAGAATATTCAGCTGGGATCACATTTAGAAAGCTCTCCAGTGCTTTACATTTTTGACTGAATTTTTTTATCTGATACTGCACACAAGACAATTTTTATGTCTGTGTAAGTTATTTTTTATTGTAGTTTATACCAAAGGAAGCCTTCCTCCTCAGTCGCCTAGATCTGAAATGATGGAGTCATGCAAAGACAGGCAAAGAGATTCCTTCAGACTCAACCTGCTGGATGGCATCTTGTTAATGCCCACCAGGAAATACAAACAAGCATGTATTAATAAGCCCAAATAGGCAACAGGCATATCCTGCACAAATCAACATTAGACTAAGCTTTTCCTAAAACTTCAATTATCACCTTGCTATTGTTTAAAATTAGAGAAAGACAATGACGGGATGACTCCTAGTTTACAAAGCAACCAAGGGGGTGGCTGTGTGGTGTTAAGAGAGATTTTTCAGAAACAGAACAGCCTAGGTATGCACAAGCTAGACAAAAAATTCTCTAGGAGATACCACTGTTCCTACAAATTACATGAATTGCCTTGTGTTCCACAACATAACAAGAAAGGTGCCCATGTGGAATGGAAGAGTCCATGATTTCAGACAGTGTTCAAACAAGTCTCCCAGTGCACCAGTTAGAGTGCTGTCAGAGGTGCTGGGCAAAAGGCCAGAATGGACTGGTCTTGAAATGGGTACTTAAACCATTGGCAGCTTTCTTGTGTCTATTCAAAAAAAGCTCCAAGAAACTGGATTTCAAAAACCTGGCATGTAATCAAAGCATATATTCACCTTAATGCCTGGAAACCACACTGTGAGGATGTGTCTGGGGAAAGATGCCAAAGAAGATGTGAACTGGATCGTTATGCTCTGTATCACCCAAAAGAGCAGTTGTGACTCAGTGATAGGATCTGCTCCATGCAGCACCACGGCACGAGCACTGATGGAGTTGCCATAGTAGCTTGCATTATGGAGACAAAATAGCTATTACAGCCGCATAAAGCTATTTGTCAGAGTGGTGCTGATGTACCAGTTGTGCTCAGAAAGGACAATTTCAACATCCTGGATTGGTATGCACGTATCAACAACACTTACTGTTAAATAAACATTTTGTTTTACATGCCTGGATTTGCACATGTAATTACCTCTTTCATAATTTTGATGGCTTCTACTCGATGTTGAGGTGGTGGGTAAAGCAACATTCGGTGATACAGAGACTGTAGCACAGGCTTCATGGATTCCACTGACCCCACCAGTCGAACCAGCTCTGCTGCAATATAATATATGGTCCGTGCAACGGGCCCACTAAGGGCAGGTGCTGTGGAAGAACAACCTGAACCCCGGCCATGATCAGAGATCCCTGAGGAAGATGAATCAGCCTCAAGGCAGATGCTGCTGTGGGCAGAGGTGATAGTTTTGTCATGGATTGGATTTCCCAGGATTACTATTAGGGCTGGACACAGTTGCTTCCTGAGAAAGAGAAAAGCAGCAGATGGTAACTGGAAAAAAATACCCTCACAAGAACAGATTGAAAATAGCCCATGGTTAAATGAGATACACACTCTTGTTTTAATGATCAGTCAAACAGCAGTGGTTAGATAGAAAAACAAATTATGCCAGGCTTTTTTCATCTCCCAACCGTCAGCATGCTAGTCCATATGGAAATACCTCTGTGTGCTGTAGAAACATGGTACTGATTTTGCAAGTTGTTGCTGTACACTGCTGTCCCTTTGCAGGATAGCATGCCTGCCTCTTTCACTGGCTGCAGCCTATCACAAGGTAGAAATTCTAGGCTTCCATGGCTGTCTCTTTTTCAGTCCAGTTTAGGAGCTTTAAAAAAACAGACTGAACAAGAACTAATCCATGTTAACTAGAAGGCTGAAAGTTCCATCACTGAACTGCATATGCACCTATTTAGTTGTGAGCCTCTGTTTGGCTGTCTTTTGAGAACGTAATTAAAGCCCTCTACAATAACTCAAAGTGTGCACTATACTACTCACATGCCACTATACAGTAAATACCCATCCTTCCCTCAATTGTCTTTCTGCAAGAGCACTCCTGTTAAGTGATTCAACACCAGTCGATCACTCTTCTGTGGAACCAAAGCCAGCTCAGCACTTTGCTCCATTAGATGCTATTTCAGCTTTGCACTCACGCACTTGACATTTTACTTCAGTCTGCAAGACCTTAAATTAAGAAGCCAAGTGCTGCATGAGAATGAGTCCCAAATCTGGTTTTCATCCATGTCTCAGAGGTTCAAGCGAGTGCCTAGAGCAAGCACCCAATTACAAGTAACAATTCATAAAATACATCCTCATAGGTATGTACATTTAATTTTCTCAAGATTTTATTGTATTTTTAGTCCAAAATTTTCATTGCTTCTCTTAACAAGAATGCTGAAACAGCTCAGCTTCCCCAAGTCACAGAAAAAACCCCAACTTTTAATAGGAGATCAGATAATGACTTTGAATCTGCTTATTCCATTTATTTCTCCACTCGAGTACATTTCAAAACATATCAATTCACTGCTTAAGAAACATGCCTGTCTCAAAGCAGGCATAATCACAGGTTGCAACAGCAATATATTCCCCACACATGTTAGTCTTATCAAAGTGTTTCTGTATCAAACTATGGAGAATGCTGTCAGAACACAGAGCTAAATCTTTTCTGTCTGCTCCCTTCTTTATCTTCTGCTGAGAACTGACTACAAAGTGCCAGTCAGAGTTAAAGCTGCGTGCACGTAGGCAACAGCTCCTTAAAGAATAATGACAGCTACCAGTTCGGATCACAACTTCACCAGATAGGTAATATATTAGTGTGCACAAAATGTTCAAAATTATGCTCGCAGGTTAAACTGTTTCATAACTTCCTAGTGTTTCAGGGTTTTTTCCCCCACTTAAGCAGGTAGCTGAAGCACGCATATTCATTCCTTGGCAGCAGTGCTAGTTAAGAAGTCCCACCCCTGATGGCTTGCCCTCATGGTACACAGTTACAGACACAAACACCTGTACATTTGCAGCATAAAATGGATCATCAAAATGATGTTAATTGAAAATAAAACAGCAAGTGTTTTCTTTTAACTGAGATCATTTCAGTGACTTTGCTTATAGGATGGCCCCACAGTCTGTCACATAAGCATAAACAAAGGGCTGGGTGAAATTCAAAGGCAGAAACTTCTGAAGTGAATCTGACATGAGAGAGAGAGTTCTGCTCTTATGTTAGAGCTCCAAGAGGCCTCAGCACTGGGTCCTTGTGCACTGCCAGGGACCGGTCTTGAAGCCACTGATGTTCCTGGGACAGCATGGGCAGTTAGGGGTGCCTCCATATGCGTCCTTAAAATTGGGACCAACTCACACACTTCAGTTTCAAAAATTACAGGGTAAAGGCACAAGACATGCATTAATAGCCTCATATATTCCTCCTTAATAGAATCATGGGATGAGGTCACAAGATGGGCACAGACTGCAAGGAACTGCATATTAGTTACAGTCTTGCTTTATTACTATGACTCAATTATCCACAGGCTATAAAGCCCCCACTATTTCAATCACAAGGAAAGAAGGATTATTTCAGATGCTTTGAGGTGATGGTATCAAACAATTTAGAGGTAGATATGAAAACCAAAGATACCAAGTCTTCCTGGTGAAGTGCATTAAAAAGGAGAATTTCTTGATAAAATAGAAGTACCATTAAGACTATTTAGCCTCAAACCTTATACAACAATCCAGATCATAATAAGCATTTCTGGTCACCAGCACATATTTGACATTAATTTTGTTTATCTTCCTGTATTATTGTATCAGAACATTAAGAATCTCAACAGTACCCTCCTTTGACAAGCAGAGCATCTCTGTGTTTAGTGCCATGCACAAATCCAAACTATTGCAGAAAGCATAAGAGATTTTCTGTTCTGGCTAAACCCATTAGACTTCATTACAGTGATAATTCACTACCGGGATTTAATGTGGTGGCTGAGCAGGCTGTCCTAACCAATTTTATATGAGGCACAGAAAGAACTGATAGTAGGTTAACAGCAAGCTCTGCTCACACCTGGAAACAGGTTTGTTTGCATGGCTGGGGGAAGCAGGTCCTTTTATATTTACAAACTGAGTATTTGCATTAGTCTTCAAATGCACTCACCATATGAGATCAGTGAATCCTTTGTGCTGGTGCATGCTGGGGGAGGAGCTGTTTAGCATGGAGAGGATACACTCCAAGTAAAGAAGCTGAAGTTGACGATTATCACTGGCAAAGAAAAGATACCATTCACATCATATTAAAACAAAGACTATTTGGCTTTCTAAAATAACTATATTAGTTCACTTGAAAATTATACCATAATTTACAGTGATTTATCTTGCTTCTTTCTATCAATTTACAATAGTGTCATAACTAGCATCATACCATTTATTTTGTACTGACCACATGCAGTGATCTACTACTTTAAAAAAAAGTAAGTGAAAAAAGAGGAAGAACAAAACCCAAATAATTACTCAAATTCAATCTAAAATCTTGGGAAAGAAGCCTTAAACAGGAAAAGGAGACAATAGAAAATTTTGGACTACTGGATAGTTTCTTCAGGCAATCTGAAGCATGTTTAGGCTATTCTCTCCTGTTTCTTTTTTTTTTTTTGTGGCAGCCACAATGGTCAAAAGTCAATGCCTACAGGTAGAAAGTCACAAGATAACAATGGTTACCTTTCAGAGCCTTGCCAGTTACTCTGTCAGAACCATAAACTCAAAGAAAGCGTCATGAGAAATAATATTAAACAACCTGTGGACACCTGGAATTGATGTAACATGCACTCTGCCTGTGCCTACTCTTGACATTAACTGCAGGATCCAGGAGACAAGCAAGGCTGAGGTCTGCCTTATGAAAGGAGCACTCCATGGCAATTGGACCCACAGTCTGGTTTTCACTGTTAAGAAAACCAGGATGTAGTAACTCTCTTCTGGTCAAAGACAAGAGCTGGAGGAATGCATTTTCTGATATGACTGTAGGTCAAGGAAGCTGTAAAGAACAGATTTATCTTAACTGAAATTAAGTAGTGAGAAATGTCTGTTTTTCTGTCACTGCCTGAGTTCCTTTTGTTCACATATATGAATTTGCATCCAAGTACAACAATACCCATTGCACGTGCCATGCAGAAAACACTGAATCCTCAGGCTCAAAGCTAGATTTCTAACTCTGTGCTATGCAGAGTTGAAAACTGCTGGCTTCTGACATACTTTAAAGGTGATAGATTTTTCCTCACAACAGTCCACGCCTATCTGGAAAGATATACTCATTCCAGGTACAGATGCCTTCTTTCCCAACAGCATTTCTTACAATGTGTCTTAATGCAGGTGATCATCACCTTGCACTTGACACTTGCATGGGCATGCACAGGGCATCCCTGCACTCCTGATTTTATTTTCCCAGATGCTGACACTGATTAAATAATGTTAAGTAAGGCACTCCTCTGTAATCTTGCTGTTATTGAGACTCTCATGGGAAGGAAGTCTGTAGAGGAACTGCACGCAGATGCCTGTACTATCTTTGCCTCTGGTAGTTTCTGAAAATTGTAGAGCATATAACACACTTAACGTCCAAAACAACCACATGTTAAAAGTTAAGATTGTGCATTTTCAAGTAGGTAGAATGTATGACATTCCTAAACTGGACAAATTCTTTGATAATACAAATCACTTCAATTGGATGAATTCTGCCTAAGAAGGACAGATTCCTTCATTCCTAATACAGTTTCTGTTAGGTCTTTCCATGGCTTGTTATTCGCTCTATGACGGTTGTTGCAGCCAGAAAATAAAACTTCTCCTTGGATTAGGATTTTGCTACTGTATGGAAGTTACCTACAGATTAGATTTACTGGAAGCTCTTTAAAGCTAACAGTGCAAAAAGAAGGCAAATTAGCTCCTCATTTCAAGCAAGGATTAAATTAATGCATTGTGAACAATACTTTCTATAGTAAACACTTCGTTGAAGCACAGCTTTGCTCCATAATTCCAAAAATACAACAGTACAATCACATGCATCAGTGAAACTCACAATCTCCAGGTAATAAACTGAAATTATAAATTTAAATAATTCACCTTATGACAGCCTGGAGCTTCTCACAGAGCACAGTGAGGACAGATACAACATCATCACAAAGAGACTCGGCTGAAGCACCTCCAAAAAGGACAAAGATCAGAAGCATTACATATGAGCAGCTGGATTACAACCTCAGCTGCCTGGACTTTCAGAGCTGCTCAGAGCTCCTAAACAAGGAGCAGGGCTATGATAATTCATAGAGAAGATGGAGTAGGAAAAGTTCTAGATTAGAAAGTGATCGCCATAAAATGCAAAAGCAGCAGTATTAAATCCAGTGAGAGCATTAATTGCTTACATGCATTTACAGAAGGTTAGCTGAAATCAAATTCAGATAATAAAATAAGTATACAATTAAATAATAAAAAAGACTGGCCCCAATATTTCTACATGGCAGACAATTTCTGTATCTCTCCCTCCAGTTTCTCTCTCTTACACACTTTCTGATGTCTGATCAGGTTCTGATCTTATAAAAGAATGCTCATGCACTTCACAGATTTTAGCCACCATTCACACAAGTTCTCCTACAGAAATCCTCTGTGAAGGTCAAAAGCAGGGACCATCTTTTCTTACTAGAAGATGTTGAAAGTAAAGCTACAACGGGAATAGAAAAACATTCCCATGTAAAATAATCACCTGGCAAGTGTAAATATACCTGCAACAGTAATGAGCTTTCAAAAGTAGTCATTATATAAACAATGTCTTTGGCCTGAAATACAATAACAATTGTTTTCAGATTCCACATCCTACTCTGTGAATCTGTTTTGTTTCAGGAAGTAAAAACACTTACTAAAACTCTTTCCAGACCACTGCAACTCCTTATTTACAGAAGTTATCACCTTGAAACAATAATTTATTACTATGTTGAGTACAATGCTGTTACCATGGTCCAAATGAAGACACAACTGAAAATATCAGGAGCTAACAGGGCTGTCTCAGTTCTTACCACAGGTAACAGAGAGAGCACCAAACTATGGAAAAGTTACGAAATCCTGAGGGTGCAATTCCCATGACATCAAACAGCACTGTGTTGATAAAAGGAAAGTTAAGAATAAAAAAGCTGGGTTGGAAGGAGTCACTAAGAAAGTATTACCTTGACTCTTGAATTTCTGCAAGCTGTCAGGGTTTTCAACTGTCTGTTGAGGAAAGACAAAGGTGGTGTAATTGGTGCAAGGGGCAGAAAAACACTATAGAAGCAATAATTTAACAGCAGAACTTCCTTAAATTCATGTCCTCTATCTGTTTCGGGTTGTTTGTTAGGGTTTTTAAGTGAAGCTTTTGCAAAAAATTTTTTTAAATTCCTTAAGATCTGTTTTAACAGTCATTTCTATTTAAGGAAATTGCATCTCATTGAGTTGAAAGCTCTGTAAGTCCTTTAGGGATTTCCTACACCTAAAACACTCAGTAATAATTAGGTATGTAAATTGCATTGAAAATAACTGAGAGAAAAGCATAGTTTAGACTTTACAAACTACTTAGAAACCAAAATCAATGGAGTATTAGAGAGTTTGGAACACTGACAGTGTTAATTTACAGTACTAACAGAATTAATGGCAGTTAGGAAATGGAAATGACCTCTTACATCGTTGGGTTCAGCTTGGTATAGGATTCCTCCTATCAGGGCACAACAAGGTCAAGCCAAATTCTTCTTTCGAGCATCAATAACAAACTGCCAGGAACTACATGCAGCTTGCATATGCTCTTATCTACTCCTCAGCTAAGAAAAGAACTAACAAAATTGAATTTGCAGACCCAAACTGGTTTTGTTTGTTTGTTTGGGGGGTTTTTGGTAAATGCTTTGTCTAGTAAAATAAATTTACTTAGCACAAACAGAAGACAAGTTTACTTAAACTGATTAATTCTTTTTGCAGTTGCTCAACAGGATAAAAGCAATCTAGTCTACTAATCTGAAATAGAAGTGATCATCTTAACCCAAAACAGATGTAAGGAAAACAATCTGGACAACTACAGTCCTTAAGATTTCCTAATAAATAGAAACTGACTTTTACAAATAGTACTTCTTTCACAATATGATATTATACAAAGCAGTACAAACAAATGTAAGAAGCCAATGTAATTCCACATGTACCCAGAACATTTACAGTTTCACTGAAAATGTGCTCGGATGTCATTCAAACAGCTCTTATGGATTCTAATAATGAAATAAATAAAATTATTTTTTGCTAACTAAGAAAAAAAGAATTTTATTAACTTAAAATTATCTTCTATAAAAAAGGTGGAAGAAAAACCTCAATTACACTTTCCTGAATTGAGAATCTGTTTTCATTATGTAAATATTTGCCATGCAAAAACTTTTGGCAGAAGGCTTTCAATAAACGTTAAAAAAAAAAAAGCAAACAAAATAAAAGAATGGAAAAGGCTGAGGCAGCCTGACATCAGAACAAATTCTCTTTTGTTAATGGAAGGAAAAAACAAAAACAAACCAGCCAATTAGAGCTGATGATGTGAGAGCTCTGAGGCAGGCATAGCCAGAGCCCAAAAAAGCTTTTAAACAGGATTAATTGAGGAAGTGTCAACGAAAAGCCATAAGGCAGTCAGAGGAACAAAACGGTATGCAGCCATGGACACGGAACCATTTGTTGATGCCAGAAGGCTCACCATGTTTTCTTGCTTTTGTCGTAACTGTAAAGTCAAGTCACTCAACATTTGGCTGAGGGTTGCCCGCACAGCGGTGTTAATGCTCCGCTGGTGACAGCTAGATACATATGTCTCAATGCAAACCTGATGAGGAAACAAGACAGCAGTACAGAGACATCAACTGTCACTTACCAGGAACACATTTTAGGAGGATACCAAGGTCTCTCGCATGCAGACAGTCAGCCTTCCTGACTATTTCTCATTGTTTTATTAGTGCATTAGAAGTTTTTAGCAGTATGGAAAAGCAAATATGCAGCATCTAGAAGCAGCCTGCAATTCATTAGTCTCACAGCTGCAGGAATGGTAAGGCAAAACTGGGAAAGTCTCCTGTCAAACCCAAGTGATTTTGGTACTTGTCTTGCTCCATACAGAATTCATTAAATGCTGCTTTGATTGTTCATTTCTTGATACTTATTTGTAACTACCTCTCTGCAAGTCTATGTCTGCAATATAAATACCCTCCAATTCTTTAACCTTGTTGCTTCTGATGTACAGGTATTTGCCACTTTTTCTATGATAATTATTACATACTGTAACATATCTGAAAGCCTTTGAAGGTCTTTCTTAACACAGAACAAACAATAGCACTTTACCATAAATAACACAAACAATTGCCTTTTAATAACTGGCAATCCAGCAGAGGGCTCCTGTGCTCAGAGATCCCATGGGAGCCAAGGTAGCCATAGAAGAACACTGATGGATCATCCCAACTCCATGCCCAGCTGGTGGCAGTTTTCTGTCAGCATGCTGTGCCCAGAGTGATGCTTGACTTTCACCCCAGCACAAATGGCTGCCAAAGTGTTACACAGCTAGGATCCTGGGGACAGCACACTGCAGAGGGCAGCTTCTATCCTCCATCAGATATTTTGTGGGAGGCGTTGGGCCTCTGTAAGACCTGCTGTAACAGGAGTAAACAGTGTAAGCACACTGCAGAGTAACTACTAAGTAGATAAAATCTCAATAGAGCTGAGTGGGTTTGTGACAGGACTGTACAATAGAGTCTTCTCGAAGAAGCAGTTTTGGTCCTTTGTCCTACACTAAGCTTTATCATTCACAATGACCACAAGAAGAATCCCCAAAATCCAAACCAAGCACCCAATCAACCAAAAAAAAATTTAAAAAAGAAGTAAATGACTGTTCATATACTTCTATATTTTTCAGTTTTAGTGGTTTTATTCTGCCATTGTTTAGATATATAGCCAGTAAGAACTGAAAAAATAAATTGAACTAGATGTGAAAAAAATTATTAAAAATATAAATATATAGTATCATTTATATGCATAAGGAGCATCATAAATGCACCTGGAGTACATTTTTGAATGAGAAGTATATTATATGATGTAAAGTCATTTTTATAGTTCCCTAATGAGGATGAATTTTTAAGAGGGAAAAACTAAAGTGATCTGATTACATAGTCTAATCAATATGGACGTGGGCACACAAATAACACTCTAGATTCTTTTTAACTCCTATTGAAAAGAAACCAAGCTATCAATCAGTCAGTGATGAAGATGTTCTTGTAAGTTGGCCTGGACCAACTCTGCCCATCATTTAGCTATCACTTGAACTCCAGTGGACAAAATAACCCTAAAAAGCCTATTAACCACATACAGCCCTTCACAGAGGCCAAACCATTCCAGTGCTGTGGAGATCATTCTTTTTGAGCTGTAAGCCTTTTTCTAGTGTACCCGAATTAATTAACAAAATACCATTCTTAGAGGTAGGCTGACTTTCTGGAAAGAGCATGGTTGGTACCTCCTTATTCTCTCCCCTCCCCATGCGAGTTAATAAGCAACAATACTGTCCACTCAAGTTCCAATCTTACAGAAGGCCCATGCTCTAAATGGCTGGGCAAGGTACCTTTTGAAAAGCCACTGATGAAGAAGCAGCAGTAAAAATGCGAGAGCTCAGGGCTCCAAAGAGGTGTGCAATGGACATTTTGATCATTTCATGCATTCGGGGACTTCCAGCTCTATGGCATGCAAAACACAACTAAGAGCAAAACACAGAAGGGTTAGCTAATGCAACACAACAGAGTCAAACAAAACAAACCTCCAAAAAGGCACACTGCAGCAACAAATACACACATAAAACCAAGCAACACCATCAACTGAATTTTCTTGCAAGTGTCTAGGCAAACATGGGAGGGTGCACAAGGGAAGATTTAGTCTATTTTTAATACTATTAATCTATTTTCAATACTATTAATACTTAGGCCACAAATTATGTACTCTTCATGTTGGATGCTTCCTTAATGTGAAGCTGATAAGGTTCAGAAAGATTTGGAGTGCCACTGTTTTGCACACATGAATTGTAAACGATCAGGCAGCGCAAAATGGCCAGACTGTAGCTTTGTTTGTCAGAAATAGTCCTCAGAGAGTTCTACCAGTAACGAAGGCAGCACCTTTCCAATCCGGGAATACTTGCTACAGAGTGCAGGGTAGGAAAACTAAGGGACTGACATGGAAAGAAATGTTAAATAGTGTGGGCACTGGAACAGAAAGCTCCTCTCTTCCACCCTTCCGTTAGAGCAAGTCAGAATGTTAACTCAATTGCTGAACTGAGAAATGAATTTCTGTTTCCTACTGTTTATACATTGGATAATTCAGATACAAAGGCATAGTGATTCCCGTTGTTGAAGTCTTTGCCTTACCTAAAGCCTGGGCATGAGGAACCTGGGGAAGCATGGTGTAGGACTGGCTATTTAGAAAGACCTAGGCATTCTCTGAGGCCTAGTATTTCCTCAAGAAGCGTGGAGAAAATAACTGTGTCCCCAAACACTCCAAACAGAAGCAAGCGGACTCTGCATTACTGCTTGTTCCAATTCACTGAAGGAAATGAGTTTTGTTTGCTTTGCTGGCACATCTCATCATGCATTAGAGTCTTGTTCACCGTAAAAGAAAAGAACTCTCATTGTCCTAATTTGTATCAGTACACTAGCAAAGCTTTTTAAAACCAGGTTATGCTCCTGAGAGTGAAAGGGAAGGGCAACTACCAAGAAAGGCAGAGTTTCACATCAATCTCTGAAGGAAAACTGCCATTTTTCAGAATGCTTTTGGTGAATAACAACCTGTGGTTTACAGAGAGAACAGAAAATATTATTTCTGATTATTTTTACACTTTATAGCACACAGACCATGTCTGATTTCCCCCCAGTCTTAGGTAGTGCTCTTAAAGATTGAAAGCTGAAGGGTTTAGAGTTATCAAATGCTTTTGCCAGCAAGTACCTTGTTTAATCTAGAGGTCTTTACCTACAGCAGAGATGCACTGAGCTGAATTCATCAGCTTTTGCCTTGCATGTTAGGAAGTTTGTGAGAAACTGTGAGAAAAACTGCAAGAAAATGTTGAAATTATCTGTATTTCTTCAGTGTGCAACACTGACATAAAGAGGGTTTAGCAGAAATTTAAAAATTGTTGCTTGCTTTAAGTAACAATTCAGTTCATCCTTGCTGCAGCATCTACAGATGGGGCTTACAAAGACCTCCAAAAATAGCCACAATTTATGGTCTCACCTAGCACAAGAGAAACCAAAATCTAAGCTGTGTTAATCTAGAATGATTACTATCTTTGTTTTATCCTGTATATGTTAATACATGAATTATTTATGTTGTATCCTTGTCTTTTAAAGCTCATTTTTTACAAAATGGTGGTAGTTTTCTTTGGTTCCCTGTTATCCCTACAACTCCTTTCTCAGCTTTCAATAAGATAATGCAAGGTCAGTTTTATTCTTAGACTCAGAAAATACTGTAACTTCCAGCAAATGTAAGTTATTTTCACAGGAGATTTTTCTTTTTTACAAAAACCCTCACCCCAAATACCAAAAAATGAGAAGGAACACATCTCTAAATGTCTACAGACACTTGAGAGGGCAGGACATGTAAACAATATTTATATTCCTTCATGGACACTAGCTCTGCCCAAACCATGTTAAAAATGTAATTTTATAATAGATTCTGCTCACAGTAGTGTGTGTTGCACAGGAGGATTAAGTATTCCTGTGCATCTTCTCTAACCTGAACAAACAGCCCCGTGGTTGGCAACACACTGTATTAAAAATATCACCCACCTAAAAAAGGTTCACTTAATATGCCTGCAGGTATGTTTTTCTACAACCAAAGCTCCTTTACAATTTAATTCAGATTAAAATCTAATGGAATAAAGGGAGCAGAGTGACTAATAGCCCAACGGCTCTAGAAGCATAAGAAATGTTTTACTTGGATGTGTCAGGAAAGAGATACACACAAGGAACATTGAGGCACTTGTGCTAACATGGCACACTATGGCTTATACACTTCTCTTGAGGAAACTTCTTTAGTGTTAGACTTGCAACCAGTAATAAATCAGCACAGTGCTGTTTTATAAAGAACTCAAGACAAGTTTTTTACTGCAAAAAAAGCAAAATAAAGTAAATATGAGGAGTAGTAAATGTGCAATGCTGTAATATACAATCATCAGTCAACTTCCAAGAGTGCCTTCCCACGCAAGCCCAAACCTGCCCAACTTGCAACTATTTTTTCACACTAGACATAGAGTAATACCAGTCCTAAAGATGGTACATGTGTTTAGACTGGTTCATTTTCAGGTTACATATGGAAGACACACTCCAGGTAGCAGGGAAAGGTTAAGTGACACAAGCTGTGGTATAACAGAGGCACTTACCTCAGCAATCTTCAACACCGAACTCCCATTCAGCTCAAAGGTGGAGGTATATGTTATACAGAGCAAGACCTTGCATCAAAAGAGAGGAAATGAAAAAAATTAAGTTTCAGCCATTAATGACTCTCTTTCCTACCCATGTGCTTCTAGCCACATCTCTTTCCAATTTTTAGAACAGCATCAGAAGCTTCTTAGCACCATGTGTTACTGGGACAGAGGAGATCCTCCTGAGAAGCTCCATCTGTTGGCCCCAGAGGCACCACGCAATGGATAACTTATTGCTGTCTCCTACGTATGACCACCAAAGGGAAGACAATCCAGTGATCAACTCTGGCCTTGCACCCCTATTCATATTTTAGCCACAAGCTTTGCATGATTTATAATGAGTCCTTGCATTCATTTCTGTCAATATAACAAAAGAGGAAGGAAATATGCATACAATACAAGTTATTACTTAAGTGGCACAGATAGATAAGTATTAAGTGAAACAAGCCATTAATTACTGCATGACATGAGGATTTCCCAGCATAGGATATTTCCAGTAAGTGTATTATAGTCACTTGATAATGAGTAGCTAAAAACCAATCCATAAACCCCAGTTCATGAAGGGAGGCTTGTTCTGTCCTGAATTCAGCAGGAATAATAAGAGACTAAAAGCCCAGTTCAATCCAACTGGGTTGATAAAAGTCCAATTGAAGAGAAGGGGAGTGAGAATGTGATGTGAACCACCTGGGGTGAATGGGTGAGTGGGGCAATGCGGTGAGAGGTACTATGTTGTGATGCATCTCATGTCAGGAGATGTCCTCCCTCCCTCCTGTCTTCCTTTCCAATCTCTCCTGCCTCACAGAAGACAAGAGTCTCAGCTACTGTTTTCTGTCCTTAAAAACATAAAATTCCTCCAGCACCAGAATTTACGTTTTGCTTGGTCTAAAATAGTATGAGTTTCTTGGGATAAGTGTACCACCAATCAGAATTGCAAATATCCATCACATTAACACTAATGTATTGGTCCCTACAACTTCTCAGCCCTGCTCAGAACTACTGTTCTCTGCTTCACAAGGACATCTGGAACATCAGGTAAGTCAACACTTCTGGATGTTAACTAGAAGCAAAGTACAGAAGAGTCTATCCACAGCTGAGTGTGAAATTTTCCTCAAGGAGTACATAAATAAACTTTGTATTTTGAGATTCATACTGAAAAGTTTCTATACATTGAAATGCACTGCACCTTCACAAATGTTTTTCTCAGCAGAAAAACTGTATTTCACAGGATGTGACACCTTACTCCAAGGTTGTAGGGTTTTCTGTTTGTTTGTTTGCATTTTTGTTTTATAAATAAAATACCAATCAGGAGCTTGATCCTGCTCTTAGAGAAGATGATTTTACTACAAAAAGTGTTCCAAGTAAACCATTGCATAATGGCAATTTTACAGTTTTCTGTATATGTTATCTTGCCTTGACTCTCAGTCCTTCATAAACAGAGGTTGAATAAGGTGGATAAATACTAGAGGTAGTGACAACCGAAAGGGCACGCTACTGTTATGAATTACAATAGTCTTGCACTAGAAACTCGTTTTTAGATATTTAGCATTTATCTTTAGAGCAAAGCAAGTTTCTGAGCCAAGTTCCTTCTTCATTGTTTCTCTTTTCTTTGAAATGGACAAAATGGATTTTTTTATCTTAAAAGTGTTACACAGCCCACCTCAGTATTACAAGGAGAGATACAAGCTACACAGCACTTGAACTTGTCAGAGAATGCATTCTAATTCTAAGTGCAAATGATTAAGAAGGCTGTACTTTGTATTTCTTGATAATAACTCCACGAATTTCTCTGCAATCCAAATAATTTACTAGTACATGCACAAGTGCTGGTGAAAAGGAACTGTGGTACCTCTCTTCCTGTCCACAGAGCAAATTGTACAGAATAACAGAAAAGTAAACAGTTAATTATAAAAACTCTCAGTAACCTCATTTGGCTAATAAGTACATAAGTTTTAAGGGCTGTTATTTCCATCTGCTGCTCAGTCCGTATGTGCAAAATTTAAAACTTTGAAGCCAAACAATTTTATTTAGTACCAACTGGATTCTAAGCTACTGGCCAGCCTCACAGTCAGCTGTTGGGCCTCACTTTCTCAACTATTAATTACCCTAAAATTTTATTGACATTTCTAATATCTGTGAGAGTTCAGCAGCTGGCTAAAAATATATATGCAGTACATAAGGAAAAACTGATTTGTACTGTCCAGACACTGCTGTGTAAAACACAGGTGTAGAACACAATTCCTAAACCCAGAGACAGACAAATATTACCTCCCACTGACAAATCTCTTCTTGTCACGCTAAGAGCCGTGATGGACATCCATGACTAATCCTATTCAGTGGTTTGTGTGTCCTGATTTTCCCTACTTGTAATACCTTATTTACTTCACATGATTTTCTGCTCTCTTGTCCCATCTTGGCTTTCTAGGATGTGTTACTATCTAACACTTCCCACAGATCAAAACCCAGGTGCCAATACACTACAATTCAAGGAAGGACACGCCAGTTCAGGCATTCTTTTAAGCCTTTGCTCTTCAAAATCTCTTTCTTCACCTCCTTTTTTTTTAAATTATCCTCTTTTATAGAGCTGAGCTGTGAAAAGTTAGTGCATATATATACACGTGTGTATGTATTCCCTTCTGTCACAAATGCCAAAAACCAGCATGTAATGTGAATGATAGAAACATAAGAAATCAAATTCAGTAAGGAAGTGATGATCAAAACCTTGCTACAAAGCAATAGAGAATTTCAGCAGAAAACTGCTAAGTTTTGACTGCTACTCTTTGTAAAAAATATGCCCACTAGCTAGAAAAAGGGCATACGATCTGATGCAATCTAATGACAGAAGCACAAGTTATCAGCCAGTATATTCTTGGTTTACTCCACTGCTACCACATTCCCTCACAAATCATTTGAAGTTCTGAAACACCATCTCTGACCAATACACAAGACTGCTCTCAGCTATGATTTCCATCAGAGCTGCTGCAGGGCTCATTTACAGTCTTGGCAATGATCCAAACACTTAACTTGCATGTTTTCCCATTTATGTGGAACAAACAGGAAGACAGCAGGCTCCTCTTTTAAATTACTGGATGAAAAATGGGATTAAAACCAACCAAACAAAACCAAACTTAATCATTCAGATCCACTGAAAACACTAAGTCTCCAGACAGGATATCCCCTTAGGCTGCTTAACTACTCATGACACTAACTCAAACAATCTGTATTTACAAAAATTAAAGAAAAGAAAGATAGAGGCTTTCTTGGGCAGTGACATTTTGTTTTTGCAACCACTGGTAGGGAAAGCAAAGAGAAAACTACAAAGCAGTTCCTAATAACTAGAAAGAAATTCCAGTAAAAAACAAAAGTGAAAATCAGCTTTTATTGATTGGTATGGACTCTAAAACACCTTTTGTTTCTTTTATTTTTTTTTTTTAAAGAAGGAGCTTACATGACTGTAGAGATAGTTTCAAAGTCATATAAGTTCCAGGATTTTTTTAATTGGCTTGCATTATCTTGCTAATGCCCGATGAAATCACATTTCCATAAATGGTTTATTCATAATGAAAGAATTTATTTTAATTACTGTTGAAGCTCTGACCGTCATGGAACAAGAAATATAATTCCCAGGATACAGTCCCACGTGTAGTATAAGAGCATGCACATGGGTAGTTTCCACAATAAGTAGAAACAAAACCAAAAAACTCTGCTTCTGATGCCACAATGCAGATCAATTGAAACAAAATGTACAGGATCTGAAGTGCAATGTAATTAAACTGAAATCACAACGTCCATCTGTCCCGTGCCACGTGCTCTAGGATGATCCTGCTTGAGCACGGAGATTAGACCAGATGACCACTGTGGTCCCTTCCAACCTTACCTGTTCCGTGATTCTGTGTGATTCCATCCTTTAAGAGAGAGTATTCCAGCCCAGGTTGGACGGGGCTTTGAACAACCTGGTCTGTGCAAGGTGTCCCTGTCCATGGCAGGGGCATTGGAACTGGATTAACTTTAAGGTCCCTTTCAACCCAAACCATCCTATGACCTCTTGAAGAAGAAAAAAGAAGGAATGTTTTTCAATTGTAAGGCTTCCTAGCACTGCTAGCCAAGTTCCACAAGTGCTTAGTACATATCTGTAGTACAAAGCAATTCTCACATTGAAGAGCAATGGCGGAGGCACATCAAATAAACACAGTGTGTAAGAAAGCAAGCAGTACCCCCAAGAAAGACAGACTTTAAGGTCCCCTTTACAATTTACAAACAAAACAATTTTGCAGCCACCTCTAATCCCTTTGTGGGATTTGCAAAATAAGCCTTTCCTGACTTACTGTACTTGCAGGCTTGTAAACTTGGATGCAATGTGTGTCCAGATGATTCTCAGATCCTGCCCCTTGGAGGAAAACCCTGACAGAAGACATGGAAGTACAGCCCTTTACCCCATTCAGCAGTTTGACATTTAAAGCTGTCCAATATTTCTGCAAAATAGTTTGGACAGGAGGTGTCCTCCTATTTGTCAGAATAACTGGTAACCTGCTCATGTCACACTCTTTGGCCTTGAAGGGAAACAAGGGCAAGAGAAACAAAGAGCATTAACAAAGTCATGTACACTGTGTCACCATGTGTCACCGTACCAAACAGCAAATTTTAATTATGGAGAGAGAGGAGAGTGTGTCTCCTATGAATTAGTAAACCCATAAACGCTGCACAGCATTATGAATGCACCAAGGGCTTCAGACATAAAGACTGTATCTGGTACAGGAGAACCTCACACATCATCAGTAATGACATGCTGAGTGCTCCGAGAAGACAAAGCTCATTTAGTTCACTGGATTAAAACAGAACTGCTGTTGAACACTATTTATGGTGGTATGAAACCAAGTGAAACTTCTGCTTATGCAGTACAGTTGTAGGAGGGAAAATTATTCAAAGCTTAAGAGATGCTTAACAGTTTTTCTCAACAGTCTGACAGGGGCTTTTGTCTTTAGAATTTTAACAATTGAAGGCACGGAAAAATAAAGAAAAAGGCTGAATAGCAGTACTAGGATGGCATTTTCCCCTTCACAGGTTACATCCTACTTAGGTATACTGCATTACTTTACAAATTATAATATAAAAATCTGAGTAAAACAAAAGTGAAAAAGGACAAATACCAAACTGAAAAATACCAACAAAAAGTTTAAAGTGTTCTCAAATAAAAATGAAGCTTCATGCATCAATTACCAAAATGATTCAAAAGGATGTCAACACATGGATGTAAGTAGAACCAGAGCTGTCAAGGAAAAAAAGAACTGGTATCTCCCCTGGGTGGAAAATTTTGACATTTATTCTTGACAACAAGAGAGTTTTTGTGGCAGGGGAGAGGGAAGATAACTCCCTTGCTCTCAGATAATGCGAAACTATAACAGAGAAATGTTCTGCGTGGCAATGTACTTTACAACAGCTGATTTAAAATTACTGTTTTGAGTCACTAGATTAATTGGCAAGAAGTTAGCCTGCAGACAACTTAAGAAGTGGTGTCCCACAGGCTGTCTGACCAGCCTGAGGATTTCGCCCTATCCCAGACCATATCCTGATTGCATCCAGGAAAGTGATATTAAAAAGCCAGATAAGCTGGTTTTATGGTTGCATCACCAACCACTATGTCACATATAGTTTCTGTATTTTTTCCTCTCTTACCAGAGACGTGAAGAGCTCCAGGGTAGAGGACCTGCAGAGCTGGCTGGCAGTGTCAGAACAGCTTATTGGGACACAAGTTCTCTCCTCAGCTGCCCCCAGGACCAGATGGTGTTAACAGCTATGGCAGCAGTGGCCCTGATCATGGAATGCTCATAAGCAGAGAAGGTCTAAACTGGGTGCATCTATACACAGCTGTGGCACACCTGCAGTACAGTTATAATTGCATGCAAAAGCTATGGCAATAAATAAAGTGACCCTTTTGTGCCACTGCTGTGTGGCCAGTTTGGCTGGCAGAACTTGGCACTGTCACAACCAGTAAGCACTCATGTCTGGCAGCAGGCAAAAGACTAAAAGGCAATATATGAAAGTTAAAGAATTTCTGTATTTGTGGTTGTGACCATACAACGTCTTTGCAATTCATTTTCTTAACGGTTAAGTGAACTCCAGGTTCTTGGTATATGTCTAAGAATAAAAAAAAGTCTGTAAGAACTTGTACTTCCAGACTGGACAGGTATGAAATTACACTTTCCAGAGCTAGGGACTTGCTATTTTTTGGCTGATGCCAATGATTTTGATTATGCCACACCAAATGAGACAGTTCCAATGTGTCAGAATGAGCAAGTTCTCCATCTGAAAACTCCTTCATAACCTCACAGCTCTGAGACAGCTAAAATTTTTGCATTAGAATTTCTTCAGGCAAGAAACTAAGTCTACTTTTCTATCCTGCAAATCTTTTAAGCTGACCAACTGTCTGCTCAGATTCTTGAAATTACATGTCTGACCAAACCCACAGAGGTTGTTCAGGGACAGCATTCAAGCACAGAAAGGTAGTGAGGAAAAACCACAGATCCTGGGAAGAGGTTTGATTTTTGAGATACCGCATTCACTACTGACTGGTTTAGGCAGTTTGCATCCAGCATCCATCTGGCCACATTCAGGCCATGACCATTGTCATTCTTTTGTATCCCTTAAGGAGAAAGCTCAGCTATTTAATTCCAGACTAGTTTCGGCTACCATGACCAGGCACCTAAGAACCAGGGGAATTCTTTAATCACAGTACTAGGCATTTGCCATAGTTCTAATTAACTCAGGAAAGGATGAGCTTATCTTGAAGCACACAAGGTAGGTCACTCAATCCATCAGAATTAACCTGGTTACTTATAACTAAGGACATGAATAAAATGACTTTTAAAAATAACCAGAAAGAAGTAAAATGAGACAAGCAAACCCAAGAGAGTCTGTATTTGTAGTTGGCCTACATTGCAAAAATTTAACTTATGAAAAGGCTAAGCACTAAGAACTATCTAGCATTTCTCAGCAGGACTGATCTTAGAAAAGAATCTTATTTGCATGATATTATGCAAGTCTTTACAGAATCCCCTCTCTAGCAGAGAAGATGCTAACACATCTCTGAATTATGGACTGGACAAAAACCAGTTAGTGAATATAAATTAATAAAAACTAGGAGATGACTCTTAGTACTCAAGGAATCGCTTTGCCACTCTAAAGCATTACGGTAGCAGTCTTGGAAAAGAACGGTTGCTGAAGTTGCTAAAGACAGTTCTGTCCAATTGAAAGACAGTCTGTCCTCACACAAATTTTTACCACAGAACTCTAAGTCAGATTTCAGTTCTGAATATATCCAAAATGAAAACTGAAATCACAAAAAGATCTGTCTACTACTATTACTGGAGAGTTCCCAAATGCTATATTAGTGGATCAGTGAAAAGACAAAGAGAAAGATTGCCTTGACACAGCAGATTTAGCAAGGGTTCAATTAACCTCATTCATAGATAAAAAAGATTTCTGGCTGACTCCTCACTGAAAGCCCACAAAAGAAAAATCATAAAAAATTTGCCCATCAGTAAGAAATACACCTAATCCACTAACAAATGCAAGTTGGAGTCACTGAGAATAAACTAATCTTTCCTAAATTAAATTGCTGTTTGCCATGGATAATAGGTAAATAATGGGAACTAGAAGAGTCTTCCCACTAAAGCCACTTTGAAAGATTTTTTTTTGGTTTCAAAGTCTATTCAAGTCCAAAATCACCACAAGTATGGTAGCTGCAACTCAACTGTGTGAAGTCTTCTCAGAGGTAATAAGAAACAAAGCTTGGAATCTTCACTGAGAGAAACACATCCTATCACAGCGTGTCATAACACCATTAATTAGAAGAGCGAAATAAAGAACAAGTATTTGAAAAAACATCAAATCCAAAAACTCAGTTTCTTTCACAAGAGGCCATTATTATCTTTCTTGCTTGAAAATTTCTGTCCTGCAAGCTCTAAATTTCTTGTGAAATCTGGGCACAGACTGGACTGATATGCACTGAATTATATGACAAGGCTGTCTCTGCGACTGAAGAAAACAAAAGGATGCAGTAGAAAGGGAAATTTTTCGTGATCAATCATATCTTTGTCCTAAGAGCAACTTTCTTACTTCAGTACACATCATATTACAGTGTATCTGATTTATCATCTGGAGAATTTGTTTCTGTGCGAGGACTCATCTAGTAATTTGCAATTCTTTGTTGAACATTTTTTTGTTTCTATCTGAGAACAATGTTATCGCAGTTAGATAGAAGTACTGTGTTATTAAGAAGGTGGTTAACTCATAAATTAAAGTGACTATAACAAGTGTGAGAATAAAGGGAAAAGAAAAATAGAAGAAAAAAGCCAGGTGTCCCTGCTGTTTAGGATTCCTTTCATACTTCCCACCTCCTTAGTATTTGGTTTCAGCTACTTTGGTGGCAGAGCTACACTCAAAGCCTAATTCTAGTTCTTTCAGGAGCCTTTCCCCAAGGGATAGCACTTTAGAATCAGGGCTAGTGATGAAAAATTACCAAAAACTCAAAAAGAGAAAGTAAAAATCACAGAATTGTTGAGGTTTGAAGGGAATGCAGTCCAGAGGTTCAGCTATAGATTAGTTTCCTACTTTCCTTTTCCACTGCTGATCTGACAATATTTGACAGTACTTTTGTCAATACTTTATGTGTTCCTCCAAGCAAAGGTTTAACTGCAGAAAATAGAAGTACTTCAGCCATTTTAAAAAACATCTGAAGGCAGAATTTAAAAGCCTTAAGCCAAGGGGGGAAAAAAAGTCAGGATCCCCTGACTCCACAACTGAACTCAAAAGTGTGTATTAATCTTCAACACAGAACATGTCCTCTTTCTGCTGCAGACTATTTATAGCTTGTTAGTCTAGTGCTTAACATCAACACAATGTCCCCACTCCTCAACCTGAGATACACCCTTGCATTTCACTCAGTTAAAATATGTCACCACATCACACAGAAAAATTTTTCCCACTTCTGAGCCAGCCCCAATGCATGATCGTGTTCATCCAAAGAAAGTGCTAAATTACTGTCTCCCTGATTTTTTCTATACATCTGCAACTGTAGAAATAGAGCGGTGAGTCACTTTGGTATCTCACTGATAAAACATTGAATTTGATTAGCGATCAATATATCTCCTCCTTCCTACATGAATATTCTAAAGAAAATATAAAAGTATGAATATTTAATTATTCTGTTTGAAACTGCAGTTGAATTATTGATGTATTACAAAATCATCAGCAAGGTACTGTATGATTGTGTGATTTTTTCCCTCCCACTGGTACAGCCAGTTGAGCATAGTGAAACATAAACTGGGAATACACATATTAGAAGGTTTTTCAGTCTTATAGTAAAGCATGACAACCATAAATGTGAATACTAAAGTGGTCTTGTGTCAGATACCCTGTTCCCTCTAGCCACACTTTCTGAATTATCTGGTTTCTCAGTATCTTTTAATATAAATTAAAGCACTTAAATGACTTAACTTTAGTTGAAAGCATGAAAATACTAATAAATCTCTGCCATAAAACACATCAGAGATTTAGAGAATACAGAGTGGGTAGTAATTGAGATATTCTAAAGAAATATTTGGCTCAGCAGTTAAATAGCATCCAAGTCTGAATGCAAAATTTATACAGACAGCTTGCTTTGATACGTGGGAAATCAAATCCAGTTAGTACACCTGTGTTTGTTATTCCTGCCCATTCATGTCAAAGGGAAACCACAGCATTTCCAACCTCCTCGCTGAAAAGACCACTGCCTTTCTTGGGCATAAAAGTGCTGTTGGTGTAAGAATTACCCAGTGCTAAGCAATTATAAGGGTGTCCTACAAGAAAAATAAACAGGGACTTCAGAGTATCACTTCTATTCTGGCGATTCAAGGGAGGAATTTCCCCACGCAATGACTCTACACGAAACACCGAAGAGAAAGGCACAATCCCCAACTGGCATTCAGAAGAAGCAGAGAGTCGAGCCAAGATTGTGAAAAGATAAGAGATACCTCACCTAGCACAGCAGAGAGAGATAATGTGAGAGGGGAAAGCTTTGAGTTTGTTTGACAGTTCCATTTGGGCAGTATAAATCTTCCCTGGCTGTCCAGGATGCATTCCAGCACAGCCCCCAGCCCTGGCCTTTAATGCTGAATGCTGTCAGAGTGCTGGTTTTGTGATCCTCCAATCTGGCAATCTGCAGAGCATTCCAAGATACCCTTAAAAATCAGGAGGATTTGGTACCTAGCCATAAATTAGTCAACGCCCTTCCATTTTTACAACAGTGGCCCCAACTGTTTGCTTTTTTCAGTTCCAGAAGAGATCCAGCTAGCACTCCTCTCCATTTATTTACAGTAACCATTACCACTACTCATTCCATTCCTGTCTGAGGATGGCCCTTTACAATAATATTTGACAGGCTCCAAAAATGTACAAAGCAAGGTAACTATCTGCCCTTACACCTCTTTCCTGTGTAGTTCTTTTCATTGCCAATTTCAACATGCAGCCATCTGAATGTAAAAAGCTTTAGAGAATGCTCTCCTCAGCTAGTCAAATCCCTTCACACTTCTATCTGTAATACAGGTGGGTCACAACAAACTATTAACATAAATATTCAAAACATTTCTTTGGATAGTATGTGAAGTGTGAATTTCTGGTATACTCATACTGGGAACAACAGGAGATATTTTGGATAGGATTAAAAAAAAAACCCAAATACATTTAAGTGATTTAGGAGCTTACACTCCATCAACTTATAGTGAATTCTGTACTCCTGCATGTCTAGTTTCACACTGATTTTGCATGACTAAAAGTTTTTGTGTAATCTTTGATGGTTGCATTCCTAATACCTGTGAGACTGGTGCCACTGTGCAGTGAGTGACAAAGAACCAGGCTGGTACCACAGCTGACACAGTTTCACACAAACCTGCTCACACTCAGGAGTGTCTAATATCTGTCCGCACCAGATAAAGACATATTTTATCTCCTCCAGATGGAGTAACACAGTCTAATGTACAACTGTAGGCTGCCTTGACGACACATTTTAGCAGATCCAGGAATATAAACACATTGCTGAGACCAGCTGCTAGAAATCTCCCTCCTTCCCCCCAGAGGCTTTAGCCATTCATCAGGCCTGGGTTAGCTAAAAACATTTTCAGGTGTTGCAATGGCATCTGTAACCTTCAGGTTACAATCGATGTCTACTTGATTTGACTGTCAGGCAAGGATCAGATCTAACACGTCTGCATTTTAACTGTCCTGATTACAATGTGTTTTGGCCCTCTGGTCTCTTGAAATATTTAAATCAAAAGAGAATTTTGTTTTGTTCTCAGAATATAAAGATGAATTTGTAGCCTGCTTTTTACCATACATACATTTTGCTCAGAAAATGATTTGCACATCAAAATTTCACTCAGTGAAATTAGAACTATGTTCTCTTTTCTCTTTTGCACTTAAACTGGAACTGAACATGTTTTTCTAAAAAAAAAAAAAAGCACACATAAATACAAGGTTTTGGCTTGGGTTTTCTGTGGTTTGATGTTTTCAAATTATTGGGGGTTTTTTTTGCTTCTCACATGTCAAGACAACTTGAGAAAATATTCACTCAGAACTGTAGCAATACAGTGTTCATATTCTTCTTAGTGTGGGGGCTTTGCCTCGCAGATGTACATAAAAGCTTTCAAGGAAACTGTGCGTGCAGATTCTGAATCTGTAACAGTCAAGAATGTAAAAAAAGAAACTTGCAAAAAATTACTGCATTCCAAGAGGGACCTGTTGGTTCAGTGCTGCAACTACTTAACTCTTCCCTTTTCCCACCACAGAGACAAAACAGGCAAGAAGGAGGCATGCAGGGTCAGGAATGCAGATCAGAGTGTCATCAGTTAAGCCTGGGGGAGAAGCCTGCTCCCATAAAACAGGTAACAAATATTACAAATACAAAATTTGTGTCTAACAAATACATACGAATACTACTCCCTTTTTTTGTTGCTAGGTTCACCCCTCTGCATGTTCTGACACTGTGTGCATATTCCACCCAGGCAGTCACCTCCAGTGGTAAAGAGTACAGGTAGTACAGAGCAGTTTTGGAGTAGATAAGATGTATTCATTAGACCAAAGTTGTCACATGGAAGAAACAAAATAACTAATCTATGCACTTAGAAGTAAAATATGATCAAGGAGTAGATCCAAATATATCAATCAGTACTAGGTATAATGAACATGCAAAAAGGACCACCTGGTTTGTTCCAAAATGGTTTTGACCAATGATCAGCTACAGCACAACAAGCCCTGCAGCACAAAGTTTATACTCAAACATCTGAAAACTGTCCACCACCATCTTGCTTTGTACAAATAACACAAATATTGCCACTACTGATAAAAAAAAGTGACTTCTAAGTCATACAACCAACACAATCACAGGGACAGGAATTTTGGTATCACCTCCCCTCCAAAACAGTACTTCCTAACAGCTGAGCTTCCCAGCATGCACACAGGAGAATGCTAGAGTAATTCTAGAAATGGAAGTTCTGACAGAGTATACAAAACAATAATTTCCCTTATGCACTGGTCCAGGGACATTTTGGTGCCTAAACAAATCATGCCCCATCATTAGCATGTTACAAAGAGAAAATACAGCTAAAAAATTACAAAGCACCTATGCACACACAACACAAAATTGTGCCCAGCCCATGCCATGACCACTAAAGCTCAATCACAAACTTCTAAATCTACAAGACATTTATCTGTGCCCTCCCATGGAGGAAATTGATTGTCCTGCTTAAGTTCGCTAAAACTGGAACCACCCCTATTCTGACTATTAATGTAAACTTTCTCCTACTCAATCCAAAATAACACAAAATAGAAATGAAAACAACTGACATCTGCCAGTAGGAAAATGGAATCAAATACTGTTCTAAAATGAAGATTTTTCTAGGCAACAGCTAATTTATTTGCTAACCCCAGCATTCAGTCATGCAGCCTCTGTTGCAAGTATTGATGTGTGTGAAACACTAACCTTCATCACTTCCACTTGCAGGTCTTCATTGAGCGAAGGAGTCACTTTGACAGCATTCAGCATCTGATTAAGCAACTGTTTCTCATCTGAGTCTGTTTCCACGGATACAAACCTCTCATCAGACAGCAGCTTCTGCAGAGAGAAAATGGGAATGTACATGTTGAGACAAAAACTGCCTCCGCAAAGTACTGCAACTAAACCTAGTAGCACTTGGTACTAGGGTGGTTAAGACTTTCGGGGTAAAAAATTTCAATTGTATCCAATAATGCAAAATATAAGAAAAACAGCAAAACTGTGTAATGTCAGCTGCCATTACTGTATCATCTTTCTGTATCCTACTTCTCCAGTGTCAGAAGAAAGAAGACACCAGTAACCAATAAATCACTTCAAATAATGTCCTCAGCAAAACCCCTCAGTATTTCAGAAGCTGAGAGAGACTGGAACCTTTGCAGCCACACAGACCCCCAAAACAACAACAGCAACAAATAAAAAACCCCACACAGGCTAGTATCCTGGCATTAAACTAGTGCTGTCAGATCCCCGCCCAACAGGAGACAGTCATCTATCACCCCAATTACTCCAATAGTGTACAGAGCACAAGTGCTGTGAAGGTTGCACTTCTGATCACCGACAAGATGTGTTTTGTGTCATTCGGAAATAGAATATTAATGGATACAATCCATTAATACAGTCCTTGGATGAAGAGTACAGTTAACAAGTGACCAACACAAACACACATAGGAACCAACTCAAGCTGTGGTGATACCAAAATTCCTTGCCCTGCCATTGGGTTGGTTGAACTGAATTCAATACACACTGGCTGAACTTCAGACTGAATATTTTAGACTGATCAGATTTACTTTGCCCAGTACCTCAGAAACTATCTCCCGACATCATCAATGGCACTATTTCCTTACAGTTCTACTAGAAATGCCTCTCCCATTTAGTCTATAATCACCTTCATGGGTGTCTCTTATTAGTGGCAGGCATTCTGCAATAGATGTACCCACACAAGTCTTTTCCCAGCTCCTATCTTCTCAGAAGATCCCACAGCAGAGCAAAACTAGCTTGTCTTAGATCCCAGGAACACAACCTTGCTCTGTCCTAGTAGACTTTGTACAGCCCACTTCCCCCTGTACATAACGCATCACTTTTGTACTGATGCTCCTCCTCAGCTTCAACCTGTAGCACATTTCACTGATTCATTCTTACTTCTTATTTTCTCTGCTTGTACTGGTTTTGGCTGGGATAGTGTTAATTTTCTTCATAGGAGCTCAAAGAGCACTGTGTTTTGGATATGTGACCAAACAGCACTGATAACACATCCATATTTTGCTACTGCTGAGCAGAACTAACACAGCATCAAGGCTGCCTGTTTCTCAGACTGGCTCCCCAGCAAGTAGGGTGGGGGTGCAGATCAGTTTGGCAGAGACACAGTTGGGAGAGCTGACCCCAATGTGACCAAAGGGATATCCCAAACAATATGACACTGCTCAGCAACAACAGTTGGGCAAAGAAAGATGAAGTAGAGGGGACAGAAGCATTCAGAGTTAATGCATTTGTCTTTCAACATAACTATTACACATGATGGAGCCCTGCTTTCCTGGAGATGGCTGAACACTTGCTGCTCCATGGGAAGTGGTGAATGAATTCCCCATATTCCTTTACTTGCATATGGAGCTTTGCTTTCACTATTAAACTTTGCCTTAGCCCACAATTTTTCTCACTTTTACCCTTTTGATTCTCTCTCCCACACCTCTGAGAGGGAAGGAGTGGCTAAAGCTGAACTGCCAGCCAGGGTTTAACTCACTACATTCTAAAGCATTTCCCACATACCAGAATATCAATTGTTTTAGCACTGTACAGCCTGATGAGATTTAACTCAATCTGCAATGAAAATAACAGGGTTTTCTATATAAAGAAGAATAGTTCCTTATGGGAGATATGGAGCTGTTGAAGAGAGGCTAGGGAAGGTCTGCTAAGATGACAAAGGGACTGGAACACCTCTCTTATGAAGAAAGGCTTAGAGCTGTGACTGTTTAGACTGGAGAGGGCTCAGGGAGGATCTCATCACCATACATAAATATCTGAAGAGTGTTTGCAAAGAGAACAGACAGGAACTTTTCAGTGGTGCCCACTGACAGGACAAGAAGTCATGGGCACAAACTGAAACACAGTTCTGCACACCAGGAAAAAAATTTACTGTAAGGGTGATCATGCACAGGTTGTCCAGAGAAGCTGTGGTGTCTCCACCCCTGGAGCACCTCTTTTCCAGTCTAAACAGTCCCAGCTCTCAGCTCTTCCTCATAAGAGAGATGTTCCAATCCCTTTGTTATCTTAGTAGTCCTTTCCTTTTATAACCGCACTGTGCCCCAATATGGGGCACTCTCTAACCAACCATCTGACACTTCATATGCTGGATTAAGTGAATTTGAACAATCCACTTACATCCTTCTATTCCCAGAACAACTTCTTTCTTGCCCTCCAAGGGAAAAATTTCTTTTTGGAAAGCAGATTTTATGCCCCAGCAGTGTGCCAGCCTTTTCCACAACTAGCATTCCCCTAGTGATAAGTATTTACTGACTCATACTCATTTGTCCAATTAAAAGAACAGTAAAGTGCTTTAGTTTTTATAGTGTCAAACCCAGGAGAGTCTTTTTATTGCTTGTGCTGCACTGCTGTTTTCTTTTGCAATTTCATAGATTTCCAAATCAGATGCTCTTTCTACTGTTTTCACTGTACAAAAAAGCCCAGGAAAGTGCCCACACATCAAGAACACAGCTCCCAGATCCTTTATTCACCTCTCCACCTTCCAAGCACTACTGTCCTCTCTTCTAATCGAAGAAAACATCAAGTCTCAGCTTAACTTCTAAGATGCTTAGCAGTGGAAAACCTTCTGGGAGTAGCACAGGGCCCATAAGAAAGAGTACATCTACATTTCAGTGTTAAAATCCAGGACCTCCCACCTGTCTGCAAAACATTTTTAGCTTCTACAAAATCACCAGCCTTTACTTGTATCCCAACTTCTGAACACAGTTATAAAAACACAAACATTATTGTTAGGTTCACCTGAGGACAGACACTTTTTCTGTAGTGTTTTTCAAAAGAAAAGCCTAGATTTTCTTAACACCCACTGCCTGCCAACACACTCCCACTCCAAAGCCATACCTGCATCCCTGCTAGAGCCTGTTGGGCCAGCTTCATGCTCTTTGATTCCAGAGCCAGTTGAAGAGGAAGGAGACACTTCTCCCTGGGGAAAATTTAAAAAAAAAAAAGTGAGAGGGAACAATGCAACTAAAATTGGTATTCAAGTAACATTCCAGAAGAGCTGTATCAGTTTCAGAAAGATCACACTTGCATACAGTAGTCAAAGGTAATTTCACAATTCTCTGAAGCATTTTTACCCTCTTCAGAAAGCTGGCATATTTCATCACATGCTACTAAGAATGGCCTTTTAATATCATAAAATACTTCACAACTGTTAGCCCTCTGTGTGCATGCATGGATGTGCAAAGCATAAAGAAGGGATTGATTCACAAGTCACTAGTGGTCCTTCAACTCAGCATGTTGAGCACTACACTTCAGTCACTTACCTTCTGTTTAATATTCAAGTTTCCAGAAAAGTAGTTTCATAATCCACTTTCTATTAGTTGATTTTTAGTATATGGCCTCCTCTACATTACAGTGTACCCTGGCATGTTAGCTCCCTCCAACTATAAATAGTGTAGACTAAAGCATATGAACACTTGATTTACACTTGAATTAGCATATGCTACAACAATAACGTAGCTCTAGTCTGATTACGGAATAACACAATTTTAATATTAATATAAATTATTATGTAGGATTTTATTTTGGATACTTCTGATTCAGTGCTCAGATACTGAATTAACCTATTTAATGAGGTTACCAAATCAAACAGTGTCTGGAGCTGTGACTTCTCTCTTTAGTCCTTGCTCTGTATCAGAGAAGGGCTGCAGCATCTGATGAACACCTACCAAATACAAGCCCTTTAAACAAATCCTGCTAGTTGGCAGGAAACTCATTCCTGATCAGAGATACTCAACCCATGTCCAACCGCAGCTCCCTGAAGGTTTGCACTTCATTAGGTTACATATCATAATAAGCACTTACCGGTTCATAGAGCCTATTTTTTCCATTTGTGTAGACACATTTGCTTATAGCAAACCATTTGTGCCAGCCCTTAAGAGTCTGGGTACTCCAACTGTCTGCATTCCACCCCAAGGAGCCCTTTAGGAATCACATTTCCTCCCCATGGAGACTAATGTGTGCAAGCTAAGAAGAAAACAGCTAGCTGAGTCTCTTCTTACCCAACTGGAAACCAACAATCCTTCCTTCACAGCTAGCTAAGGAGAAGCCCTAGGCTAGAGCAATAGTGCTTACTGAGGTTTCAGAGGCATTGTCAAAGCTACCTAAAATCATGCACAGTCTGCCCACAACCTACCAGCCTCTCTCTAAACTGGCAGTCTACAAAGTGAACTTTCTTTTTAAAAAAACGTAAATGAAGGTTACTGAACACTGGCTATTTACCTTTGGGGAACCTAGCTTGTAACTTATCCAGTGGATCCTGCTTGCAGAGGGGACTGATTTTTCACTCTGAAAATCAATATATTTGAGTTTGCTCAGTTATTCCTTTCTCTCCACATTTCCCCCAAAAACCACAAATCACAAGCTACTCCAAGGGACACAATTTGCTCTTTGAAATGCAACCCCTTCCTTTAATGATAAATTAAAGACTTGGGAGTCTGAGCATGGCCCAGTTAAGCAATATAGTAAGCTTCTGTACTTGGCAAATATCCCTAAAAATCTGCAGGTCTTTTAATTTTTACCTTCTTCACAGGTTATGGGAACTTGTAAAAGGTCACTTGGCACAATATTACAAGTAGCTTTTTAAAAGAAACATGAATTCTAAAGAACTTGAAGCAGACTACATGTATATCTTAAAATAGGTTTCCAACTAAAAGCTAACCATTTGCTCCATTTAGGATATTCTGAGAAACAGGCAGGCGCAAAGCACAAATTTCTCAGAAGCTCCTTTCTTGAATGTTTCTGGAATCAATTTAGCTACAAGGACTCTTGAAACCTCTGAGTGTAGCATCCAAAACTACAGAATATCTAGAAAATATTTTCTCATAAGAGTGTCATACGACACAGACCTACAGAATCTGCCAAAACATCTACTCCATGGTTTAGACAGCAATCTTCTAGCCAGTACAGAGCTGGGTATCACCTATGTAGCCAATGCCAGTTTTTCCTGGATCCAGGAACATGTACAGCATGCAGGTAGAGTGTGACAGTGAGGTGCCACAGCAATACATCTCTAATCCAGAAAACACCTTTAAGTGCTCTTACATTGTGACTTTGTTATACTCCATTTTCATCATCACCCTCTGGGGGAGAACTCGCATTTGAAATCAGCAGATCAACAGGTGCCAAAACAAGGTACCTGGGCATTAACTGGTACTCAATCAGCCAGACACAGACAGGAAAGAAAGAAGGAAAAAAAAAATACTACAGTGTATAGTGCTAACTGAAGGATGCTAAAAAATTGATGGTTATTTAGACCTGCATCTCTTCTGGGCAGAACACCACTTTTTTAGACTTTCTACAGATTTTTGCAATATAAATATTTTGGGCATTATTAATACAGAATGAACTTATTCTCACATTAAATGGCAAGAAAACTGTGAGGAGAGGGGAAAATAAAGAAAGTCATAAGTCACTGGAGTGGTTCCAGTTCAGTTTCATGATAATGAAGACAGGTGGGAGCTCCTATGGCTTATGTGTAGCTACCCCACACATCAGCATGTTGCCTGCCATCTGTCATCATGTACTGCAATGAGCAGAGAATAATGAGAGCTTTGAGATATGCCCCAAAAAGAAGAGCAAAAAATGACAAACAGGAGGATGGAAATTAGAACAGATTCAATTAGCTGAACTTTCCATCCTTGCTAAAAGTGTTTAACTGAAAATCTAATTAAGGTGGCTGCAGACTGTGTTCCCACTGTATTCCTGGAGAAAATGAATTGCCATTGTGTCATTTCCTGTTCTTGTTACACACTCAGTCAATTAAACCTTTAGCATTTCCATGCTACAGCTATAAAACACCTGCAGAGATACAATGTTTGATTAGCTTGAGCACCTTCCACACTTCTGTTCAACCTGCCATTTAAATGCATCATCTGATAGCGGGAGAACAAGAAGGACACGGCAGATACTCCTCAGGCAGAACAGGAGAGAATTATGTAAATTAACACAGTCAGTCTCTCCTAAGGTCTTAAGAGCTGGGTTCGATAAGAGGGACATGCACAAGAGGGAATGCAGACCAGAATTAGCTCAATGGATTTGAGTGCATTGAAGTAAGGGAATGAGGTTTCCTCTAATACCTTGCAGCTCTTTTATAATTCCACCCTGTTTTGAGCGGTCCCCCACCACAGGATCTCATTGCTTACTGCACCGTCTGCAGTTCTGTACTGTTAAGTGACAATTCATCCAGGTTTTGTAGTGCTACACGTGTAAGACATTTTACATAAGTGAAGTTCTCAGAATAAGCTGGTGCACAACAATATACTTTAAAATATGTTTAAGAACATGTTCCATTTACATAATGTACAGAAAGTAGTTTCATACTGTAACTCCTAAATATTCATACTGTTGCATGCCAGTGTGGACCTACATAGACATACAGTTTGAGGCACAAATACCAACTTAACCCTAAGTGAAACCCATCAAGTACAACACAGAGGGACAACAAAAGGAAGGGAACATCTTTGACTTGGAAGAGGAGAAGCTACCTGCCAGGGCAAGTAAAAAGCTCAGGAACACAACCAAATGTGTAATCCAGGACCAGTACTTCCCAGAGCACAGGCTGTCCCTCCTGAGCTACCCTATTCAGTGACTGTCAGCTTTGCCAACTGCAGAATGAGCATCATGAGAACAAATACAGCCTTTATATTCAGCACCCTAGGTTACAATAACCTTTCTAGCTGTCCGTGCTTGCTGTGGCTCGCCAACCAACCTCCTTCCCCGCAGGTCTGGAATAAGGGATGCTGTGACAGGTCAGTCAAAACAGACCGCCAGAAAGGTCAGAGCAAGACAAATTACTATTGCAAGTTGAGAGATCATAAATATCTTTCTATTCTCATTGTAATGACAAAAAAGCCTTTAGTGAGAAAAGAATAATGGCTCATTAATTCACTCTCATGATAAAAAATGTAATGAAGATAGGAAATTGTCTAATCTTAACTCGTTGTTGTTAGTGCCTGGAACACAGTCTCACAGCACACCTTCCCCTCCTTGACTTAGGGAAAGGGGTATGATAAATGAAGCATTTTTCCCTTCATGGAAATGCTGATAATCATATTTTTTAAATTCCATTTCTGAAAATTAAAGATTAAAAATAAGACAGCTCTCTGCACTATCTCCCTGCTTAAAATTACATAGGAGAAGCAAAATTTAGAACTTCAAGGCCTTATCAGCATGCAGCTTGCATTTCATAGAATAATTCACAGCCCAGTCAAAGAACAGATAAGAATTTGATTCACCACTGTTGCCATTTTCTGATACAACGTTTATTAGGCAGGATAACAGTCATAGCCAAAGTCTGACATTTTTTAGTCAGGGTAACTGAGAGTTGAAAAGACCTTCTCCATCTTGGCTGCTTAAAATGAACAGAATAGCAAAGTGTAATATTATTAGCATCACTTATTCAAGCAGAAGAGTTGGCCCGTGATGAGAAAATAGAGACAAATTCTTAGAATTCTGCAAGTACCCACAGCTGCTACCCTTAAGTAAACCAAACAGAAGCAAACACTGTCCTCACACAAAAGGGGATGATTTAATTTACATAAAACAAATTCTAGTATTTTATATATGAACACATGCATGCATAAAAGTAGAAACATACATCTTTTTTCCTGTGCTAGTTTAGAGAACATTGATAAAATAATCCACCAACAATTTTAGGGTTCATAACAAAAGTATTTAGATGAGGAACAGGGAATAAATACATAATTTCTCAAGTAACAGCTCTTCAAGAAGAAGGAAGATTTCAAGCCCTTGCTCATGTTCTAGAGAAACGGTTACTGTAGAAAGATGATCATCCCACTTAGAAAGAGAATTACACTCAAGCTCAGAGAGAGGTTTGGACTCCACAGTATATAAATATCGGGCAAGTTCTCCCACCTCCACAATGCAAGAAGTCAAACCAGATGATTACAACAGACCACTCCAGCACTAAAATTTGTCCCTCTATGCAAATACAAGTTTGTCAACAGTACTGAAAGACATAGTAGAGCAGTAGGATAAAAGACAAAATCTGAAGCATTCCAGTTAGAACCCTCATTTTCAAGAAAAAATTAAACAAATTATGACACTGTGCTACTGCAAGATGATCATGTACCATTAGACAACTTTGGCACTACAGTGTTACATGAGAATGAACAAGCACTCAAGTGTTGCAGTTTATACATCCCACAAAAAGAAATGGTTGGGAGACTGTTGCCATACTCTGCAGATATAAATGCTGACTTGCATCAACAGGGCCAGGATTTTACTCCAGACATTCACAAGCATAGAGACACTTGTGAGAGGGTTTCCCATGAATATGATTTGCCTCATATACTTGCACATACCAGGTGAGCTTCCACTTTTACTAATAACTACAGAAATTGTAATTTCTGGCTGAAGGCATTTGCATTTTTCTGTCTCGCCACTTGCATCTTATTTTTTTTTGTAATCTCATTATTTTTCTTCCTACAGCACACAAAACTCTTTGTTTTTATCAGTTACAATGGAAAGGCTTCTTCTCCTCTGACTTAAGGCTAATGCTCCTTTTCTTTCCATATCCAATTTTCTCACCTCAGCTGCTGACACCAGCTCTCTCTCAGAGTTCCATCCAACTCAGTATTTAATTTTTCCTTCCTCTTTTTTTTTCATGTATTTCCTCTTCCTTTCAATCCCTTTGCTTTTCAAACCAAGACACAAAGTTTTCATCCAACAGTTAAATAAGCCTGCCTTTGCAGGGAAATAGGAGTTGCTTATCAGAGGATGCTTAATGACACAGGGAAGAGAAAGAGATGAATAATGTCTAAATGTAATTTCACAGGATTTCTTAGCTAGAACTTTAATAATTTTTTTTCCAACCAGGAATCTTGAACAAGATTGCAATTTAAAACTGCTTGGTATTAAAGAAGTGACATAATGGTATTTCTAATCTTTTTTATTTATATCCTTTCCAAGATAAATGAATGTGCCACTACAGAAGCAGCATAACATACTCATGGGAAAGGCAAACGTGAACAATTTAATCTTCCAGCCAACCCAATGCAGCCAAGACCACAAAATTCATACAATCGTAATTAAGTACCTCAGCACAATCACTCAGCTGGAGAGCAATTCTGAGGTCATTTGCCTCCTTGCTATACTAGCTAATAACAGAAACACAAAGTTCTTAGATAGGAGCCTGACACTGTTGTCAAGATGAAAACAAAACAGAACAACAAAACCCTGTGAGCACAAGGCGTACCTTTGCTTGAGAGGAGAGGAAGAGAGACAGCAAAAGATTTTACACAATATTAAAGTAAGGTGGACAGGGCCAAAATAATAATCTGATGCTTCCAGTCTCTAAAGCTCTAGTGTAATCTCTCTGATATGTTATCATTGCTTTCCCTAGAACATCCACCCCCTTAGATATTTGCCCTTTGTGCACAAGGAATCATTGTCGCTTACAAACTCTGCTCTTAAGGAACTTGATGACACATGTAAACCTCACCAGGTCTTAATTATAAAGCAATCTGTATCCTTTAGGTGATTTTGTTGATTATAATTTGGAGCATGAAGATGAGGTGAGAAGCTGGACTTGCTCAGCCTACAATTTTGAAAGTTTATCAGACTATTCCATGAAGCCTCTCTTTCCTAAATTTGCTATGTCTGGAATGGAAGCTAAGAATTTGTCTAGTGAAAGCATTTTTGTTTCAAAATTTATGTACACTTAACAAATAAAATGTCTTACGAGAATTAAGGGGAATACTTCCCATCAGGGGAAGTTTTACAATGCTTTGAGAAGGTAGGGCTGAGGGAACGGAAAGAGACAGAGGTACTATTGCATGGACATCCTGCAAATTACCTTATTTTCCCCACTGCAGCTGTGAGTTGCAGAAGTCAGATGAAGAAATGGGAGAATGAGGTATATTTCTGGTCATTATGAGTTACATTTTGAAGGTCAATGCTGTAATCTGCAACGCTACTCAACTTTCACAGCAGTTCAGAGCTAAATCTTGACAGACCTAAGGGATGGTTGCTAAAAATATCCCCATGTTTGCAATGCATTACGTAATTTTATACTCACTGCACTTGAGCATATTCAATTTCTTAAGCAAACAAACATTCAAGGAAATGAAAGATAGTGAATTTCCTGAAGCTTTGTTACTTTTCAAGTAATGTAAACAAAGGAAATGTGAAAAAATATTTTCATTATTCCCACTCACCCCTTCATTTTCAAAACAAAGAAAAGTCATGACTTGCACAGCATCACACAAAGACCAGAGCAGAGTAAAGCTTGATTTAGCAGGAAAACAATCCTCTCAGTTTCAGTGCCACCCCTCTTCCTGCCCCCAACCATATTTCATTCTCTAAGGTAATTATCAAAAGCCTCATGATGTTCTCATTTTCTTCTCTTCTGCAAGCACTGAAAGTGATTGAATGTTTAAAACAAACACACACACTGCTATTAACATCCTTAGACCTTTAGGTCAATATTTCAGTTGCTATTAGAAGTCAAACAGTTTAAACCATGGCCGTTCTCATCCTCAGCCTCACCCAGCTGCTCCCCACTCCCACTCTATCAGCTCCCATGAAGAAAATCAACTTTAGCCCAGCCAAGACTAGTTCACTGTGGGCTTTGGTCACAAAAGCAGAATGAATTTTTAGAAAAGTCTATAAAAGGAACAAAGACCCAAGGCAGTGGTGAATATTGTGGTTCACTGATACAAAGAACATCAGGAAAGGCAGAAAGTTAGTTTCAGAAAGAGCAAGCACTTCCCTTTAAAAAAAACACCACTAAAGCCAAACAAAAAAACCTCACTCAAACACACAAGTAACAGAAACCCTGCACCTTTTTTCATAACAATGGCAAACCTTGCTGGATACATTCAAGAGTCATAACCCCAGCTAATAGGTTTTCAGGGACTCCTGAGGCCTTCCAACACTTTTAGAATCCTGTCTTGACAGCAAGAATTCAGACACACTCCATGGAAACCAACCCCACGTATCCCTTTCCTTTTCCATGATCCTAGCCTCTCCCTTTCCGCCATCTTTTGGGGTTCTAGAACAGATGCAGAGTTTTGCTGAGGTAAAAATACCTACCCATTAGACAAGAAATAGAGCCACTTACTTATCCCAGATTAAACATGCAGATTGATCCAAATACTGTATCATCAAAGTGCCATACTGCCTTTCTAAACACTAATTTCTTTACCTCACCTACTCCTCAACTTTAGAACTGGGAGTGCAACATTTTAAATCAAGACCAGTGCATATACACCATCCAAAACACCAAATGGACTACATAAGTGCCCCCAAAATCCTGGATCCAGGCTGTAAACTACCAGCGTGGGAGATGCAGGTCAGTAATCCACACTGTCACTAGAATCTCTTCTTCTGCCAGGGAACTCATGATCCACTTGCTGCATGCCAGATAGTGACCACGTAATGGTTGAGCAGCATGAGTCACATCCAGGAAGAAAGCACAGGAGCACCTAATGTCAGGTGGTTGTGGCACCAAGAGCAGGAAACAAATGGTTTTACAAAAAAAGAAAGAGTAAAGTAGAGAGAGAGATATGCTAAAACCACTCCCCAGAAAAAGCCCTCAGAGACAACAATTCCTTCCTCCTCACTCCTTACTTCTGTTCAGGGGATCTGCTATCAGCTTCCCTACCCACTCTCTCCCAGTAGAAAGAAACTAACAGAAAACATGAACAAAATTAAGAGATGGGAGAAGACAAAAATGATGAAATCAAAAACATTTCTTCACAACAGAGAAGGCAAAATGCATCCCAAGACTCAAGATTCTCTAAGTGGATGAATTACCCGCAAAGCTGAGTGGATTGAAAGTCTCTGTAGCATTGTCTGTTTGGTGATGATCACATCACAATTACTGCTTTTATTATTTGCTGAGCAGATGTAAGGTAAAATGAATGAGCATGTTGTTTTATTTAAGAGATTATAAACTTCATACTTCTCAAGAAGTATGTCAGATGCAAATCTAGAGATACAAAAAAAAAAAAAAAAAAAAGAGTAGAACTACCACTTTCATCCCCAAATTGTCCATGACTATAGAAAAAGTTCACAAACTGCCCTCAAAAGCTAGCACCAACATGATTAGTATTGGGACACAAACAGGACGAAACAGAACTGGACATGAGCTGGTTATTACACAGGACCCTGCTCAGCACTGACTTCTGACCTTCCAGCTGTAATCTCCAGAATTACTGATCATTTCTGAAAGGCCAACGCAAAATATAAGAGCAATTTTAGTGGGTTGACCCTGACTGGATGCCAGGCTCCCATCAAATCCACTCTGTCACCCCCCTCCACAACTGGACAGGGGAGAGAAAATACAACAAAGGATTCAAGGTTTGAGATATGGACAGAGAGAGATCACTCACCAGATACCGGCACAGGCAAAACTGACTCAAATTGGAGAATTTACTATTAACTAATTGAATTTATTATGAACAAAACCAGAGCAGGATAATGAGAAGTAAAATAAGACCTAAACACCTTCCCCCCCTCCTCCCTCCTCCTGCCCAGTGAAACAGGGAGACAGGGAATGTGGGTTATGGTCAGTTCATCATACGTTGTTCCTGCCACTGTTTAGGGAAAGGAGTCACAGCCTGCTTCCACATGGCTCCTCCACAAGGACCCAACTCCTAACAAGGTACCTGCTCCAACATGAGCTCCTCTCATCATGGGTCCACAGGTGCCTGCCAGGAGACTGCTCCAGCATGGGCCTCCCACAGGCTCACAGCCTCCTCTCAGGCATCCACCTGCTCCAGTGTAAGTCTCCTCCATGGGCTGCAGATGGACCTTGGCACCCCCATGGACCTCCATGGGCTGCAGGAGCACAGCTGCTTCACCACAGGCTGCAGGGGAATCTGAGCTCAGGCATCTGGAGCACCACCTTCTCCTCCTTCTTCATTGACCTTGGCATCTGTAGAGCTGTTCCTCTCACATATACGCACCTCGCTCTTCTCCGGAAGCAATTACATCTGCCAAACAACTTTTTTTCCTCTTCAACTTGTTATCACAGACATGTTGCCATCATTCTGACTGGTCCAGACTTGGCCAGTGGCACGTCTGTCTTGGAGCCAGCTGGCGTTGGCTCTGTTGGACATGGGAGAAGCTGCTGGCAGCTTCTCACAGAGACCACCCCTATAGCCCCCTGGCTACCAAAACCTGGCCATGCAAACCCAATTCACATTCCTTCCAAAAAGAAGCCCCTTCAGAAGTCCCAACCAACCTCCCCTCTGCAGCAGTAAGTCTGTGCTAATAGCAAGTCACTAAGTTTTACATAGCCTATAATGCATGACTTAATTACATAATGCATTCCAAGAAACTCTGGCAATCCCATTTTTTTTCAAAGCGGTATGAGACTGGCAACTGCTGTCTAGCCTCTTATTTTATTCTCTGATATGTAGATAATTCTCATGAGTATTAAACTGCTCCGATCAAACATTCTTTTCCAAAGCTCATTTTCTTGAGTCTGTTCAGTTACCTTTTATAGCTCATATTTCAGCCTCTAAAATCACAACAAGCCAAGAAGAGAGCCTTGTTCAGTGTACAGTGTTTGCCTTAGGGGAGAATTTGCCATCTTGAAAACACTGAAGTGAACGTAGTCCAGCTGAGCAGCAAACTACTTTTTGCTGGCAGACAACATTAAGGTCTCTTAAGCTATTTTCCATGTGATCAATTCACCAATTAAAACACCAGCACATCAATTCCTCTTATCTAATTCTTTATTTATAAGTCAGCCACACAGCCTCCTTAAGCCCTTAGCATATATCCAATCTTCACAACTCATGTTCAGAGACAAATATCATCGTACTACACAGGTAACAAGAGACCAGCTCCCACTGGGTTATGTGACTCTCCCTTCTCAAGAATTCATGGAACATCTATTAGCAAAGCCTTGAACTGACTTAAGCCCATTTCCATCTTGATCCACTTTAATCTTTGTGACTATCTCACACCCTTGCCCAATATTCTGATCATAAGTTAAAAGTACTGAAAAATCACACACATATTTCAGTCTCAAGGCTGAGCTGACAAGACTCTGAGGGAAACACCATATTTGGTGATTTGTATTTCTTTAGGAAGTGAGATATTTAAATAATGCCCCTCACTAGAATCAATATGCAAGGTCATTAACCAGGATTTGGATTCATAAGTCAAATTAACATCAAAGGAAGTTGAACAGCAAAATAGTCTCATCTAGCTCCCTGAAGACATACCTAACAAATCTCTATCAAACTAATTAAAGAACTACATTCCAGCCTGCATGTCCAGTCACTGGGACTCCCTTGGGGTATAAGTACCTCAGGTGCTCCCAAACACAGCAGACATCTACTATCTAAACTGCTACTAGACAAGTGCTGGAAACAGCTCCCATGCAAATGTTAGAGTTGAAGCCCACAATTAAATGCACAGACATCAGGTAAAGTGGTCTGCCTCACGTTCAGTAACAGAAGTCCAACACAAGGCAATACTATGGATAGGTCAGGAGCAACCCAGAGCACAGAAGTCATCTAGCCCAATAATACAGTAGAGATAAGTATGTAGCTGATAGAATACATGTAAGAAACCCCTTGAACGCAAATGGTCATAGACTGAGGAAAAGCAGATACCTTGTCCTCCCCATTCTCACACTAGAACCACGATTTTAAAAAAGAAAACATTATGAAGAATCTCTACTCATCTACAGCTGGGGTGTCAGAAGCAGAAAATGGCTTTTTATAAATAAAAAAAAGTTCATACATTCTCATTCTTGTGAGCAGCCTTCATTCTTCGGTTCTAGAAAGAAGAGAATTTAAGTATGAAGTGTAGATTCAGATTTCAAGTGGATGAACAGCCACAGGCTGATGTGTGTTATGGCAGCTGAGACAATCTGCACCTGATCTAAGAGAAAGCAGAAAAGAGGCACAGCCAGGACATCTCCATCCTGTATCTTTTCTGTATTTTTGGTTGCAGCCATTGCTCTACTTTCAAGGCTATTCTTTCCCAGTGTTAGGAACCAAGCCATCATGGTGTTGCTTTTTAACAAACACCAAGTGAAGAACTTTTATCTAATTTGTATGTCATGCAGGCGAACTCCAACCCAAGATGTGGCCCCGTGTGCTCATCTGGAGCCTAGCAGTAGCTTGTTACCAGAGAGTGAAGGCTAAGTTTAGCAACACCTCCCACACTATCTAAGGTTGTGCGGCAGAGCCTTACCAAGGACCCCACAACAAAAGCTTTTGTCCAAATCCTCTTGTGTCCCTTTCATTTTTCAAAACATCCAGTAATAATGAGTGCATTGCTACTGACGAGACTAACATTAAGACTACTTCATCATAGCTACACCTGCAAAGGTATTAGCTTTATTTAAAAAGATTGGGCTTTACAGTGGGAAAAACACCCCAACTAAACAAATACATCATCAAGAACACTAGAGGAAGAAGAGAAAAAGGCCTCTCTGTAAAGAGGTAGTAGGCAAATGAAAAAGGAAGAAATGCAGTAACGGCTAGCTAACTAATTCACAGGGAATGACAATAGCACTTAAAAGCTGAGACCACACACCATATTAAAGAGACTGATAAATGGGAAGGTGAAGACCCAAGTTTTCTCCAGCCATAGTGTCAAGTAAACATAATTCTAATGGACCCACTGGAAATTAGTCATCCAGCTGTTTCCATGCTGCGTCGGAAATGCATTTGTCTGGCTCTGGTCATGCCCTACATCCATCCCTCCGGGACTTGAGGTCTCTTGTAGACTGCGGCTGACAGGATTTTAGATTGGCAAAAGAAATGCTCCTATTCTTTCCATATTTGGTGACTGCTCTGGAATAACTAACTCTTCCACCCCTAACATTCCTTCCAATGCATATCTGAAAGGAGCAACAGGGAATAATGAGGTTATAAAAACACTCCCAGGAGAGTAATATTGTGGCAAAAAAAAAAAGTCCCCTCTGTCAGCAGCTCACAGTGGATATCTAAGAGGATGACAGGACAAGCCAAACATACAGCAACATTCCTACATACTCCTTTATAAACTCAATCATCTCTGATTAAAGTACTTCTGAATAAAAAGGGTACCTGTGCATCTGATAGATTCCAATCAATTTCTTCCATAGATTTGCTGAGGTGCTTTTTGCATGCATGCAATCTTTCAGCATCCATTACATTCTCTAATAAGGCAAGCCTAAGCATTTCACATCTTAACAATTAAGCTGTTTGAAAGAACATGCTTCTGTTTTAAACAATGCACCTGTTAGTTTCTGTTGATGATTCTTAATGGTTCTATCAGAAAGGACAGTGAATAATTTTGCCTACTTATTTACTCCATAACGACAATTTCCAAAATGAGATTTTAAATAGCTAGACAAATGAGGGCCATGCCACCTCTCCCATTTTATATGTGTACAAATGAAGGTGGAAAGAAGAAGGCTCACTCAAGATAATCTAGCAGACTAAAGGAAGAAGTAGGCATAGAAACTGTATTATTTTAGTTCAAAGACAGTGTCCTAGCTATATGATGATACAACTTTTCAGTTTCTAGAATATTTATTTTCAGTAACAAAGCCTGATTTAGATTTAAAAGAACACAAGCACACTGAGAAGAACTAAGAAGCATCATTGCACATACTGAAAGATGGAATTTAGAAGGAAAACTTTAGACCATGAGACCCCTCCTTTCTAACCAATGCCACCACTTTAACTACTCATGCCCATTTAAACACATTTCCTCACATTTCATTCACGGCCAAAGGCCAAGGGCTCATCAGAAAATTATCTATTACTACCAGCCTAGATATGTATATCTACAAACCATAGAAATCACACAGATGCAGCCCGTTCCTCTGTTACGTCACTTTTAATTAAAAATTTTTTCTTCAATTTTACAAATACAAGCTGTACAGAACTCAAGTTCAATGTTCTTACCTCAGCTGATATGGAGGTATCTTGATAGCAGCATCGGGAGAATCCAAGGTTTCTGTATAATTAAAGGAAACAACAGGGCTTTTAACAGAAAGTTCTGAGTTCAGCCACAGTAATACATCTGGCTAGCGTCTACAAGCCAATGATCCTAAAGTCTACATCTACTCCAGCTGACAGAACAATAACCACTGCTGCTCTAAGTTGCCAAAGCCTTGCATAAATATGTCAGGACATTGCACGCCCAAGGAGAAGGCATAGAGTACCATCTTTTCCCTTTCATTTATCAGCACTTTGGCAGCAAATCCACTAAAACTGGAACAGTATTAGAGGATATTTGCATGGCTGCTGTGCAAGACTAACACACAATTAATGAAGCACATCATGCAACATCAAGATGAAAGGCCAGTAACAAGACAGCAACAGGTCTGATCTACCACAGAATGTTGTAGCTATGTACAGATAAAAAAATATTTAAGCAATTGAAAGTATCCCAGTTATGCTGATTTAAGGGTCTTGATGATAAGTGTTCCACGTTTTTAATGCCAAAAAACACTTCAAGCCACAAACAATCTCGGAAAATGGGTGGATGCTGAAATGTACCCAAGCTTGTATTCCCTTAAAAGATTAACTCGTTATACTGATCACTGTATAGCAAGGATAAAAGAGCTCATGGAATAGGGTAAAACAAAACTTCTAGCTTTAAAGATAGATTCCCGAACATAAGCCAGCGTAAAAACAGTACTGTATGTTTTTTTTACGGTGATTTAAGGGAGTGAGGGGACCTTTTAAGGAAGAGAGAGCACCTCCAAAACACACACGGAAACTGACAGCCACTGATACCCATGTATCTGCCTCGCAAGAGCCACGAAGATGCAGGTGGGGGGGAAGGCGAGGGTCGCGGATGCTCTCCGGAACCGGCAGCAGGTGCCACGGCCCCTTCCAGCGGAACGGAGCTCCCGGGCATTTCGAACGGCCCAGATGCTCCAGTCCCTTCCCAGCCGCTGGAGGCTCAGCGGCCGGCGCGGAACAAGTTTGTTGAGGTCTCCCTGCCCCCGCCGTTACAAAACCTCTCCATCGGCGGCTCCTGCCCCGCTCCGCTCCCCCGCGGGCACCCCGCCGCCGCTGCCCGCGCCCCTTACCGATGGCCCAGGTGCAGCTCTCCTTGATGGCCCTGTGCTTGCTCCCCGACGCCTCCTTCTGCAGCTTTCGCAGGATTTCTTCCATCTTGCCTCCCCCGGGATCCTCGCCTAGTGGCGGGGGAAGAGGAGAGGCGGCGAGGAAGAGGAGGGAGGAGGAGGGCGGCGGAGCGGTGCCGGGGCTGCCCCCGCCGCGGCAGTGCCTACGCGGGAGAGGAGCGCGGCCCCCCGCTGCCGCCCCGCCGCCGCTGATGAATCACGCCGAGCTCCATGGCGGGGACACGTCAGTTGTTGCGGAGTCCCTCCTCCTCCTCCTCTCCCACCCCGGGCAGGCCCCGCTGGCGCAGCGGGGCTGGGGCCGGGCCTGGCCCTTCCCGCGGGAGCGCAGGGACTCTGTTCGCGGCGCAGGGGCTGCAGGAGCCGCTGAGCGGAGCGGAGCGGAGCCGGCGCCGCCGGAGCCGGAGCCTGCGGCGGCAACAGCCCCGCG
>VZRF01001728.1:454703-524973 GCA_013396875.1 Vireo altiloquus | reverse complement strand
GCTGGGTGGCCGCTCGGGCCCCGCGGCTCCGGCCGGGCTGGTGCTGCCGCTGAGCGCGGCCCGGGCCTGTGGGGCAGGTTACCGCTCCCGGCGGCGCTGCCGCAGCGCAGCCCCGGTGTCCCGCAGCGCCCTGCGGAGCCGCGGGCGCTCCCGCACCGGGCCGGACGTAGGGAGCCAGGGCAGCACACCGGCGTGTGCGCCGGCTGTGGGTATACCCTGAAACGCGTGGGGTCAAATAAGTGGCTGTGAGATCTACGCCTTTCCTCTTAGCTGGCAAGTGCCTTCACAGGAACGCACACCTTAATGTCTCCAACAAGACAGCCTCCGGGAGAAAGAACATCCACTCCACTAGCTCAGACCTTCCTCTTCGCATCCGGAGTGCTTCCTACCCACCAAACCTCCTGCTGTCTTCAGTTTGCTGTTTCCCTGCCGTATCTCTAGTTTATATGCTACTTTCCCTTTTTGTGACTGCATTGGTTAATTGAGTGTTACAACGTCGTCGCCGTCTTGCAGAATCTCTCTTTTAAGAGACAAGAAGATGAGCAGACAATGGAAAGAAAAAGCAAATAAGAAAGGCATTCCAGGTAGCAGCTGGCAGTATTAGCAGTTATGTCTCCTACTGCTAATTGGAAGAGTACCAATAGTGAATTACTAGGCAGGATATTGGCACCTGGTGAATCAGCCATCGCATTTCCCATAGGATATTGGGCTTTCAAAGGCTGTCCCTTGTCCAAATACTTACAAGGGCTCATCCTGTGTTCAGACATATAATGAATGCATAATCCATAGTTGCCTTTTTAGGCCAGAATGTAAAAGTTCTGTCAGAAAATAAAAGGATTTAGAATGGTGCCATAAAGGTCTAGAGGTGGATAGGTTATTGCTGGAGGTGGAGAGGTGTAACCTATTGCTACAATACCAAGAATTAAAACAAACAAACACCAAAAAGCCCAACAACAACCAACCTAACCAAAGCACCCCAACCTTTAACAGAAATACCACTTAGCGTCCAATTTCAGGTCGTAAACCAACCTCTAAGAAACTAAAAGTAGTTTCCCAGTTTCTTGCCTCAGACCATGCTCTGCCATCTTCCTTGGAGTGAAAAATCTGGTGATCGCTACTGGCTGAGATTGTCAGGGCACTATGATACTATATGTCAAGGCATAAGTTGAAGTGGTGATGGATTGTTTCCCATCCACGTTCTTCCTCTTTATTCTGTGTTGTGCTTAGTGGAAATGAGGGTCGGTTTTTGGCTTTTCAAGGCTTTGTTTTTGTTTTTTCCTGGGGGGAAAACAGAAAAAGGACTATGATGGTGATTTAGGTATTCTAATGTAGAAATTATGTACCAGAGTTCATTTGGACCTCTGGAACAGGAAAGATAAATATGTATCTATAAGTAGTAAATAATTAATTGCTTATTTTCAGGGAACCACTGATGAAACTAAATTAATTTTTAATTTCAGATCATTTCTAGCCATATGCATCATGAACTTACTGGTTAATTTCTCTGTAGTCCCTACAGGAAGGCCTTTGCAGCTGGCATGTTTGCCAGAGCTACAGCATTTTACATAGATGCTCGATGTCACTGAACCAAGATTTGTATTCATGTTTCACTCACTGTCCAATGTGTTCAAGCAAAATGGATTCTGTGCTGCTAAACACTTTCTCTCAGTAGTAATGTGATCAGCTTGTGAGAAACGAAGGTCCTGTTCAGGCTCTCTAGAGTATCTTAAGGTCTGCCAGTAAGATTATGCAGAAGGAGGAACAAGTAAGCCATGATGACTCTTCCCAAGCGTGTATGTCAGAATACCATGAGTCAGCTTGCTGTGGTGCCATGATGATTTTTTGCCTTTTCTTTTATGCCCCTTTTATATTCCCTTTTATAAAACTTTTATGTATCCTTAGTGCTTTTAGCCCACATACTTGTAATTCTTTAAGTTTGATAACTTAGTATAGACCTAATATTCCATTAAGCCAGGAGACCAAACATCCTGGAAGACTCAGAGTTAGGGGTCAGAAAGCCCTAGAAACCAAGGTCCCTTCTAGAACACATCCTGTAAACTAAGATAGGTACATCCTAGGCAGAATTCCTTGGGATGGGGAGGATCATTCAAACCTCTCACTGGGGAGTCTTTGATAGATATGCTAATTTGCAAGGCCTATAAATTGTACAGGTGATCTATCGTGTGGGTGCATTTCAGTGTCCATTTCAGCGCATTCCGCCTGGGCAAAGTGCTGCACCTTTCAGGATCCTTAAATAAATACTGAGGTAAAAACCCCTTTTCGCCTTTCCACTGGGGCTTTTAATTTTAAGACGAGGGAAAGGCAACAGCTGCAGTTTTTCACATGAGGCCCTCCATTTCCATATGGACAGGAGTCCATCAGTCCTTGAGTCTGTTGTCTATAGTACTCACATAAATAAACAGTAACCATGTCCTGCTGGAAGTCACTCCATGCGTAAGCTTTGCTTAGGGAGGAGGTAATTTTTAGTCATGTGCTCTGTACTCTGTTTCAAGGTAAGTGTCCTAAAATGTCACGGTATCTGGAAGTCCGGCTACAGAGTAGGGATGATGGTGATGAAGCCTCCTGTCTTGCCATGAAGAGAAAACTAAACTTTCTATGGTCATCCTTACAGCTCATAAATATTCCTTACTTTGTCCTGGCTGTTGAAAGCAGCCTTCTACAGTGGTACAGGCTACCTAAGAGTCAGCGCTGTTGATCCCCTGCACAGCTGAAGCCTGGTCCAACTGGAAGTCAGAAGGCTCCTATCCAGATCTGGTATCTGCAGGCTGCAGTGGTCATATATCTCTAAGATGCAGTAGCAGATAAGCAGTGTGCTTTTGTAACTGCCAGTGCTACTGATCTTTTGCATTATGTGAATCTTGATTGTATCCCAGGATACATTCACAGCTCTGAGCACAGCCAAGGAGTGTATAAGCAAAGCCGAGCTACTCAAGATACCTGGAGTAATAGAGCTATATTAGTACAATTCTCTGTCTAGACTAGTAAGCAGCATTTGCTTGACTTCAAAGATCTCCATGCTACTATGTCTCTGCACCTTCTAGTAGCCAAGGAAGGCAATGTGGTCCTCGTTTTAATCCCTTCTGATAGCCTAAGCCATACTGCCCATGCACACACATGCCCTGTAATTCTAGTCTTTGAGAACATAAGAAAAAATTTAAAAGTACAGAGGAAAAGTGTGAGACTAAGGCATGTTAGCCTGTGACATAATCACATTTTTCTATTAGTCATTATTGCTTATGTGTTACCTGTGCTCTGGCCATTTTAACAAAGTACTTTGTCAAGATCTCATTGTATACTGCAGATGCTGGAAAATGTGGACCAAAGAAATGGGCTGTGTCCGTGAGAACTTCCTTCAAATTTAATTACAAAATACTAAGAAATCCCCTCTAATGACAGGAAAACCACCTGGTTCTATGGGTCAAAAATTTTGCCTAGCCTGATTGTTCAAAATTACTCTTCCCAGAAGCACCCCTATGATTGGACTGACCAGCCCCTGCAAAAGAAGCTTGGGCTCTGTTTTGCTCAGGAAGCTCTGTACATGTGACTCCCCTTAAGGATAAATTGCTAAAAAATTTGCAAGTGAAGGGTGCTGTAGCTGGACCATGGACTCATCATCACCTTTGTGACATCTCATAGCAGATGGAGGTACCCTTTCTTCCCTCTCCCAGAGGGCATCAAGACTCAGACAAGCAAGACCCTTGTCAGGATTTTGGTTTTGGTTGTCTGGACTGTAAGTGCACCACTGATGATGGGTGTCACTGTTTGACTGATTACACAGCGAGTTACCAGAGGGCTCACTGAAGTCCTTCCTGAGCTGCTGGTGCTTTCTGCACCCTTCAAAGTGTGACCTTTCTGAGCAAGGCAAAGCACATTAAGCATCAGTGCTGCTCAGTGCAGGATTACAGAGTTAGGGGGGAAAAGCCTCTGGAGCAGAAGCTGTAAATAAAGCCAGCAGTCTTTTCAGTACAGCCTCACAGCATTTATTTGATGAAGAACAGTTGAAGCAAATGTAAAGTCTTGAGATCCATGCCAGGATAGAAATACAAGACAAGACTTTCTGGTCTCATTGAAGATACATTTTCTGCAAAGACAGACAAGAACCAAAAGTCTCCATAACTGTCTTCAATTCACCATAATCTTTTCATCCCTGCAGAGTTGCCAAGGCAATTGAAGAAGGCATCAGGAGCACAGAACAGCTATTCTGGGTCAGATCAAGACTGTTTTTAACCCAGTAGTGTATTTTTAACAGAAGTGAGTTGGGCATCCTTAAAGAAAGGGCAGAAACAGTATAGTGCCCTTTCCTCTGCTAAACTCTCCCAGTTTCTGTTAAATTGCAGACTAGGCACTTCCTGACACAGTGGTTTTATCTTCGTGCATTCAGTAATACCTGGCAAATTTTTCTTCTGGGAATGTGTCTAATTCCTTTTGAATCTTATTTATGCTTTTGACCTGCACAACCACCCTCTGGTAGTGAATTCCACAGCCAAGTTGTATGCAAACAAAAGAAAATTCCTTTTTGACCAGTTTTAGCTTCTTTTTGCTTAGGTTTTTGATGCTACCTACCTTTTGTGCTGTGAGAAGAACTGCATAAGCACACCCTATTTTCTCCCCATCCTACGTGATTCTCTATGCATTTAACATGTTCTCCCTCAGCTGTTTTTATTCCAGTCTAAAATGGACTATTCTATTTAATCTTTCTCCCTAAATGATCTTTGGTCATTCTGATTGCCCTTCTCTGTACTTATTCTAGTTCTTCTCCACCCTGAAATGCAAGAGTTTGTGAAGAAGAGTGGGTACATGGAAAAAGGCAGCATGAAGATTTGAACTATCAAAGCTCTCTTATTTCCATCAGATTCTACTGAAAAGGCTTAAAGGGACAAGAAAATGACAAGTAACCATGGAGTTAATATCACAAGAGTTCCAAGTCAGCCAGAAAACTAAACTTCAAAGGACTCCTTGCATCCCATTTTTCTCCCATAATCCAGAGGTTACCCCTAGTCTTAATCTATGGAAAGAAAGCCTAAAAGTGCCGTCCATTCAAAAGCTGAATACAAAAAGATTGTATCACCTGGCCATCACGTATTTGGAATATGCAAAATGGACAAACCCAAACTCTGAAGCTGTCTCTGAAAAGTGACTGAGCTGATAACTTGTCCTGTAGCAGTATGGAATGTAGGTCACTGAAAGTTACAAATGCATTATATGTATTTGTGTCCATAACCTGCTTTGAAGTCTGTTGTGGCCTTTCCTCATTATGAGGAAACAAGGACATCATGGCATCTGCAGCTGTCAGAGGCTTGTGTTACAAAGTCAAGAAAGGTCAGCAAGGTCTAACTAAATACATCTCTACTGGCCAGGAAATGAATTGTCATTTGCACTGCCCATTTATTGTTAAGCATATAAATGCATGTGTTGAAGTACTAGAAATACTCCTAGAAAAGCTAAACATTTTACAAATTTTCAACCTACTATGCTCTTTTTGAAACAGATAAATAGATTTTCATGCCACTATTACGAATTTGAATGGAGGATCACTCCCTGACAAATCCCTGAATTTGTTAAATATTGTTAAATATGGTGCAAAGTAAAGAGAAACACAAAGGGACAGGTTAAATAGATGTCTAATAGTGTTAATATGTAGATTCTGTTCTGCCAGAGATAGATCAATCTGAAATGAATTCCCTGGTTTCAGGGCAATGCTCTCAGATTTACAGTGCAATAGTGGTAAAATTCGATTCAGAGCCTTCTTTTTATGCATTCATATAATACTCAATATAAACACAAGAAAAAAATCTCCTTCTTCTCCATGCTGCTCCCAAACTCTCTGAGATACAGTTTGGTTGATGTAGGTTGCAAACAGGATGGGGGGTCCAGGCAGACGTTCCAGGAGCTTTTTTTTGTTTCATTCAGGCATCAGCCTCATTTACACAAGAGATGGTACATAGCTCATGCCTGCACCAACAACCCAAGATCTCTCTGTTACAGAACATTCTTAAAAGTTTTTTAGCCAATAGCATGCTTCTAAAGTTTACAGACAAATATTTTAATTAATCAGGAAAAAGCACACGTACATCTGTTACAAACAATGCTCACTTGTATGCCTTCTAATAACAATGCACAATATCCCATTATTAAGCTTAAAACTCCTTTGATAAGCATATTTTCTGCAGCCTCAAGACTTATATGAGCCAAACCTAGAAACACTAACCCTTGTTCAATGTCCTTGCTTACTATATAATTGTATCTTCTTCTATCATCAGGCTTTTGCAGCTGCAGCTGAACCTGAATCCTTTGCTTTATTTCTGAAACCTGTTCTCCTCACTCTATTTGAAAACTTTCTCCCATTTTGCATTTCCTACAATTCCCCCTCTTGGTATAACCAAAAAGAAACTCTCTTAACTTTGTAGTTTTGTCACCGTTTGCATTTCCCACACAGTTTGACTCTGTTGGTCAATGGTGCTTGGTTTTCCAACTTTAAAGACCAGCTCAAAAGATTTAAAAGATAAAGTGTTAGTCTAGGAAAAACCTTGAAATTTTCCCTGCTCCTCTGGGTGAGCTGAGAGCACCAAAGAAATTAGGAGACTGTTGTTTAGTGTACCACAGAGTGTGTAGTTGTAGTTTTTTAGGTTTTGCTATATATAGTATGGGGCCAACATGTTGATTCTAGGGTGTCGTCTTCTTCTTCTTCATCTTCTTATTTCTTCTCCTCGTTCTCTTCCTTTTTCTCTCTGACATGAGTTCCTGTGGTTTGTTAATTGGTAGATAGAATTCAGTGTAGAGGAGACATGTCAATAAGGTTGATATTCACTGGTTTTGGGAACAAAACAAGATACGTAAAGTTTTCTAACTGGTTGATAATAGATATAAAAGCTACCTGCTTTGGGTAGCCATTGCCTTTCTGCCATCGTGTTCCTGGAGGTCACAGCACAGTCTGTGCCTCTGAAACTTTGATAAGAAAAATAAACAAGCTTTGAAACAGCAGAAAGAAGCTTTGTTTCATCTTTCTTGGGACATGAGACACTGAAATCAGCAACACAGCCAGGCCAGAAGTCAGGGTCCAAAGAACACCCCAACAATAAAGTGTTCTGAATTAAGAGATAGTTATCCTCAGGTCATAGTTTAGTTCCTATTTATTATGCCTTTTCCTCACAATAGTAAGTGAGGAAAAGGGAAGTAAGGGACGTACTTCAAGGGACGTTAAGTCCTGGTCTCCAAAAGCTCTTCCAAAGGGTGCAAGAATCTCTTACACTCTATTTGCTCTTGTCCCTGTGGAGACTAGTTTTCATCTAAAAGGTATCACAGAATCACAGAATCAATTAGGTTGGAAAAGACTATCAATTACTTATTCATCTCCCTCTGTCATCTGACTGGGCACAGGACTGATTTTCTGAATTTGGCGCTTAAATTGCATATTAGCAGTAAAGTTGACCTGTAAGTAGACCTGTGGTATAATCACATGCTTGGAAGCTTTCTTGGAATGTTCTTCAAGAGACAAGTTTGCTATAAACTGACTGATGAACTTGTACTTTGAGTGATGTCCTTTTACATTTAACTACTAGTATTAATCAACATGAAATCAATGCTCAGATTGTTATTGACATGTACTTTCTGGAGGTATAATTAGAGGGAGTAGAGCATTCAGCTTCCAGCTTGCTGGGAGTAGACAGTAATTGCCTCTGAGTCATGATCTGAAAATCCAATACTAAGTGATACTGAACCTCACAAAAGCTCTTATTACAGCAATAGTAACACAAGCATCCAGCCTTGTGGACTTGAGGGAGAGCACCACTATCAAAATGTATAATTTCTGAAGACCTCTTTTGCATTAAATGAAAAATCTAGCAGAAATATAGTGTTTCCCAGTGTGTCTTTTGAAAAGAGATTTCAAGGAATGGCATTGCAGGGTTCTGTGTTTAAATTTTAGTAGCTTCCAGATCAAATATACTCTGTCTATAAATGAAAAACCTTGGTGGAAAACAGATCTAATAACCAAGGCTACAAGTTCATCCTGTTTCTAGTAGTCAAACTGGACTTTTTGCTCTCTTCAGCATACTATAGGGCAAGCAGAAAGAGAAAAAAAAATTTAAATTCTTTGGAGATTATTAAAATGATGGTTCTTTAAAGAACAAAGACTGTTTTTAGGGATACAGCACAAATGAATTTTGATGGTTTGATCTTAAATATGCCTACAAGTACTCTTGCTCTCTGTCCTACTGTAAGTCTCACTGATTTCATTAGTAAATGATTGGTCCTGTGCAACTCTTTCCCCTCATGTTTTATTGAAACAATTGCAACCAGCAGAACTATGTGATTTCAAGAGCAGCTTTCCTACCACAGCCCTTCACGTTTGCAATGTGCTCTCTCACATTTGATCTGTAAGAACTGATAAAAACTAGTCCCCTTACTGAACATGTGTAAGATGATTTGCTGAAATTTGTACAGATTTGGACAAGTTTTCTATGTGCAGCAAAAAGCATAACCCAGATACATTTTGTTTTAAGCCACTCTTACATTTTGTTTTAATTCTTCATGACAACAAACAGGGACATCTTCTTAAATAAAGGCTATCAGATTGTATTAAAATTGGCAAAACATTATCTGCTCTCTTTTATCTAGAAATTGTGAAACTAATCTGATTGAAATGCAAAGCAATCACCGCTGTTCCCATCCAGATGGACGATTTCAGCCCCAGTTAGTATTTGACAAAGTGGATGAAAATGAGCTTGTACTGTGGCAGTTGCCAGGTAACCTTGAGGTAGTGCCACCTATAATGCCAGCCAACTTTATAAATGACATATGTATTACAGATACAATATTGATTTCATGTAGTTACATGTCACCAGTAATGAGAAAATTGTTCATTTCATTTGCTGTGACTTCTCCCATCTTTGTGGAAGTTGAAAACATTATCTTCTTAAATACCAAGGGTCTGCTTTGAATAATTTCATCATTTGGGAACAAATTAATCCAATTGTTGCCCAGGCCAAGGGTAAGCTGATCTTTATGATGCAGAACAGAGCATCATTGACCCATTAATGAATAGTGATGTAGATATCAGAATAAGAGGATTTAGTCATGTTGCTTTAGTCATGAGTTATAAGTACAAAGTATATGAAATAGAAATAAGTTTTTAAATTTAAACTCTGAAGTTCCATTTGTTTCCATTTAGCCTTGTGCAGAATGTTTTAAGCTAATTTACTGTTTTGGCTATAGACACAGCTTCCTACAAGCACTATAAAAGGCTTTCTCTTCAGAACTGGAAGCAAATCCTGTAGCTACCATAACCCTTCCCAATACACAAGTTAACATACCTCACATATTCCATGCAGTCGTTGGATGCTTCAGTGTATGTGCTTACACATGACTCTCTGAGGAGGGCAGCACCAATTCCTTCCTTCCTTCCTTCCTTCCTTCCCTCCTTCCCTCCTTCCTTCCTGCTGTTCCTGTAAATTGCAGTTAGCCACTGTAGTATTTGCAATGTTGTGAGCACACCCTATTGTTGTACCTTACTGCCTGAGATGCAAACAATATAAAAAGTTAAGAACACTCTTTATATAAAGATCACATAATTTCATGTAAGTATATTTGAACACTCTAATGGAGTCAGGTCTGGTTCAAGAAAACTCCAGCTAAGCAAGAAACTTACTGCATTTTGTGTGAACTCTTCCTTGTGATTTTTGTCTGAATCATAAGAAAGAACATCTTCAGTGCAAGCTGCATAGTTGGCAGAGCATATATAGGCAGTTAAATCATTTTTATCTCCCTTATATTCTTGTGATTTGTTATTTTTGTTTGGTTGGTGTGGTTTTTTTCCATATACAATTGGGGGCAGAGCAGATGGCAAAGGCTTAGCTTGGTGTAATACGTCCATAAAATAAGCAAAGCTGTCAGTGAGCCTTGTTTCCAGCAGGCCTATTCCACTTTGAGAAGGATTTTTCTTTCACTGGAACCAACCTCAAAAATATGATTTTAAGAAGAAACTAGTAGCTCCACTAGCAGAAAAATGTAACAATTTTGAGGTTCTCACTATGCTCACTGTAGAACTTCTGCTTTAGGGAAGGAAAGCAATACTTTGGGATTCTCTCCTCCACAAGGCAATGGTTTTTGGTGAAGCTTGTCGGAATTCCTCAGTGTTGCTGTTTCTGCTCTTCTGTCATTAAAAGGTGTTTTGGAGAAGTAGGGAGTGGCAGGAAGCTGGCAAAATCATACATACCTCTGTCTTGCATGAGTTCATGACTTGATAAAGCAAGTCACATTATTAAGTGCAGTCTCATTAGGTTCTCTTCAAGTTTGAAAAAAACAAAAGAACACCTTAGAGTTTTGCACCCATTGTATTTGAACTAATTCCTAAATATTTTCTGAAGCTGTAACTTCAGAAGTTATTTCTGCTGTTATTTCTGCTGCCAGCTGTGCCAAGTGTGTGCCAACACAAAAAACCTTGCACAGATAGACAGCAAAGACAGGCTTTACCCCAAAACAATATTTGGACAGGAAACAGAGGTAAAACAAACTTTAATGTTGCTTATTTCTTAGCTAAAGAAATTATGAAATTGACTGCTTAAAAGGTTTGCCAAAGGCCATGCACCAGGTCTGAGGAAGAGCTATGTCTGATGCAGAGCTGTGAACAGAAAACTTCTGAGCCACAGAAGGCAGAAGTGCATTCAACACTGCTTTGTGCTTTCACCACAGTTCATCCTTCCTTTTCAGAGGAACATATGTAGGAACATATTCTTCAAAGCTGCTGACAAGTCTGACTAGCTGTTTTTCTAGCAAATGAAGGAGTGGCAGTTGGCAAAAGGTGATGATAGCACTGGGCAGCAAAGACAGTAACTGCCTGTGCCATGCATTGTATTCTCCATTTTATCTTTAAATGCTTCCTTAGAGAAGCACAAACAAGAATACAATGGAAGTGGAAATCTGACACGTGCTTATAATTTATAATACTCATTATATTTTTGGGACAGCCATCCTTGGCAACGTAAGTTATTTTATTTATAGGCAGGAGCTGCTCATGATTTGCATGGTAATGCATCCACATCTGCAAAGCCTATAAATTAGCCTTCAGCTCATTACAGCAATGCCATTGTCCTACTTGTCAGTATGTAATCTGATCCCAAATGTTTCAGATGTCCTCAAAATAAAACCAGCCTGAGGGAAGAGCTTCATTTTGCAGTATTAGTACACAAAAAAAATCTTCCTCTCCCTCAAGCAAAAAAAAAAAAAAAAGAAAAAAAATTTAAAAAAAGGAAAAAAAAAAGAAAAGAACGTAAAATAAGTGGATGGGAGGAAACTGCTAAGTATTTATTTCAAAAAGATAAGCCCCAAAGCCTAACGCTCAAGAAACTGGAAAGCCGTTGCCATGGTTTAAGGTGCTTATTCCAGTTCAGCCAAAAAAATGAATTTATTGCACTTTTTAAAGGGTTCCAAATAAAAGCAGCTTCATAGAAGATTAAGTCACTTACTTGGCTGTGCATCCTGATTTTATCCTAATGTGTCATACTTGAGCACTTGTATTATTATTACTGTTTCAAGTTGGTTATGCACAGCTATCTGATGTCCTTTATTCTGATGAACCTTATAAAGACAGCCCCTACTTCCAGGTAGTCAAGAGTTTACAATTATGTCAAGATTTTGCCCCTTCATTAAGCCAGCAAAAAGATGAAGTGCAGTGTAGACAAAGCAGGCTCGTAGAGCACATGTCCCCTCCCATCCAGATAAGCAGATGCCTCCCATGTTAATTCACTTCTTCAACGTTCACTAGATGGTAAGAAGTTGCTGGTCCCTGAAGTTCAGCTTCTGAAATATCTCAGGCTTAAATTTGCTGTGGTGGATATGAAGAAGAGGGCTCTCCACTAAACTCAGATAAATGCTTGTTACTTGTCACTCTTGTAACTTCCATCTGGTCGCCTTTAACTATGCTGAGACACATAAACATGACCATCCTTAAAAAAGAGAAAACTGAAACCCTTACAATTACAAGCCCTACCTACATCATTGGAAAGGTCTGTAACAGGATGACAAAGCTGCTGTCAGCAAGCTCTCACCCACTGCCAAGACTTGCTTCTGCATTACCTTACTGCTTACCTCTTCTGGCTTTTTTATCTCTTCCTTCCAACCTCTCCACCTACTCTTGGCTGTAGAGTCCTCAGCAACCTCTCTTCTTTTCTGGACTACTCCTGTAGGTAAATGATTGCAAATGAGAAGAAGGCTTGAAATTAGAGAGTTTTAAGAAAACTGAAGCTTAAGAGTTAGGGGGTGAAGCACAGGTCATTGCATAAGTGTGATGTTGGATTCAGGATCCCGGTGTATCTGCAGGATGTGAACCAGTATATTACATTTCTTAATTGAATTCTGGCTGATAGTAATAGCTGGTTATTTATTTATTTATTTATTTACTGTAGCTCTCTTGTTTGTCTCAGTAGGTGGGAGAGCAACAGAAAAACAGGGCTCTGCATGAGTCATAACCCAGAAAAAGCTCTGCTGAGAGTATAGCTCACACTGTTCTGCAGTGTAGCCCAGGTGATAAGCATCAGTGTTTCTATTCTCTGTGTGTTGTCGGTCTCATATTACCATGAATGATAATATTTGCTGTGATGTATTCAAATACAGCAGTAGGGACGGATAGTTAGGGACATCTCCATTTCATTTTCTTCTTTTCCATACTGACATGAGTTAAAGGAAATGTAGCATAAAGAAAAATAAATACTTGTTTAGAACAAAAAAAGAACACGAAAAGAAAAGATGTTACTTCTAAATCCAGGGTTTTGACCTCATTTGTGTTCAATTGTACTTCTGATCTTGCCAAGAATTGCACAAGAACTGGTCCAGCTATGGACCCAGGGTGGATTTATACATCTCTGCTGCATATCCCACTCCATGAGTGGGCAGTGCCCATGTGTGAGCCACTGTCTTGTCACCCCTGGAACTGGCAGCTAGCTAGCAGGTCTTTCTCTTAAATATGGGACAGTCCTAGTGAGCTCTGTGGGACCTTCCCAGCAAAGAGCTGGGCACAGGTTGAGGGAACAAGAAGGCCTGGTGTTCTCCCTGAAATCTGCGGTTCCAACACACATTTAAAGGCAGCCTTCCTGCTCACAGTGGAAGTCGAGCTGCTCAGTGCTAAGTCTGCAATGAACTTCTCACAGAGGGTCCCTGGAGTGGTCACTGCTGGATGTGCACGACTGCCCACATCCAGGGTGCTCTGAATGTGCCAAGCTGGGGATGGCAGCAAGCACTGATCTGGGTACCTCTCTTCCTCACATCTGTCTCATCCAGAAGCTGAAGACCATTTGGGGCTGCTGAAGTGCCAGCCATAGGCAGCCCTGCATGTCCCACAGAGAGCAAGCAAGCTCTGGCTGTCCTTGGAGCTGCCCTTTTAGGCTGAATTTCTGCACTGGCCCTTCATTTCACATGCTGGCCTCCTCCTGGCCTTCATCAGACTGCACAAACATACTCTGAGTAGTTAAAGAGATTCCAGTGTTTGAGCAGTTTATCAATGCTTCTCATGTTTAATGTTCTTCTATTCCCAGAAGAATGGAGTATGGGATACACTGGGTGTTGCTGTTTAGATACTGCACTGAAAAGTATGGTGTCTGTGGCTAGACAGAGCTGATTCTTATGCCGTTTCTAATTGCACTCACTTTCTCAACGTGGCACAATCTCCTTTACAATAAAATGTGTGGGAAAAAAATCTTAGTAGCATTTTTGTTCAGATCACCTATGATAAAGATTCCTTTTATTTTTCCTCTGCCTATTGTGCTTTAAACTTTTGCTGAACCTATATTTTGTACCTAATTTTTTCATGCTTTGTACTACTGAGATCCAAGGAATTATTTATTCACAAATGGTAGCCAAAAAACCATGCAAAGACTAGAAACAGGCATGCTGTAAAGACAGTTGAAAAACATACATTTTCCTCTGTGTGTATTTAGCAGTTTCCATCTTTGCCATATGTTCTTTTCCTCATTATTTTGCCTTTTAGATTGTTCTTTAACACTTGCCTGTTTTCTTGCTTCTACAACAGAAGGGGAATTGATCTTTCATTTGTTCCGCAAATATTCCTTATTGTCCCAGGTTTTATTACCCCATCTGTTATTGAGTGATCAATTAAAGTCTCTTGTGGTCTCACTTTTCCAACTGATCACACTATACCACAGACTATATTTCAATGTAATTGCTATCTACTCTATGATGTGTAAATGAGTGAGAGAGGAGCAAAAAGACGAAGGTATTTTCCCCCTGCCTACCATTCCTCTCTTTCTGTGTAAGCACATATCTTCAGGGCTTATGTTTTATCAATGATAGCATTTAAATGGAATCCCTCCTTTTCACTCTCTTCTACATGGGTCCAATGCTTATATCTCAGTGTTTGCTACTACAAAGCACAGAAGTATATCCAAAATAAGCTCATCAACACTTGAGGGAAAGAGGTAGATACTGGCACAGTTCTTGAGCTAAAACACTTCCCTGCAACCCTCCCCAAAAAGGAAACTTCTCCCTCCTAGCAATATTTCCCTGTCCTCTCTCTTCCATCTACCAGTCCTTTCTTACTGCTCTCAATGCTTACTCTTGGTCATGCATGTGTTAACTCTGTATGTAGTTTTAAAATTATTTATTCTCCCATATTTTTAGGCATTTACAACACCATATTCTGCACAGTCCTCTTTCATCTTCCTGCACTCAACTCTATCACAGCAAGGAGCTCAAGAAAGACATGCTTTTAAAATTAGAGGTACAGCATGGTTTCTGCAAGGGGAAGTTAACCCCGCAAGTGTGATCAAACTGATGTGAAGAAGGTGAGTTTTCTGCAGCAGGACAAATAGATGGAAATTTCTACTTTCTGTCCAGCACAATGGGAGAGAAAACTCAGAATTATAACCATTTGAACTATTGCTTTTCTTAATAATAGAACAAAGTGGGTCATTGCCAGGGAGAAACACAGAAGCAGCTCCTGGTGGAACAAGGCTTGGGAGAAATTGCGTCAGAACAGCACCCCTGATTTGCCCTTGAAAATAATGACTCAAAGTATTGACGTTCATGCATGCTGTGTTAATCCAGAGTCATGTCCACATGTGCTGCTAATTTAGAGTTGTGATCCCTCATTTGAGTATGTGCTTAAAGACCAGACTGTCTCTCAGAAATCAGTCCACAGTGAACTGAGCTATTGGGTGACTCATTTATAAAAGCTAAACAGAGACTTTAATGTAGAGCTCTGCAGTCAAACCTACTCTGTCTTCTTCTGAATGTGCAGGTGGTGATTAAGTTTATCCCAAAAGCTCCTGGTGTCACTCCTGGGAACCAAAATATTGTTTGACAAGAGCTAACTGTGCTGAGGCTGGAAAGAACAAAAATGGTGATTCTACAATGCTGTGTGGGCAGCTCTGAGATGCACATGGCTTTTACAAAGAAGAAGGAGGAATGGAGACAGAAAATACAGATTGATGCAAGCAAATGCAAATGTTGATGGAAAGAAAAACTGTATATCTATCATGCCAGTTTTTCCGTGAGATTTTGGAATGAAAAATGAAATATGAGTTAAAATAGAAATATGGAGTTAAATATGTATATATATGTAAAATCTCAGTGCTAAGAATGGACAGCAGTACAGGGGCATCCATCTCCTTAAATGAACTCAAACCCATGGATGGAAGGCAGTGCCACACTCCCACTGGAAGGCATAGAGCTTGTGGGCTCTGCCTTGTACACACCTGTGGTGCAGGTGTCTGGGTGGGAGCGAACACCATGGCCTGGGTGACCCTCCATCATCACTGGTGAGACAATCAGACACTTCACTACAGAGAGAAAACATCCACAGTCTAAAACATCTGAGTGAGAGGAATTCCACTTTAGGTCCTTGGCCTGCAGTTTCAGGGGAGATAAGGACCTAAATGCCATAGAATCATGGAATAATTTAGATTGAAAAAGACCTGTATGAACATTAAGTCCAATCATCAACCCAGCACTGCCAAGTCCACCAACAAACCGTTTCCCCAGGCGCCATATCTGCATGTCTTAAATACCTCCAGGGTTGGTGACTCAACCACTTCCCTGGTCATCGCTTACCTGGGTTGATCCAATGCTTGACAACCCTTTCCATGAATAATTTTTTTGCTAATATCCAATCTAAACCTCCCCTGATGCAACTTGAGGGCTTTTCCTCTTGTCCTGCCACTTGTTACCCGGGAGAAGAGGCGAACCCCCACCTGGCTACACCCTCCTTTCAGGCAGTTTTAAAGAGCAGTAAGGTCACCCTCAAGCCTCCTTTACTCCAGTCTAAACAATCCCAGCTCCCTCAGCTGCTCCTCGTAGGACTTGTGCTCCAGACCCTTCACCAGCTGCATTGCCCTTCTCTGGACTCATTCCAGCCCCTCAATGTCCTTCTTGTAGTGAGGGGCCCAGAACTGAACACAGGTTTTGAAGTGTGGCCTCACCAGTGCTGAGTACAAGGGGACAATCCCTGCCCTGGTCCTGCTGGCCACATTATTCCTCATACAGGCCAGGATGCCATTGGCCTTCCTGGACACCTGTCTCATTGCAAAAGAAGCAGAAATAAGGATGGCTGAAAGGGCCTCACTGAGCCTGGCCAAGCTACTCAAGAGGCTCCAGGACACTGGGCAGAGGGTCCCGGGACACAATAAGCCACACTGCGGGCACGGGGTTTTGGCATCAGGCCGGCCTGGATCGCAGTCCCCTACCCCAGCTTTCCTGAGGTATCTCTGCCCCTGGATCGTATCCCCTATCGCAGCTTTCCCGATGTGCCTCTGCCTCTGGATCGCATCCCCCATTCCAGCTTTCCCGAGGTGCCTCTGCCCCTGGATCGCATCCCCCATTCCAGCTTTCCCGAGGTGTCTCTGCCCCTGGATCGCATGCCCCATTCCAGCTTTCCCGAGGTGTCTCTGCCCCTGGATCGCATGCCCCATTCCAGCTTTCCCGAGGTGTTTCTGCCCCTGGATCGCATCCCCCATTCCAGCTTTCCCGAGGTGCCTCCTGCCCCCTGGCGGCAGAGGCATCGCCGGCCCCGCCGCCCTCCAGACACCCGCGGCGCTGTGTTTATATAAAACAGTGTCCGCGTAGGAGAAATCTCAGACCTGAAGGGGAGTTTAAGTGAAAAAAGATTTCCAGCTTTGTATCTGATATTGCACAAATATGATATTTTCCGACACACATCTTCTCTTGATTTATCAGATGTGAATACAAAAGTCAGAACAAACACAAGCATACTGCTCCGCAAGAATTAATAAATCTTTCCAGTTCTTGAATAAATATATGTTCATCTTAAAGGAAAACAAAGTAAAATGCCAGTGAAACCCTCTGGCCCCTCAAGTATAAGTACACTCTGTACCTTAGGTTTTCTTGGAGGGGTGGTTCAAGTAATAGTAAGACCAGGAAAAAACATTCGCACACTGAACCAAGCTCCCATTCCTGCAGGAATAGTTCCAGTGTTAGCCAGGCAATTGCTAGCATTTTATAACATCACACATGAAGATGGTCAGTTTGAAGCCTTGGAAAAGGGGTTATGAACAAAATCAGAATTAATAAGGAGGTCAAAGATGACACAGTTCTTTATTTGATGCTTTCCTTTCTTACATTTTGGAAATGCAAACAAGAGGAGGAGGCAAAGGAAGAAAGTTGCAGCAACAAGTCCGTAGAATTTAGTTGTACATAGACCTTTGATATTGTGTGGGCATGATCTAAGTGAGCCTGAGGCTTTTAGAGAGCTTTGGGGTAAAATCCCTGCCACATGGGATTCTGCTATTTCCTTTACTAGAAGTGGGATTTCACCCAGTGCAGCCTCAGGACAATAAAGAGACCTTTGCACAACCTAAGTGTAGAAAACTGGAGTCAGCCAGCACACGTGCACCTGTGCAACTGTATGGGCACCATAGACACCATGTGCACAAGAGGAGGATTCTTTATGACCCTTTTATTTCTAAGATTTTAGGTCATCTCAGGCTGATGGAGTCACACAAGTTGTCCCTTGCAGGAATGAGAAAGGGTTAGTCACACCTCTGCAGGCCGAACTGTTGCCCGAGTACTTTCACAAGGCTTTTGAAGCAGGCTCCACAGCACATCAATTGCAGAGAACCAGCTTATTTCATCTATGCCAGCCCCAGAGGAGCCTCTAATGTAAACTGAGTTCAACTAAGGGCTAGTAACAAGAGCTGGTCAGAAAAATTGCTTTCTTATAAATTCACATAATGGCAGATTTTGAGCACACATGAGGAAATTGAAGTTTGATCTGGAAACAATGATGGAGTAGTTGTTGTGGGTTATACAAAGTACATCCCATGCCTATCCTGTTTAATGGGTTGAATGACTACCCTGTTTAGGTGATGTTAATTAGGTGGCTGTGATGCCTGAAGAGAGATTAAGTAGAACTGGGGCACTTGGACATGGAGGAAAGTGAGCATAAGACGCTGCTGAAGGACAACACCCATGAATTACAAAATTATTGGATTTACAATAGGTATTCAGTCTGTGGATTTTTTTTTTTATCTGAGAGGTAAACAGGCTAGAAAAAAGTTGCCAAGTAAAATGGATAAAGGAAAGGTACTCCATCCCTGAGGGCATTCTGCAGGGCAGGTGGATGCCCTTGGCACTGTGCTACCCACTGTGTGTCCCACTCCCCTCTCCTCACCCAAATGCACTCTTGGCAACCAGCCTGCAGATCCCCACTGGCATATTTCAAAGCCTGTGAGAGCCCAGCTGTACCTGTCTGGGCTGGAGCTGATCCCTGACCTTCATTCAGCGCTACTTGGTTTTCTCTGATAGCTGGGTGAATGATTGCCAGCAGCAGTAAATGATTTACTCCATGTAAAGCACCACCTGCTAGAGAGGCATATCCCTTGTTACACTGCAGAGAAAAAACATTTCTAAAAGGCCAAAAATATTATGAAAATAATTTATTATTTGCATAATAAATAAATAAAGGTAAGAGTAGTGGTGGTGAAAGAATGGAGTTTTTTAACATGGCCAAAGATAAAACTGAGGAAAGTGTCTTTATTTTCATAACTACAGAACACATCGCTGTGTTCACAGCTGAAGATAATGTACGTTTGGCAGAGCAGCTTGATCCAGAATGCCCAGCTACATTCGGGCAGGTTTGGTGTTTAGTAAAGCAAACCTCCTATTTGTTTTGTTATGTATTAGGGCATCTTTTCCCCATAATCAAAGCACTACATGTTTTTCATGCGTGCATCATTGCAGCCCCACAGAGCTGACTCCTACCATCTGGTCCCTGGGAAGATGTGGGTTATACAGCCCAGAGGTGAGAAAAGCTGCATATGTTGCTGGAGCTGTCTGTTTTTCTGTAGGAGGCACTGGTTTATTAGTTTGCTAGATCTCTTTGCTAATAAATCCAAGTATCATTGGGACTGAAGGCAGATAACTTCATTGGCTGTGTTATAGGCCCTCACTCATACAGAATGGAACATTTGGTGTATTGTCTTTTAAGTTCAGCTGGATTTCCTAGTTGTTAAAAAGACAAATATTTAAAAAGCAAGGAGAAGATGGCATTTCTCTCTTCATGGGATCACTGGGAGAAGCAGGATAGGCCACACAAGCCACTAATGTCCTCAGAGCTTCTCATCATGCCACCGCAGCACCTAGGCACTCTCGAGGCATAGGACAGCCTTGGGAAATGAAGTAATGCAATTACTAAAAATTGAATTCATCTCGATACTCCTGTCTGAACTGGGGGAACTCTCTAACTTTTGGCCTTATAATGAAGACAGAACTGTCCTAAGTGGTGCATCTCTACTGTTTTTCTTGAAAAATTGATGAAATTTAACCTCACTTCCCTTCCAAAAGCTTTCAATTTCTGTGCTGAAGAAAATACTTTCTGCATCTCTTTCTGAGATGACTTGAGTGCTGCTAGTGAGACTACTGGAAAATCACTGCTCAGTACTGCACAAATGAAGTTCTGCTGTGGTGACAAAAAGAGGACCATAGTGCCCAGTTCTGCCATTACTTCTGCCCTATGCAAAGCCTGTGTGACATAGGCATGCAAGTATTTCTGGCAAATTTTATTTACAGCTCTACTTTATTATGAATTTGGAATGAAATCTGAACAGTGGGAATGAACATCAGAAGGATGTTGAGAGGGCTGGTGAAACTCCACATGATTTGAGGTACCCTGCCTGAGGTTTTTTCAACTTGTCTATGGTGATATAATCTTATTGTTCTGATTTTAGCATCACAATCTATTCCCTAATATTTACCAGCGATCCGTACTCAGATGAGGTTGACCATCCCTCCTCACAGAACACCTCTCATGAATACCTTCTGAGGAATTGACACTGGGCACAGTTTGATTATATGTGACATAGCTGTGACAAAATCCCATTTTATGCAGTCCAGTAGGAACTCCCATCCTCCATGAAGCACGTGTAATCCCCCTTACCCGCTATTATTTTCAGCCCTTAAGATCTCGGAGATTTGTCTTCCTGATGTCCTCTTTGCTGAGGCTTAGAAGCTACTCCAAGACTCAATCAAACATGCATGAGTTATGTGCCAAAACACATGCACTTCTAGTCCTGTTGTGGGCACATGGGAATGACACGATGGGATATGTGGAAATCTTATTGTGGAGAAGTGCTTCTCCCATGGCCAAAATTTTGTGTGTCCATTCATTCCATGTGATAGGGAAGCATTCATTTTGGTCATCTTGCATCTTGGAGTGCATTTCTAGACAGGGAATGGGAAAAGATCAGGACAGATGGGTCCTGAGTACCACTGCTGGGCTTTGTCCAGTGCCCAGCACAGCTTGCTTGGAAGTCAGAGCACAACTGCAAGCCCTCATTAGAGGGCCATTAGGAAACATGCATTTGTTTAATGCTAAGCATGATGTGAGACAAATCATGGTTTCCTTGTTAATAATGTCATATTCCAATCCTCATATGACACCTTTCTTTAAAGTGTCTCTTTTCTTGTCAACTGGAAAGCAAGTTTGTGCCAGCTTTTAGTACCTGAAGTGGCTAACACCATCAGTGTTATCAATGTTGGGCAATGCTGGTCAGTCTATCCAGTGATCAGACAGGAGGATGATGATCTCCAGCCCCCACGAGGAAGTCAGGGCCGGTGGAACATCAAGAACCGCACCTTTTTTTTGCTGTGGTTGCGTTTCTGCGGTGTCTGGGCCACGACAGCGGAGCAGGTTCTGGTGCGGGAGGGTGGTGTACAGCGAGAGAAGTGCGAGGGTGAGCCCGGGCGGCCCGAGCGAGGGANGAGCGGGGCCGGGCCGAGCGAAGCGGGCTGGGCCCCGCTCCCTCGGCCGCTCTCCGCCAGCACCACCGGTCGGGGCCGCCGGCGGCGGCAGGCTTAGTCACAGGAATGTGGGTGGGACTCCCTCCTCCCCGGCGCCTTAAAACCCCGCTCGGACCGGCACACTCGCAGTCTCCCGTCCCGCCGGAGCGTCCCCGCCGCACCACACCCTCGACGCCCGGGCTCGCTGGGCGCGCCGCCGGCCGGGCACGATGGTGGTGTGCGGCCTCGCCTGCTGGAGATGCAGGTGGCTCCTGCCCCTGCTGCTGGGCTTGGCCATCATCATGGGCATCATCGCCCTGGCGGGCCGGGGCTGGCTAGAGTCCGAGTCGGAGCCCTACGTGCAGCAAGCGTCGCTGTGGGAGAGCTGCACGCGGGGCGAGGAGGATCTCAACTGGAACTGCGAATCCCTCATGGACTACGGTGAGTGAGAAGCCCTCCGAGGGACCCGGGGCAGTGGGCGCCAAGACCACTGACCTTCCCTAACTCTGTTGTGGAGTAGCTGCTTTCTGGGATGGAGTTTCCCCTCCAGAACCACTATCCATGCTGCTCCGGGGCTCAAACCAGCAACGAAAGAGAGGACTAGACTGCTTCAGGGCCATCGGTTTTTATCAGTACAACACTGAGAAGCTGGGGTGTTGATAATTTGGGTTTTTCCAAAGTTATCTTACAACCAAAGTGAGACAGCAACTGGCTCCAAGTCCGTCTGTTTGCTTCCCCTCAGCCCTCGTTGGGCTGCGGTCGCACAGCCCTACCTGGCACCAGGCAGCTCCCTCCCTGTGCCACTGGCCTCCCTGGTCGGATGGCGAGTGTGGAAACCTTCATGCAGGGTGTCCTATGCAGAACCACACACCTGGACAGTCGTAAAATGGTATTTCCTCAACCCTTTGGAGGGACAGAGCGCCTTAATTTAATCCTCCTGGCGAAGGGAGTTCAGCTATTAAAATGCCTTCTGATCTGCAGTTTAAAATGGTCTGATGTGGGTTTGCAGGCAGGAAAAAAAAAATGCTCTCTCCTTTGTACCTCTCTGTTGCACTGGGGCCTAAATCAGAGATAAGTGTGCCTCTGTTTTAACTTGCTTAGCTGCTTCTGTATCTGGCATCGCCACTGTAATATTCTTACTGCACACTCAGTTTCTAGGTCTTTTGGGGGACTTTTTGTTTTATTGCTAGAACACGTGGGTCTGATTACGTCTGCTTTTCCCTCAAACAATATATTTCTGGACAAATAAGCAGACCCGCCTTAAGATCCTGGATGAGGGTTCTTTAGGGACTGGGGGGCTGGAAGGGTGTGTTTCAGCTGGGAGAGCTGGGACTGTTTCCCTGGGCAGATCTCTTGCTGCCTGAGCATGGCAGACTCACTTCCAGAAGCTTTTCATTGCGACACTCATGCACAAGCTAGGTCCTGAATATGTTGTAAGAGAAGTGGCTTCGTTTCTCAGCCGGGTGATGACTTCAGGCTTTACTGCAGGTGGAAGAAATCTGGCCAGTGAGATGAAAATATCCATCTCTCCCATTAGACAGGGAACAAAAGTTAGTGCAGGATTGCTGAAATCTGCATTGCACAGGGAAAAAGTGCTAATATAGTACAGCTGCTGGAATTTGTTTTCTCCTGTAGTGACAGTTTCACACGTCCCTGAGTACTGATGGGTGTGTGCTTTGTGTCAGCCCTCAGTGTTGTGGGGCAAAAGTAATTCTCTGTGGTTTTTTTTCTAGTTAGCAGGCTGAGAGAGAAGAACAGTATCTTTGACTTCACTTGTCTAAGCCTTGGCTTATTTTAACCAAAACTTATTTAAATTCTTGGCATATTTATATGAACTTGCCTGTTCTCAAATTTTCATAACATCAATGCCACTGTCTACTCAAATAATATTTACATCTAGAGACAGGATGTAACACATGAGTTCAGGTTTGATTTGTTTTGTTTCTTTTTCTTCTATGCTAATGCAATTAGTGTCAAAATAGGTGAGGGCATTTACAAAGGAAAAAATGCCTAGCAGGCATTTATGGCACTGCTGCAGGAAAATAAAGGTTAACTAATTGAGATGCATAACTTCTGTTTTGCATAAAATAATTGCTGTGTACTAACCATCCTGCTGGAATGGTGAAATGAAGACTTCAGAGGGGATCTCCATTAACAGAATGTTCCATTAGGCAAATTCTTAATTGACATGTGGCATGTGTACTAGGAAGAGGCAGAAAAAAAGCAGGCAAGTCACTTATTTTAAATGAGGGGAAAGGGGCAGGAAAAGACAAACAAATATTTGCAAATAGGAGTGTCTCCTAAGCTGCATAGCTCCTTAATGCACATTTGCAAATGCCACATGAGAGGGAAGAAGTGAAAGGGAAAACCAAGAGTAGGATGTCATGTGGTAGGGAGGCAGGGAAGGGATTTTGTTTAGAGTTCTGTACTGGTTTGTGTCTAGGAAGTGCCCTAGCTGGCTGTGTGTGTGTATTATCAAAATGTTGCAATGCAGAAGTGCTGTACTGCACAAGAACATGACTCAAGATGACTTAGTGTAGATCATTGTAAGATTTAACTGTTGACTGTGTGTTTAAAACATATCAGTAAGCCATCAGCTATGCCAAGGATTATTTGCAGTGTGTTACTGGAGAGGCTGATTGTCTTTATAGTGATGAGGTTGTAAGTTTAGGAGCAATATTTATGGGTGGCTGTGTCCTCCTGGTTCTGAATGACTGGTCCCAGCGACTTTGCTTTGAATTAACACTGTAAAAGATGGGCGTGTACGTGTGCCATAAAGGTAACCCCATTAGGTTAACTCTTCTATTCCTGGCAGCCAGTTGGTATTCATTAAGTACACACCAGCCAACAAAGAAAAAGGGAAGCATTCTTCTAGATCCTTAGTAAGTGCCAAAAAAAAAAAAAAAAAAAAGGAAATTAATCAAAAAAGGTGGAACCTAGAAGTAGGAGCCCAGCCTTTGTGAATCATGTTTCACTGCAGCTGTGCCACTGTACCTGTGTCCCAGTAGCATGGACTTTGGTACCGCAGGTTATTGGTGAAACTGAGTGCGTGTGGAGACTTCACTGAGGGTCCAGGTAAATAAAGGAGGAATGCTAAGTGTATGCTTACCTTTTCAATACACCTCTTTTCAGGCATGCTTTTGCCTGATTTATGATGCATTCAAGACAAACTAACATCGTTTATAGTGTCAGCCAAGTGCAGGCACTCGGGAAATGCGTATGGGAAAGGTGTAGCAGTTGGTGTCCCTGCCTACACCCAGAAAACACTTAATGCAACTTCCTGGTAAAAGATCCCAGTGAACAGGTGAGGCTGGCGTCTCTGCCAGTGCGCTTTGCTGGCTCCTGGGCAGGCACACTTCTGCTAACAATCCAGAGACTTTAAAAGTTGGAAATGTATAAGTTTGTGTCTCTCCTCAGCTCTCAGTTGAAGCCAAGTTTGTACTAGAGAGCTTGTATTTATTATTTATTGTTTTGGTAGTGTAACGATTGCTTTTCCTGCACTCCTAAAGCCAAAACAGGGTTGTGATTTCCAGTAATAATTTCCAACCTGCCCTTCCAGCAAACCTTTGATTCTGGGCTCTTCTGTGCTGGTGGTGGGTATGCACATGTCTTCCTCTCATCGGTCATGCTACCGTGGAAGTTTGCACATTATTTGAGCAAGAAAGTAGTGCTGACAGTGCTCTTTTGCTCACAGTCCACTACTCCTTTATTACATCAAAAAAGGGACATATTTTTGGACATTCTGTGTAATGGGGTCTTGAGACCAAACAAGGATTGCTACTGCCATTTATATACAGAAAAATATTACAGCTACAGTGTAAAACTGTGCTCCATCTATGCAGGTAATAATAAAAATTTCTACCATAAGATTACATTTATTCACAAGCTAATGAACTAGCTTCAGCTTCTGGAAGTGAATGAACAAAGGTGAGAGTCTTATTACTTCAAATCCTGTAGCAGTTCATCATCCTGCTAGGCTATTTTCACAGCTCTTTTATTGATTTCTAAAGGGAAATCTAGATTTAAATATCTTAACCTGTAGAGATTTCATCTCCTCCCTGGTGAGGCTGAGGCATGGCCAAATGAAATCAGGAAATACACATAATGCTAAGGCACTATTGCTTGCTTTCTTTTAATTTCATCATATTACTGGTGCTCATCATTAACTTTAAGTAATCATGACCCCTCCTAGCTATTTGCATGATAACATTTGCACCTTAGTTCCTTTCCATAGTGATCATTAATGTAATGTAATGCTATGTAATAAAACTCTTAATTCTTCCCTAATAATTATAGGCCTTCAGCTTCTGAACAGTTGTTTTTTTAATGTTCTTTCAACACCACCTAATTGATAAATACTTTTCTGCTGATTAGATGCATAGAGCTTGACTATTCTTTGAGGCCAAGCTGACCTGGAAACATTAATACCCTCAACAATTTCTCTGCTTTTCTGCTCTCCTTCTGCCTTCCTATTTAGGCAGCTCCCAATGACTGGGATGTTCTTGGTTGATTTCATAAACAGACAATATCTATGTTTATTTTGCGCAAGAAATACTCTCTCTGCCAAATGAATGGATCTGAAAATTTTCTATTTTTATGGGAAAGCTTAAATTCTTATGATTTCGAAGTACTTTTGAGTACAAACCAGGTAGAAACTGGGGCTAATCTGTCATTATATGTCTGTGAGCAGACCTCTCCAGCTCTTACAGCAGCAAACACTGAGAGGGTAAACCTGCACCTCTCCCCTCCTGGCAGCTGGGAGCTGCAGGGGAAGGATCTTTCAGAAAAACAGGAGAGCTGGGTGCCTCTGGGGACTCGATCAGCTCTCAGAAGCATTTAGGAGAAAAGGAGCTGGGAAAGCCTGACTTGACAGATATGGGGATAAGGGGGATCCTACATGGAGAAACAGCAATTTCAGTGTTAGCCCTGCAGCAGCCCCTCTGCTTAAAACTCACCTTGTTGGTGGGGGTGGCAATAAGTCATGTGGATAAGGAACATCCCAGGGCTGCACCCTATGCTGGAGAAAGGTGCAGCCTCCCACCCCAATCTCTCCCATCAATCACTTATTAAAGGAGTTATGTATACACACAATGTAAGAGAAATCTCAAAAATTAATTTTAAATCCAGAGGTTTTTTCTGCTCTTCCTGTGATTCCCACTGGGGATCAAGCAGCTGGCCGGTTGTTTAATGGCTGAATATATTCGTCCATCCCAGAGCACACTGATCTAGTCCTGTGGCAGGCACCTATGACTCAGTCTTAGCAGATCTTGTCAGCATCCACCTGCTGCTAAGTGCTGTTGGAAGAGATAATCCAGCAGGAGAAAGGGAGGAACGTACTGGGTCACCAGCACTGAGCTCTGTCACGCATGAGCACAAAACTGAGTTTCATAATGATGGTGCCTACTGCTGCCTTGTTTCTGAAGACCTGAAGCAAAGCAGGGCTTGATATTAATCTTCCTGACAAGATACCTCCTGCAACTACCTGCGTTGTCATTGTCTTATTGCCAGAGACAAGAAAATAAATCACCTTGAGCAGAGCCCGGGCTGACCTGTATCCAAAAGCTTATCACTTTTGAGGACAGTACAGATTATATGAAAATGACAGAGAGAGCACTGTGGGCATTCTGCCTTGAACTCCTTTGGTGTTGTTTGTGTTCCACCAAACCTCAAGGTGTCTAATGTGAAGGTGTATTTGAATTTACAACCTAAATTTTATCAAATGGATGCCATGTTTGTCTTCCTACCCCTTGTCAGCATAAATAATGCATCTGAAGGGGAATATGCTATGATAACTGTTTCTTCTTGTTGGGCTTTTTTTTTCTTCATAGGGCAAATATTGATTAAATAGCTTGCCTAGATCATCTAGTCTGAATTTGTTTTCCTGGGCTGGCTGTGTGTAATCGTTACTTATCCCTTTATATGAGTTATCACTAAAGAAATCCTATTGTGGAGACAATATTCAATACCTGCTTTGGGTATGTCAGAAAATATTTTGTACAAAAAGATTTTATCAAACCACTGATGTAGCTCTAATCTCCAGACACACATCAGGTCTCCTCCCTGTTCTTCCCCTCAGCATTCCCTTAGGGGAGGGGTATGAAACATGCTCAACTAGCTTTTACTGTCTTGGGTAGCTCCAGGAAGGGACAGGGGAAAGAAAAACCTTTTCCTTATCTTTTTTATGTCAGCTTTATTGTCTTCATGTGGTAATGGTGGTGGTAGGGAGTTTTGGGCAGAGATTTGGCTAATGCATACCTTCTGTAGTTTACTTTTGCTGTTGGATTAGGGAGAAAGAAACCAATTCAAACAGGTCTAATTAAAATAGCTGTAAAACAATGCTTTGCTTTCAGATAGCAAATTGCAGAGAAAGAATGGAGACTACATTGAAAGCAAGATATCTCCAAAGTCACTTCAACTGAGTTGGAATGGACAGCTATGATGAAAGAGTTTTTTTGGGTTTTTTTTCAATGTTCTGATCTAAATCTCACTGGCCTCTTTATTCCTGCATCAGAAGGAGCTCAGGATCCAACCCTACCTCTGTCTGAGTGTGTGAAAGTAGAAACCCACAATATGTAGATGTGGGAATTGAACTTTGATGACAGCTCACTGGAAAACAAAGCACTAGCCAGTATGGTTTAGCCCTTGTGGGCAGGTATCCTGCCTCCAGGCAGGAACACCTTTGCTTGTAGTTGTTTGCACTGGGTTCACCTAAATTACTTGGTTTCTGAAGAGGACAAGGTGTGTGAGGGCCTTTTCACAAGGACATGTTACTGCCAAAGTAGAATTGCTGGCTGTTTTTCTAGGAGGTTTTCCTGCCATTGTTGCCTTGGCCCTGGCCTGTGGTGGGTGAGTTCTGGATGCTGGTGCTGCTCTGTTGGAATACAGCTGCTTGCTTCATGCCTGAGCCTCTTCAGCATGCAGTAGCTTGATAGTAACTAGCTTGATACACCCTGTTCCAGCAAATGTCAAAGTAATGATTCAAAGAGGACTCATCAACTTTTAACTGAGATTTTGTTGTTTTTCCTTCACCTGCTACATTTTAGCTGTGAATAGATGCTTATTTTCAATAATTTTTTTTGTTATCTTTTCAGCTATTCGAACTTTATTTCTTTTTGGTCATGCTGATTTTGCTCCGCTATATTCTTGTCATAAACAAACAGAAATTTTATGCAGACAGCACTGTTATTTCCCAGCAGATACCTCCTGTGATGGTACCCTCTTGTGTGCTTTCACACTTCCCTGTGCATGGAAGTGGTTTTGTAAACTTCCATATCAAACAGGAGCTGTAATGATAAAGGGCATTGTCAGCAGTTGTGTGCCCTATCTGCTCAGATGTCTGTGGATGTCTTACAGATATGGAATTTGAAGGTGTTATCTCTATTTTATGCTGCACTCTATCCCCTTTTTCAGCAAGACAGGTTAGCAGGCTGGAAGTCCTGTGCTGCTCCAGCAGTGATGGTGCCTCCCTGCTCTGCAGCTGTGTGCTTTGCAGGCATTCAGTATTGCTTTGTCATAAGGACATGCTTCTTACAGTAAACCATTTCAATAAAAAATTGTTAAAGAAAACCAAAGAGCTTGCAATGACCTACAGGAGAGTACTCCTGTGTGTAATACCTTTCTTGTTTTCTGTTCTAGGATGGGGGAGAGCAGCAGCTGCCACATACCTCGTTGGCTTTGTGATCTTGGTCATCTGTTTTGCACTCGCAGTCATCGCGTTCTCAATCGAGATCCTCCGCTTCAACTTTGTGCGAGGAATTGGAGGCCTGCTCTTTGTTGTTGGTAAGGCTGGGCACAAAGACAGGGTAATTTAAATGTGAAATTGGCATCAGCAGAAAAACATGCTAGATGGAGCCTCCCTTACAAAACTAGCTGTCTTTGTCTGGCTTATGACTCATTTTCATGGGAAAAAAAAAGGTTGATTTGTGCTCTGAGAGCAAAATCATTAGGGAAGCTCCAGTGGCCTTTGTTGGTTCTCACTTTCCCGAAAGCACTCAAAGGGGACACCCAACACCTTTGACCCTGCATGTCACATGCTGAATCTTAAGAGCTGAGGGCCCTGGGTGCTTCCCACCTTTCTGATGGGGGGAGGAGGAACGGGGCTCTGGGAGGTAACTGGCTCGGCAGGGTTCCCGCTGCTGGCTGTGGGACAGGGCTGGTCACAGCATGCAGGTATGTGCCTTAGCAACCTGGCAATGGCAGCTGCAGCTGCCACAGCCACACAGGCCTGGTGATCTGCCTGGGACAGAAGTCACGTACCTCTGTAACAATGCAGATTTGGTTGTAGGACTGAAGCTAATCCTTACATATCTTAAGTATGTACTTGTCTCCAGGTACTTTTTCTTAGTGGGAACCGTAATATGTTCACTGGAACTTATTCCTGGTTTTCTTTCTTTTCTCTCTGTAGCTGCATTCCAGATCATTGGCTTGGTCATTTACCCCGTGAAATTCACAGAAGAAATTCCACTGACGGGGGATAACATGTTCAGCTGGGCCTATGGCTTTGGCTGGGCCAGCACTGTTGTTGTAATAGGTTGTGCTTTCTTCTTCTGCTGCCTCCCCAACTGGGAAGATGAAGTCCTGGGAAACATCAAGCCTACCTATTACTACTCCTCCCCAGAGAGAGCGCCGTACTTAAATTGAAAGATTAAGTCCAAGTACAGTCAACTGTCAAAACAGAGGAGGACCTCTGATGTATATTTGGTGTGATTGTAGGAGACTGAAAAAACTCACCTTATCCTGCCAGAGTATTTGTTACTGTCCCTGGCAATAAATTAGGAAAAGCATTGGCATCTTAAAGCAAATAGCTTTTACCTAAAGTATTATTTACATATTCTCATGTCAATTCAGTTTGGGTGGTTTACTTGCTCCTTCCCCTCCCAATTAGTTGAGTCATCCTTATTTTATTCAAACGTTTGCTTATGAATAAAGATGATAGTGTTTCAAGTGTAGAAAGGAAAAGGATAGATTTTAAAAATACATTAGTGGGTCCAGTGAGGTAGGTTTTCTTTTTCATCTCTGACAAAATTGCTTTAAACAGAGCTAGGAAAAAAACACAGCCTTCCAAAGAATGCTTTTTCTTCTGTCAAAGACAGTCCCAAGGAAAGAACTTCCCTGAGACTATCATAGTCACCTGCTGCCTTAAATCTTTTCTCATTCCTGTTACTGGGCTGTTGTTGACTATTAACTATTTGAATTAAGGGGGAAATAAAATTAAAATTTATTTCCCACCAATTGATGCTGTTGGACAATATCTCTTCCAAAGCATGGAGCTGGTGTGTGTAGTGTAACAGTGGCTAATGTAACATTGGTGGGTTTGTGGCCACAGCAGGACTTGTGATGGAATCACATATATATGTTATCATAGATTCAGATATTAAACTACATACATTTTTAGATGGTATTTGAGGGATGCTCATTTAAAAAGTATCTTTGAGCAGAAACATAAACTATTCTATTTGTCTACCTTTGAAAAGCTGCAATGTTTTAATTATCAGTGTGCTTTGGAGGGAAATCTTAGCATAAGGTGTTTAAAAACTTCTGAAAGTTTCTAACACTATAGGTACCTCAGAGTTTAGTAAACTTGGGGCTGCTTTGTGAGTAGGGGTAACAGGTATAAATAGAAAGGCAGTTCTGTGAGCAATTTACATATGTGAACCTCATAGAGACATCTGTGTTGGAGTAATCTGACTGGTTCCTCATTTGTGTTTCTGTAGCCAGCAGTTCCTAACAGGTATTCCAGCGAGGTGTAGCCATGCCTGTGTTGGTCATGGACCTGCAGCATCTTACAGCACGTTTAATTATGGTCTATAATCTTTGTCAGGGCTTTGTTCAGCTGGGGAAGAAGGAAGAAGTTCATTTTTTGAACTCCTCTTCCAGCTATGGGAGAAGTAGCTTTAGCAAAGACAGACTGAGGAGGGTACAGGTGGGGTGGGAAGCAAATGCTGCATGTTACTCTGTGTTATTTCTTACTCTCATGAACCTGGTACTTAGGAGAGGGTAAGTGTGTGGGTATGTGTATTCATGCACATGTACAAAATAGAACTTAAAAAGCATTAACCAGCAGAGTGTAAAGCTAAAGTAATTTACAACTAATCTTTTGCAATGCCCTGTATTTCTTGTATTATATATTGTATAGCTTTCTATTTTGTAACACCTTTTTCAATATGATAATGCTATATATTGCATGTGATCCTGTTTTAGAGAGGCCAGGTGATTCCTGAAGGTCCCTTTTCAGCCTGTATTTTATAACTTTACAGAGCACAAATTTCTGCAGACTTCAGAATTGTGTTACGAGCTCAGTTGTGGCACATACAATCAATTGTATTTATGATTCTTGCTGAATAAGAGAGTTCTTTGACAAACATATCCTTTTAAAATGTTTCCCTTTTCTGTACAGTACTTGCTGGTGGGGAATACTGTGTAGACATATTTGTATCATAAGTAATGATAGTACCTACTTCTAGTGAATTCAAAACACAGCAGAGAATATCAACTCAGGAAAATCCTTGCACAATTAAAGCAGAAAAGGAGAAAAAAAGTAAGAAAATGGACACCTTTCCTAATGACAGGGAGGATGGTATGGTAATAGGGTAAGCAGGTTTAGCATAATTTAAGTCTTTTGTATGCTTTTTTAATAAGCATTGGCATAACTTGTCAGAAAAGCACAAATGTAAAATAAACTTGGCTCTGAATGTACTGGGAGGGGTAGAAGCATAACCAGCATGTTACACAACAAAGATATTCCAGACAAAGCTATTGCAAATAGTCATTAATTACTTTCAAGTGATATTAATGTATATGACACTCCTTTCAAATGTGGTGCCTTAATTAAAAATGTTTTAACTGATAGTTGTAGAAACTTGGTGGTGTTTGTGGTTCATGGATTAACTTCATAATATCAAACAAATAAGCCATTCTTTTCTCTTTTAATGTGAGTATCAGTACCCATAAAGTGTCAGGTGAATAAAATGATGTTAAAGACCTCATGTCCAGGAGGCAGAAACTTCATTTTCCAGTCAAATAAGCTTCCGTACACTCTGCAAAACATGTCTGTGCACTTTCATTGAAGTGCCAGGCATAGAATGCTCTTTGCTAAGTCAAAACCTCTTAAGTGCATCACAGCTTAAGGGGGAACTCGAAACATTTTAAATACACAACTGTCTGCAGGATGTCTTGGGTGTGGGAAGTCTGTTTTCTATCAAAACTGTTCCAAGTGCCTTTCCTACTGATCAAGATATTTAAATAGTGAAAAAAAGATGGTGTACTTGCCTGCTGTTTTAAGTGGAAGGCTGCACTTCTCCCACGATTAGAAACCATCCCACTTCTAACCTCAGGTTATGCATGACCCATATCATAGCCCTGTCCTAGTGGCATTTTTAAAGAGACCAAATCAGTCTGTCACTGCTGTCTTACACCAGCCTGTGGCTTCTGATTTCTGGAAAGACAGGTTCATCATTCTCCTGTTTGTTTTTTTTTATCTGTCCTCTTCCCTAAATGCCTTAATTTGAAAATTCATTTACCACCTTGGATTCTGGTGCCTTGCATATGTTTATGTTTGGCTTTTTGTTCCATGTCTCCCCCTTTTTAATTACTTCTAATTTTAAATAAATAAATAGGAAAAATATTTTGGTTCCTTTTAGATTTTCCTAAATGCTCTGAAGATAATTGCAGGGTTTCTGTAATGCCCATCTTTTGACAGGAAGAAAATTTGTACTGCTGTTTGCCTACCAGTCTATATTAAGCTGCAACCTAAATCTGTGCTCACTGAAATTGCCTGAACAGCTCCAGTGAGCTTCAGGCTGCAGGGTTGTTCCTTCTGATCCAACCTGGGATCATTTCAGAAGAATCTGAGCACACTTGGCCTTTGTCTCTGAGGAGTTATGAGCAATCAAAAATGTGCATGACTGAGTGCTAGGGAAGACTAATTGAGCTGAATGGGATGATTAATGCTTAAATCTCATGGATATGGAAAACAGCTGCCACACCCCACTGGGATTTTGTATTTTCAGTTGATGTAACAAGTGACTAATTTTTTAGACAATTCATTGACTAGATAGAATTCTAAGAGATGATTCACCTGACCTTTAGATCCTGCATACAAGGGCTTTTGGGCGTAGAATACATACATAAATCAAGGGGAGTGTAGTAACAGATCGTTCGGGAGGGGGGAGGGTTGTTATGGTGGTAAGCATTCCAGAAACAAAACAACTCTGTGCTAAAAGAAAATGTTGTACACACACACACAGAGTTGCTGAGATCATTGAGCACTTACAAACCAAGCACATGTATCTATGGAAACCAAAATGCTTTAGGAGATGCACAACATTTGAGAGAGCTGAGGTACTGGTCCCACAACTCAGAGCAGTGGGAGCTACTGGCAATATGGAAGATCACCCTGACAAACAGGTTAATCTGTGCCAGTAGGTGAAGTTGCACAGATTTTTAAATAAACTTGAGAGATGATACTCACAACCAGAATAAAGCTTAATCAAATCTGGAGGAAGCATTTGTCAAAAACAGGCATGCTGACTTTCTGAATTTGATTCCTGTAACAGGCATCAGTACAGGAGTAGCAAAATCCATGTGCAGTGGGTTCACAGAACCTGGTAAATGCCAGTGTTACTGCACAGGTGCAGCACTTTATAGGTGTAGATCCCATTTGCTGCACGTGTGCAGTGTATTTATGAGATAATTCCAATGATTTCATGGTGCAGGTCTGCACTGGTACAGTAGGCAGCCTCTTGTCTGGGATTTCCTGGTGTTCTAAGGTGCAGGCAAAGCTGCACCAGCTATGAAGATTGATATCGAAATTCCAGGCAAAAATCCAATGCCCTCAAATTTTGCTTATATAAAATTTTATTTAAATTACTTGAGAATTGTTAGAATTATCCAAAGAGTTTTTTCATTATGATTTTTTGAATGCATAAATTTAATAAGGCTATATTTATAACAAAAACTGCAGAAGAAAACAGACAGACATGCCTGGAGCTTCATAATACAAATATCACAGCTACAAAAAGGATGAATAATAATCTGTGATAAGAACTATGCATTATATAACATAATTAATAAATAGAAATTAATTGTATTCCTCATGGGTTCATCATGGGTTTGCAGGATTGGATAACATGAGAAGAGTTGGTATGGCTGCTGCTTTTTATTTATCTGTGGGAATGGGGGCAACACATACTATTTTTCACAAAGGTCTTTGTGAATACAGATTATTCTATAGGCATCAAAGCTTGCTAAGACTCAAGGTAATACATTGGGAATCAGTGTTCACTGAGTTTGAGAGGGCCCAGAAAGGTTTGGAGTGAGCACTCAGAAGAAACTGTGAACATAAAAGCCAGGTAAGTCCTGTCCTACAGTGTGCTGCCTTGGGAAATGATCACGGATTGCAGCAGCCTGCTTTGATGGTCACAGTCCTGAATACACATGGAGGCATATGGCTGGGGCAGGAGCTGACCTGTGTCCATTACAGCCCCTTTTCAGGAAATGGCCTGTTTTTAAGCTCTCTTTGTGTTAGCAATCCCTTACAATAAGAAATAGGCAGAACTTATAATGAAAAAATAATTTAGGTGAATTGTTGTACATGAAAATTAACTACTGAGTTGAAATAGAAAGACAAAACAACTTGCAAAATGAAACTTGGGAATATCATAATTGGCATTTGGTATCAAGACAATAAGTTGAAAATGTTGCTAGGAGACTTCCATTTTAATTTGAGCCCTCTTGTCAAATCAATTTCATATCAAACATTTGAAACTGAAGAAGTAATTTCCATGTAAAATTAGTTAGTTTCAGCAAAATCCTATTTTTGGCTAAATAATCTCAAAGTGAAAATTCCTGGCTGAAACCCTTAAAGATATGCTTGGTGTGCATGTCATATCTGTAAATCTCAGAGTGTTTAAACAAGTAGTTATTCCCAGCTGACCCATAAGGCAGAGCAGATAAAAGCCATTTCTTTGACAGAGAACTGTACGTAGCAAGGCTGTGGCACCTGGGAATTACCTAAGTGAAGCTGATTTTATTCCTCTCCTAAGGCAACTGAGCTTTATGCTTTACAAGGAGTTACTGTTATGAACCACTACAACAGGACAAGTATTTAGTTATCTTACCTATGTCACAGAGAAGTTGTGGAGCCCAAAGCAAGTAGGTTAAGTAAAATTATCCCATATGCAGAACAGGACAGTGCTGTACCACTCTAACTGCTTACCCATGGGTTCACAAAGTCCCTGAATGCAACATGCTATGATTCTTTCATTCTATGATTCTGTGTGCTCACCAGAGAGCTTGTGCCCCTGGCAGCCACTCAAGGAAGATACAGAAACTCACAATGGTTGCAGTGTCCAGAGGCCATCTGAGCTCCTGACTGAGCAGTTGATTTACAGGACATCCTTGATTTCAGCCTTTTGCCTGGAGAAGGGAGAGTTGACTGAACTGATTAAACTTCTACAGAGCATCTGTAGGAAATACTTGGGGATTAAACCTCAATCGAATATAGAGCTTATCATGTCCTTTAGCAAAAACTAGCTGGCAATTAAATCCATGCTCAGGCACACACTTTGTGCTTTCCTAATCTTGTGTTTTCCTTTTTTTGTGTTTTCCTAACACAGTCTTGAATTGCTCACATAAATGACAATCCTGAATGCCGCCCCGTGTTTGCATCTAGGGTGTTAAAGTTATTGGTTTGCACATGTAGTCTTGCTAAGGAGAGGAAGAAAGCCTTTTTAAGCCTAAGTCTTTGTCCTGTCAAGGCACGCCTGCTTTACTGACAAGATCCAGCCAGCACTGCATGTGGGGCAGGCTTTGGAGGTCCTGCAGCAAGCTGGTCCTGGATGACTCTTGCTAAAAGTTTTAACAAAACCCTGTGGGAATTTTCCTCTGAGCTCAATAGTCAGTGAACAGAGGAAGTATCCAACATCTGCAGAGCTTTCCTGTGCCGTGTGGGACAGATAGAGGAAAGTTTTCCCAAATGCACAGCAGCAGGACTGAGCATCCACTATTCCCCAGATCATCATAAGCATCATGAAGAAGCATCATCATGCCTGGCCATCACAGGAGTGTTCCTCAAAGAGGGTTGGTGTGGGCAAAACTACAGGATCTCAACTGCTTGCATTTTCATAGGAGGGTGTTTTTATATTGCAAAGAAGTAAACTCAAGTCCTGTTCAGAATGTATATCAAGTGTCCTTCTAAAGAATGTAAAGGAATTGCAGCTTGGATTACCCTGTGAATACTCCTGATGGCTAAAGGTCTTATTCTACATGTGCTTGCTATGGATGAAATACTAATCACACGGAGAACACTACTGCCTTACTTCCTAAGGGATGCAGGATACAGGGAGTGACCACAAGGTACAATTTGGCTGACTGAGTTGCATCAGAGTATAGGCTGTGGTTGTAACAATAACTGCAGTGCAGCCCTTTCCAAAGGGAAACAGTAGATTGGCATTAGCAGCAAAAAGAAAAAGACCAATGGTTGTAAATAGATTAATAAATATAGTAGAAATAGTTACAAGATTTATGCTCAGAGTCACTTGTTAGACGTAAGGTAGCACACAAGAGAACAGATCATAAAATAATCTTAGCAAAGCTTTTAAAATCCAAACTCTGGAGACTTCTTATTTAGAAGCAGTGTGAATATTAGAGAATGAAAATATTCTTGCTGCAAAAGTCATGAACATGTACCACAGCTGGTAAAATTATGCCAACCCAGCTAAGCTATTTATATGGCTTATCTGACCAGATCAGAGACTAAAGGTGAATGAAAATATGCTGCCAGTGATTTGTTAGCTTCTTCTTTCACTAAGAAAGCCATTTGTGCCTTGGCTGTAAAAAGCATATTTTAAATACTAACTCTAATGCTGTAGAATTGTTTGTTTTATCAATATCCTCCTGCTTACTTGGTTACCTCAAGTAATAATGAAGATTCATTAGCAATATTTTTAGATGTAGAAAGTGCACTACAATCTAACAGTTTTAACATTGATAATACATCTTCATTTTCGATAAATGATGCTGATGTTAGCCAGGAGGGACTATCCACAGATACTGGAGAAGGAGAACAAGCATTTGCTTTCATGTAAACACCCAACTTGTACATGATAAAAGACGAAGCATGGTGAATGTAAGTCATCACTTCACTTAAAGTTTCCAATCATTTTTCCTTGTTTGCCATAGGAGTATCAGAATTACATGAGATAGATACATCATTTTGTCATCTTTGGATGTATCTCCCTCTCTACTGTTCAAGGTATCACAAATTACTCTTTTACTGAATGTGAAGATTGCTTGTAATTCTAAATTACTTAAGGATGACAAAGATGGGTAAGACACAGAAACATCTGTGGTGACTGAACACTACTCACCTTTCTTTCGCAATGTGATAATGTTCTCTGCGGTATCACCTTGCAAATCCTAACATCTTTGACAGTATGCATTCATCCACAGGTGAGCTGTAATAGAAACTGATGACAAATCCTTCAGTAAATGCTTACCTGAAACATGGCTGGGCATTCTAAATTAAGAGAGGACCATTTTAGTCCTCAACAGACATTGGCTCTCAAACGCCTAACAGTACCTGCCTTCATAATATAGATTTTGGGTACAAAGTTGCTTTAATTTGATTTGCCAATCTCCTTTTAAAGGTGTAATTTTGTGAAAGGTTGAAACTTGGCAAGAAACTGTATATAGATAGCTGAGTGAAGGCTTGTCTACATGCTACTGTCAAATTAATGAATATTTCTGAAGCCATCTCTTAAACACCATATAATATCCAAACCTATGCTCTCTCAAACTTTTGGACTCTATTGTGCCCACTTCTGCCTCAGCTGTGGCAACAGAAAGAATGTGGGTGTACAGACTTGGACAGCTTGCAGGTACCAGCATAGTGTACTAAGGTTGAGCTTCAAGTATGTGCTCTAACGTAAATTTTTTTTTAAATCATGCTTAAAAAATGTCGCCCTGATTTTTCAGCCTTCTGATGTTTGCATTTTTTATAATAGAGTTTCTCACACATTTCATGTAAACAAAGCAATGTTTCTCTAACTGTTCCTTTCGTTTTTCATTCCTCTCCTGAGGAGGAGACAATTGATAGACTTCTAGTTTGACCAGTGTGGTTGGAGAGGAGGCAACCTCATCCTCCAATCCATGGTCATTGTCAGGAATCTATATATATAGAAGTTAAATTAAACTCTGTGCCTTTTTCTGCTTGAGAAATTTTCTCTGTGTGTGTTGCTCATTTTGTGTCCTATAGTGACAAAAAAATTATATATTGGAGTATTATAGAACAGGTAAATGATATTTTAAACATTAGGTTAATTATAACTGAATTTGTGGGTAGCACAAATGTGGACTACAATGAAAGATACATTCTATTCTAAGGAAATGATTGTTCCCTGAAGTTTATTTTACAAAAAAAAAAAAAGGGAGATTATTTCTTTTTTTCCTGAAGCAGCTGAGGCGTCTTCATAGTTGGCTGTAGCTTTCAGCAACATTCAAATTCAATGGCCAAAACAGTAAAAATTCTCCCACAGAGGCCTGTTGGATACCCCTGATGGACCTCTCATGGCCACAGGGACTGTCTGTGCCACAGAGCAGCTGCTGGCAGGATGCTTCAGCTAGCCGGAGTGAGAGATAATGCGGCCAAACCACTGCTGATCTACCACCAGGCAAATGAGGTGTCCAATGAGAGATAATGCATGGTGTCAAATTAACTTCTTCAAATCAAATTCTTCATGGAGTTAGTACTTCTTCACTGTGCTGCAGCTCACTGCTGTGGATGTTTCAGTTTGGTTCTCTGCAAGCTCAATGCCTCCTCAGGCATGGTGTATCAGTGCAATGTAAATTATTAATTTCTTTTATTTAGGCCATTATTGATTTATGGATATTAATTCTGAAAAAAGCTGTGGAGTTTGCAGTTCACAGTTTGTGGCTGTCACATTGTACCATGAGAGTTGCAATACAATAGCAAATCTCTTGGAGTAAATGAGGTCAGTACTTGGATGCAGCCCCACCTGACAAAATCCACCACTGGAGCAAAGGATGCTTTGCATCCTCTGGCCTGTCGGGGTGTTCTTTGGACCCCCCCTGACTCCTGGCCTGGCTGTCTTCCTTATTTCAGTGTCCCATGTCCTGAAAAGATGAAACAAAGCTTCTTTCTGCTGTTTCAAAGCTTGTTTATTTTTCTTATCAAAGTTTCAGAGGCACAGACTGTGCTGTGACCTCCAGGAACACGAGGGCAGAAAGGCAATGGCTACCCAAAGCAGGTAGCTTTTATATCTATTATCAACCAGTTAGAAAACTATACGTATCTTATTTTGTTCCCAAAACCAGTGAATATCAACCTTATTGACATGTCTCCTCTACACTGAATTCTATCTACCAATTAGCAAATCACAGAAACTCATGTCAGAGGGAAAAAGGAAGAGAAGGAGAAGAAAGAAGAAGATGAACAAGAAAAAGCCAACACCCTAGAATCTCCATGTTGGCTCTATATAATATAAATAGCAAAACCTAAAAACTACGACTACAACTCTGTGGTACACTAAACAACCATCTCCTCATTTCTTTGGTGCTCTCAGCTCACCCAGAGGCGCAGGAAAAATTCACAGGCTTTTCCTGGACTCCAACATGGCCTTAACTGCGTTTCATACAAACTGGCTTTGATCAAGGGCTGCATCTACTTCCAGATGTTAATGCAATTGGACCTGACCAAAATACTAGGTTGTAGCATGAGTTGGTTCAAAAGGAGAGTGCAGGGAACACAGCAATATCTCTTCTGAGTCGACAGAGAGAAAACTCTGCCTCACACTCGGCTGGGTGTCCTCCCAGGGCAGAGAGAGGTGATGGCTCAACCCTGCATTGCTCTCAGCAGCCGCAGACAGGCTCTGACAGGCCCCAGGCAGTGCATGTTCAGCCAGATCCACACACAGGGAGTGTTTTTGAAGCTCTGCCAAATCAAAACTTGGGTTTTGTTCTCCCATTAAGGCTATATCCAGATCATACTGTATTTTTAACAATAAACCTTGGTTTCATTTTCCTCTGTACCTATGCTCCAGAAGGGCAAGAGAGGACTGTCACATTCTTTATTGCCTTAGCTTTACAGCAGCTAGGGGAATTTCTTTAATTGTAAATAATAAGGTATGATTTTTAAATGGAGTCCAAGAAAGGCAGGTTACAGCCTCCAGGTGGCAAGTTTCAGAAGCATATGCCATGTTGTGCAAATCGTTCCCTCTCATCTCTGCTTTCACCTGCCATAATACAAATCCCTTAGAAGACAGAAAGGTGTAAGCAGAGCTTAAGTCTCACCTTAAGTGAGATGCTCCTGGTGGTGGGAATGTCAGGAAGGAAAGTGTTAAATGCTATGGGTAAACAGCTCCCAATTTGTTACCTAGTCAGCAGGGCAGAGAAGATCCCACAGATAAACCCAGCCTTGAAGCTTCCCCCCAGCTCAACTGGTTATTGCTCAGCGGCAGCTCTTACTCATCTAAATCTAGGTGGAGCTCCTTCCCTCCCTCCATCCCTCCCTCCCTCCCTCTCTGCCGTGTCTGTCCTTGCTGAAAAGCTTTTCTCCAACATCTGCACAGGCGCCCGTAGGTGCAGGCACCGCCTTTCCAGGAGCTCTGCAGGAGCACCCATTGCTTCGTGTCGCTGAGCCTGTGGCAGAGAGAGCTGTCCTCATCCCGCCAGCCACCCGTCCCGAACCATGGTGAAGTACGGCCTCGACTACACGCGCTGCAGATGGATCCTACCCCTGCTCCTGGGCATAGGAGTCATCTTCGGTATCATTGCACTGGCGGGCAGGGGCTGGCTGGAGTCGCAGACCTTGCCCTATGTGCAGCGAGCGTCGCTGTGGCAGAACTGCAGGAGGCCCGACCAGGGCGGGGAATGGAGCTGCGAGTCCCTCATGGACTACGGTAAGCGCCTACAGCGGTGGTGGGAGCAGGCTCTGAAGCAGGGAGTCACATCCCCCAGATCACCTTCCCTCAGCTCTCCTAACTCTATCACCCAATAACCGGCATTTATATACGAAGCCATGGGCAATAGGGACTGTCACTAAAATACACCAAGGCTTTTGACTAACCAGGTGAAGAAATAAAATGCCCTCAAACCCCTGTGCAGAAAAACACCTAGCGGATTACATAGTACATAAAAACCCACACATGGTATTGTACTGGTGCAGAAAATAATACAGGATTTTCTTCCTCGCTTAGAAGAAGCTGGTAACATCTCACTAATCTGTACTTTCCAGAACTTAATGGCTACCAGTGATCAAAAACATCCAAGCAACAAGTTGTGTGGGTAAGCCTGGTGTTGGTGGGACAAGCAGATCTGAGTGCCAGGAAAAGGGAGGTAAAAATGTAAGATGGTAGGAAGATATTCCCAGGGAGTGTCAGGCTACAGAATGCTGCCCTGAAACTGCCCTGGTAGGTGGGTCGTGTGAAAGAGTCTCCTTTTGATTATGAAAGAAAGCTTTAAGAGATTAAAGGATTTCTTGTTCCTACTAAGTTTTGGTGAAGTATGCTATTAAATATGTTAACCTAGCTTGAAAATACGTAAACCACAAGTGTGGGAGATACTCCAAGAGAAGGATCACTCTGAAAGTGCTCTGTTTTATTTTTTCCTTTTTTTTCTCTTTCTGTATATTTGCTATTGGCCATGGTCTGAAACAAATAACTGTTAATGAAGGGCTGTTAGCCTGAGCCACAAAGAAAGTTTGAGAGCTGTTACAATTTACGTTAATTCAAATTACAAGGAAGAACCTTTTCTCTAGGGTGCAGAATCTCAGCTGTTCTTGTTAAAAGTAAGTAAAAGCACTTGCTGAAGCAATCTCAGGGATCATTTATTACAGCATTTCAAAATTGTTCCTGAAGGTCTATTATATGCCATGAAACTCTACTTTCTATGCACAAAATTCAGCTGTAATTAGTTAATTGTAGCAGGCCTCTGGGAGTGTAGGGCTCCAGGCATGACCAGCGCCACTGAGCATCCAGTCCTGTTCTCAGGGCACCAGCATCACCTCTGTGGCTGGGCATACGTCAGGCCAGCAAACCGGCCTCTGCTACATGGCACTTGTAGCATGGAGAGGAGAACATGATGCTTAGTAGAGGGCTTCTCAGTCCTGAGTTTCCTCCTAAGTTTCCTGAAAAGCAAGCCCTCCTCTTGATCTCCAGGTTAGGCCCTGGAGCATGTCATGAATGCCAGCTTTAACTGGATGGAAAACGCTGAGATATTTCACCTTGCTTCTTTTGATAATGCAAGAGAAATTCCTCCTTACTTCCAGGACCTAGATAGGTATTTGGCATTTCACTTCCTTCCTTATCTTTCGTCACTCTCATAGGCCTAAATCCTGCAGCTATATGCCCAGTTTCCCACTGGACAGTATCTAGAGGCAAGCCAGGAAGGCCATCCTCTGTGTGGACTGCCCTGCAATGTCTGGGGTTACCATGAATCACACCCAGAGTAAGTCCATCACTTTTAACACAAACATGTTGGACTCAGTACACACGTGCAGAACATTACCCAGCAGGTACACTGGAGATTCCACTGATGCTTCTGAAAGCATTAGAAATGCTATTTGTGAGCTGCATGACTGCATTACGCCCCAGGTAGATGTGCATCTATCACTTGACCACTTAGAGGTGACTAAAAACCTGGGAAACCTAAGCAAATCCTCCAAATCCCCCCGAACAAAATTTCCAGGATATGTCTGGCACAATGGAGTCTCTTAGCTAGTGGGAGAATATGTGAAGCTGTATGTAAACAATGCGTGCAAAGGCCAGGTGAGAGTGGGCTACGCTGCCAGGCTCATACATCTGCCAGATTATGCCATTAAAATGCAGATCTTGCCCTGACCCAGGAGAGGATTGTAGACCTGACTGTTAAGGATACAAACTCACGTCACTGTCCTGATCCTTTCCAGACCTTTCCCTCAGACACCTTCTCTCCAGAGGGGGGGATGTGCTCAGATCCAATCCCGTTCTCCATTTTTCCATGCTCAGTGATGCAGAGTTGGGATTTTTCTTTTGTGACTCCCACATTTTCTCATGAAGAGCAGAGGTGGCTGATGCTGGTCTTGGATTCCACCCAAAAGACCAGGCCACAAGAGCATCTCACCTGTGAGCATCCAGGTCTTGTGTTGAGCCTGACTGTAGCTGCCTCAGAGACGAAATATAGGGTTTCAGTAATTCTGGGATTACATTTATCTACTGTGCTCCAAAAAGGTCATGGAAAACAGCATTCAGCATCATGTTCCGTGGGATGTTTAACTTTGTGCCAAACTAAACACAGTGCTGGTTAAACAAAGAGTAATTACACGCCACCCTGAGTGTAGAGACAAAAGATGTGATGTAAACATAAAGGACAGAAATGTTTTACATCCTTCATGAGATGAGATCTCTTTTCCTCCCTCTGTTCCACAGTTTCCATCTTGTTTCTTCTGACCTTTACTCTCTACTTCCATGCTTAATCTGCCACTGGTTGGGTAGGTTCTGAAATTCGTCCCTCCTCCAGGGGTGGTTTCACTGATAAACATGATATTTATGTGTACCCCGGCAGCTGCCAGCAAATATTGTCAACATGACTTGGACAGTGTAGTTATCTTAATCCACTACAGTCATCTTCATCCTATCATAATTAGATGTAATTGCAACGTCCTTGCAAGTTGTTAATTATAATATGCAAATTCAAATCAAATTCTGCACGTGCAATGTTTATAACTCCCCTTGAATCTCAGCTGTTTGCCTTAAGATATGTTTATACAGTCAGAAGACAAAAACTCAACATCGAGGTTGGCTATATTGGCAGGGAAGAAGGTTGAATATCTCATTGGCTGCACCAGCGGAGTTTGGAGGTTTTGACTTTTTTTTTTTTCCTTTTTTTTGGAAAGACAGTAGAGTAGCTCCACTGGTGCACTCATCTTCTGTGAAAGTGTCTGCTCACCCACGGTCTTCTGCAAAGTTTATGAGCTTTGTGGAAAGTGAGAATATGAAGAGTTTATACACTCTGTTACATTCTCCAAGACCATCTTCTTTATTTCAGATCATCTTCTTTAACCATAGGACATTCATGCAGGCTTTATCAAGGACTTTTGCTTTTCAAGCATATTTAGTTCAAATACATAGAAGTTTCTAGAAAAAAATATCCAGTGCATTAGGACACTTACTCAAAACGCATGGACTTCAGGATGAGGGACTGAGAGATTCATTGCTCTTGCTCTTCATTGTTCTAGCACTTGAAAAAACAAAGGGCTCAATCTTACGACATGCTTGAACATTTACAAGGAGAGATGAAGACTTTTTGGATAGATAATGAGCAATATGGAATGTTTCTGTGTGGGACAGCCCTGAGCTTACAAAGAAAACGCACAGGTTAAACCCCATCATGCTGGCACAGCATTCCTTTGTTTTTCTTGTTCTTTGGCCATACTACCTGCCTTGAACAAGGTGTGTCTTGCAGACCTGACATACTTCTTCAGTATGTAATTTATTCCACTGCAGGCTTTGAAGATGTTAAAACATGTGTAGGTAAATACATAATAACATAATAATGAGGGGGGAAATAACTGATTTTATTAGTCTGAATGTGATGCACAAAGGGTGAAAAATTTGTGACTACACTTGTCTCATCTTATCTTCCACCCAGCCATGCAGTTCTTCCATTTGCAGATGCTGCCATCAAAACAACTGGAAATTTAAAGCTCTAAGTGTTGAAGAGATGATCTTATTTGCATAGTGCAAACAGAGATCTTGGGGAAAAAAAATCAGGAAAAGGCATTTCCACGTGGCAAGCAGAATCCGCATTTCAGTTACTTTCACATCATAATATTCTATTATAGCTTTATCCTGGGATGTGTGGAAGGTTTTGTGGCTGTGGAGAATAGTGGAGGGATGAATGATTTTGGCATCTGGAAAGGACACCTTCTTGCAGCTTGTCTTCCAGGCAAATAATGGGCAAGTATGTTCTAGGTAATTCCAGTTTTATTTCGGTCTATGAATATGAACACAACACCTCAAGATAAGAAGGCTACTATAGTATGACTATAATGAAGAAAACTACGTCAAATATGACAGCAAATAAATATGCCTCCAGGATAAGTGAAAGAAGGAAATGCTGCAAAGGTAACATCCTTTTGACAAAAGTAATATTCTGCATCTCCATTGATGAGTAGTCTTTCTTCCCTGTTTTGCCTGTATCAGGCTTTTGTTTCTGGGGAATATTTTGCTACAGTGAAGCACCATTTATCATTCTGGAGGAAGAACAAAATGGAAATCACTTACTAAAAATCCCCAAATAACGATACAACAGCAAGGTTATATGGTGTGGTTGGGATCAATTTCCAAGCAGCGAAGTCCCTCTCTTGGTACTACACCTACCACTGGCCTTGCACTGCTGGCCACACAGCTCTCCCACTGGAGAATTACCTTCTCCATCAGAGCAGTGACTCATCACACCCAGGCACAGGACAGATCAGTTTTGCCACTGCCACACTACCTACATAAAACTGTTTTTCCTTCCCCAACATTCCCATCACATCTAACAGCCAGCACCTAACCCCAGCATGGGGAGACCCTTATTTGCCTCAAGATAAAGCAAGCACCCTGAGCGGAGTGACATGGGGATATTTCCAGAGGGACAGGATGGGATACAGCAGGGCCCGGGAGGAGAAACTAGATGACCCAGTGGCTCTTTGGCATCTGAGAGTCTCTGTACATCGGAATGGAAATGAAGTAAACAAGTAACTGTGCTTTTGAAGTAGAGACCAGCTCAAGTCTTGGGGCCTTTATTGCAGATTTTTCCTGAAGTCAAGGTTCTGCAGTTAACAGCTTTCAGGATCTGGTAAAATCCAAGTAAGTTTGCAAAAGTAGCTTTGCAGCTGGGAAAGAGGCTGGGGAGGTTTCTGACCAGTTCAAGGAAGCCTGTGGGAGAGCCCAGGATGGAGCCCAGCTCTGCCCTGTGCATGGCCTGGATTAAAGGGCAGACTGTGACTCCTTTGACACAGGGTGAATTGAAAACGAAAGCCTGCTGCTGCTCCTGCTATATTGTAGCATAAAATGGTTATATTTATATAAAATGATTGTCTGTAGTTTTAATGACATTGTGTAGAGAAGCATATAATTTCCTAAGACATCATTCTCCTAAAGGTGTTATATTGCCTGATACTAAGCAGTGAGAAATGAGATTACAAGATTATTTACTGAATAATGTAGAATACTCAATAATTATTCAAATTTTAGAATGAGAAAATGTCTCAAACATATAGCCAATGAAAAAAGCACAACACTGTATGTAAGGAATGATGCAAGAAGGAAAGAAAAAAATTGATTTTTCCCCAGCTTGTAGGAGATACTCCATTGTTTCTAAACAGATTTAAGATAAGGGAATCAAGGCCAGGGCATTTAATTACCATGACAATTTTTATTCCTTATCTGCAATTGCTAGTGTGCTTTTCCTTGTAGTTTTAGAGATAGTCCTTTTATAATTTTAGTGGCAGATTCATTTAATCAGATTATTTTCTAAATAATAGTAGTGCTCTTGAGCAATCAACTCTCCAGAGAGCAATTGGACATGTTATCCCACTGTTTATTACCCAGCCTTCATTACAGTTAGATTATGTGGAAAAATAGCAATCATGTGGAGCATTCTCTCCTGCCCATCAGGAGATATGAACTGCTGGTGCTGAGGATTTCGAGAAGATCCTCAACATTTTGCATTGTCAGGCCCTGAAATCCTTGAGAGAGGATTCCATTCACTTCCACAGGAGGCATCTCTGCTGAAAGCATGTGGAAACTTGTGGCCAAACTCTCAATTCTCTTCACCTCATCTCTTCCTCTAGTTTATAGAGGTAACCTGATACAGCAGGGCTATAATAACATCTCCATAGTCTGAACAGTGATAAGGGCCACAAGATGCATTTCAAGTTCCACTGTAGGTTTAAACAGATTGCTTAAATGGGAAAGTGTTACACAGCAGAAGAAACAAAACTTTCAGAACATTTTTTCACATTTCTGTACTACTTCTCACTATCAGCTTGTGTTGTGCTGAGAAACCTTAAACACACTGACTCAGTGAGCATTGCAATGCCATGTTTCTTCTTTGTCGAGTACCATTTCAAGATAACTCATTGCTCAAAAATTCCCAGGAACTCAAAGCAGCTTGGGGAGTGCTGACACTAGCCTGTGTTCCAGAGGTTTCTGGCTTCCTTCTACTAGTACTAAATAACACTTCACATCACTTCAGTCCTGCTGAATTACTAATCTGAAACTGAATACATCTAACGTCACCTACCGTGCTGACATATGCACACTGTGCCCAAATTAGACCCTCCAAAAAAATAAGAAGTCTCTGTGCAGTTCATTTAACAACCTCATCAGCAAAAAGCAGCAAGGGACAAAGATTTTCAGGATGCATTGTAAAAGCTGTTTCATTAACAAGAACAGTAAATAAATTCAATAAATTTTTGAGCACGGAGCATGACTTCTGCTTATATGTTAGGGTTTTTGTTTTGTAAATGGTAAAATTTTGCTTCTACCAGAAAATCAGATCCCGGTTCACAGCTGCTGTTAGTGGGAAATTCCCAAGAGCAAAAGGTGACTTTCAGCAAGGTTTCAGAACAAAGTTTGCTCACAGCATGAAAACTGTAGATCAAGAGTGACAACAAATCTTGGTGCACAAGGAAATAAGGCATAAATTCAGTGTTCGTGAGTCCCAAGTGACTCTGGGAATATAAAATTTAAGAAGAGCTTTTTTTGGAAAGGTTCCACTGTTTCGATTAAAAGTCCTAGTTCACAGCCTGTGTTATCATGGAAATTGATTCTGTTTAATTCACATTAAATATTTCAACCCACTCAGGGGTAATTAGGGAGCAGGTACATCTTGCTATTCTCATTAACTCAGCTTAGGTAAATGAACCAATTAATCAATACCTGTTTTACTTACCTGACCCTCCCAAACCCTATGTACACATCCAAGTATAAGTAATCCAGCTTTAATTTAAAATAAATAGGAAAAAATAGGAGGAAAAAATGTTACAGCATTAAAGTATATGAGGCTGAGCTTTAATCTTGTGATTTTCTCAGTGTGTGCAACTGCTTCTGAAGATAATGTGAGATAGGGGTACTCCCTGACTCTCTCATAGGCAAACCTTTAATTTTGAGGCATTCTGTGTGCGCATTATTTTTAATAGCTAACCTACTCCCTTGGTGCTCCCTTTGATGATGGCTCTACACCCTCTGCCCCTTCTGCCTTCCCAGCACTAAGTAAGCATCAGGGAGCAGCCCTCATTAATACAAGGTTTGCAGAAGCCAGCTTCTAAGGCAAGCTTGTACATGCCTGAGCTTATGATGAGATGAATTTGAACCACTCCCTCAAGACGTAACTGCCCCTCCCCTCAAATTCAAGTCGGAATAGCTTCTGAGTTTAATTGCTTACCTTAGTAAGAAAGGAAGGTTGCAGATTACATAAAAGCTTTGCCTATGTTTGTTTGTGAGTGAAGTCAGTGGTGAGGAATTAATAGGTTTTTCCTTTAAAGGAGGTAAAGCCCACCAAGCCACACTGAACTATCACTTTATCATGCAGCTACGGACAAAACACTGCCTTCTGCTAATATATACTGTGTTTTATTGATAGAGGACCAACTCATAAAGGTTGTGGTTTTAAATGTTGTCATTTAAAATCATTATTATGGGGTAATTGTCCTAAAGTCCTAATCCATTCTCATTTATATGGGACCTGTTACTAATCACTGAGAAACTTTTGCAATGACATTATCCTGGTGTGAAGCTAAATAGGTCATTCTCTATTTTCATGGTTGTCTTTTAAATAGTGGCAAGCTAAAAGCTGGTTCCAGCTCACATGAAAATGGATTTTATGTTATGAGATAATACTCTGTTATTAAACCAGAAATATATATTAACAGCCAATGAATTCTAAAAAAGTAATGCTAGCGGGAAAAGAACAGAGTTACTAAAAAAGACTAAAAATTCCACTTCAAAAGATACAAATTTACACAAAAACAAATCCAAAGGAAGACCTCCAGTATTCACTACCTATGGGAAAGATATATAGAGAATGGAGTTGCTTTAAGAATGATCCAGATGCAATGAAGACAGAAACTCAGGAAATAGTACACCTCCAATCATACCTTTGAGATTATTTTCCTCATTTTATTCTGTTCATAAATCATTATGACTAATACGTGATTTTTTACTCATTTGTACAAACTTCCTTTAAAATCATTTTAAGTCAATGGCTTTCAGTTTGCACATGCAGTTTATTCATAAGAAGCTGCTTTTGATAGTTTCCAATTTATTTTGGCTGTGTACAAATACATGCACACTGCTATTTCAACGCCAGCACACATGATCAGCAAACAATTGCAGAGATTAAAGTGTGCGTTTGTTTTCAGAAAGAGGACAGAAATTTCCTGGAGTTGGCATGTTACAGAGTCAGTATTGCCAGAAGGATTTTGCACCGTGTAGTGTTGCACAGCTAACAAGAAATCCAGAGTCCTGATGATGTGGATTAATGAGTCTGATGGACCACCTTAAGATTCGTGCTAAGGGAACACGAGTTCTGCTGCAAACACGTTCACTTTCACATGGAAAATTTCCTGAGGAGAATGAACCAAAGGGAAATGGGTACAACCTGGCCAAAGCAGTTCCTTTTCAAAGTGAGGCATGTGCTCTGCAGTGTTTGCCACACCCTGACAAAGAACGTCAGGTTGAGAAACACAAGTGAGTTCAGCTTTGTTTCCAAAATAATACTCTTTCCCTTTAATCAGAGAGATGTTAAACAGGTTGAGCTCTGCAAACTCAGCCTAGAAACATTCTCATTACGTGCAACACAGAGATGAATTGCTACCACTGCAGATTTTAGTTCTCGTAAGAATTGCTTTGCCAGACTGCAGCTAGAACTGTAGGGTTTGTGTTTCTTTCCCTGGGTGGTATGAAGGATAACAGAGCAAAATATTAGTCTGTTACATTTTCTTTCACTCCTCCCTGGTTCTTGTGAATTAAAGCTACCCTTCCTCAATTTGCTGCACGATTCACTGCAGTGTGAAAATGATCAGTCAGCAGGAACCTCTAGATAATTGTTGGTGTCTTTGAACTGACAATAAATATTTGTTTTTCTTTCCAATGCTAGTTATGTATTTAGCTTCAAGCCAAGAGGAAAATTTGGAGGAATTTGGAGAAATATATTCTTATTGATTATACAAGGAGCAGTACTTCTGAACTCTCTCGGGTTGCTTTCAGAAAATGTCACCCAAGGAGAGACTCAGCAGTTTATGTGGTGTGGGATTACCAGTTCAAGTCAAACATGAGAATGTTATTGTGAATGTTTTCCCACTGTTTGAAACACATCCACCAGAAACATGGGCATTTGTATTGGTCATGGGGGAAGTAGAGGTCACACACTATGTTCAAGAGACAACAGTTCTTTTTTTGAAGGCACCATTTAGAGCACGAAAGATGGCAAGCTAAGGAAATACGAGGGTTGGTGGTTCAATGTTTTGGCTCAGCTCACTGCTGAGCAAGAAAGCTTGTTTCTTTAGGTGTGAAGTGTTTACACTTCCGCAAACTGCAAAATGTGTGAGGGAGTAAAATCAGGAAGGCAGGAAACTGGAGATATTCTTAGTCCTGGATGTCTAATTAAGTCCATCGGCATCCCTATGCCTGCAGCCAGATATAGGATAATCAGAATGTGTTTATATGGTGCAATACAAGAGGTAGTCATTCTGCCTCCAAACTGAGTTAGCTTTAATAGCAGAGTAATAAATCTGTGTTATTATTGAATCCTGTCTCAGCTGATTATGTTGCTCATAAGATATCATGAGCTTTGTCCTGGCATGGATGGGCTCTTTCTGGTCTCTAAATTACCTCAGGGGTCTTCTCACAGAGCAGGAAGTTATAGAAGTCAGGCCCTTATTTTCATTTTCCAGTGGTCACATATTACTGTATTCACTTTGGATAGCCCAGGCTCTCAGAAATCATTGCTGATTGACATACAAAACACTGTTATCAGAAGCACTGTCCTCTCTCTGCTTGAGATTGGTGTGAAAAAATGGGTTCCTCTTGCCTGTTTGGGATAGCAAGGTCTTGTTTAAGACAAAATTGCTCAGAAAATTGCCAGTTAGAAGTTTTGAAGAGTGGATTGTGTGTAGCTGCCCACAAACCCTTTCATAGTGTTCACTGGTGCTCTTTCAGCTGATGCAGGAACTGAATAAGGGAGAAATAGGACTGGCACCAAAGTGGGTGGCACCATTCAAGGACACTTTTGTATGAACACACATTTCTTTTCTCACAAGCACATTTTAACTCTTAAACAGCCAAAAGATGACTGCCATTTTTGGGGCTGAGAAAACAGATCTCAAAAATTGCTGAATATTTTCACAGACTCAGTTTGATATCCTGTGACCTGCTTCTCCCTCTGTTTCAATTTTTGATTTGGTGACAGGTGGACTGGGCCCTTTCAGCTTTTAATTGCACTCTCTTTACAGCCAAGAATACTTTGAGTTGCTGTTGCACCTGTGAGGATTCTTTGGCCTGGAGTTCACATTTTTAAGAAAAAGCTTTGCAGACAAAACAATTTATTTACATTTTTACTCAATGTTGAAGAAAAAAAAAAACCACAACATTGGAAGATAAGAAAATATTCAGGACCAAATTAGCCACTTGCTTGTTAGTGTTTTTTAACCAATTTAATTCTTCTAATTCTGACATTTTTAAGGAATTTTAAGTCTTATTTCTATTGGTAAAGAATTAAACTACCCTAGTACTCCTGGCTGGCACAAGATACAATAACCAGTTGCAATTATTGCTGCACAAAGCCTTTGTTACCTCTTATTCTAAAAAGGTAAAGCGTTTACACACTGTGGTCTTAGGTTACTGATAGCTGCTGCTTTTTGTGAAGGACAGATGAACTCAGAATACTGTTCCTCAAAAAAACCCGTAGAGACTCACTCTTCCATACGGTTCTACTGCCTTGGAGCTGTGTATTGTTGTTCTTCCAACACTGAGGGGCTTTTTTTCTCTTTTATAGAGCTGAGAGCCACAAAATTGGCTGTTAGGTGATTGAGCAATGCCTCCAAATGGTGTAAGCATCCTGCAACAAGCATGTCTCTTCTTGCCATACAGCCAGTGCCCAGCGGGCTGGGCGTGCGCCCAATCTGCTTCCATACACTCACTGCATTTGGAACACTACTTGAGGAAAAACACCTGGGTGAGCCTGGCAGAGGAGGGAGGTGCTGGCATGGGCAAGGTGCCACCGCACATGGCTGCAGCCACCAGGCACAGCTCCCTGAGCCCCCAGCCCAGGCGCTGCTCCCACCCCAGGGGTTGGTGCTCTACCATCAGCTGCTCTTGGGAAGCAAGGCTGAGCTCTGGCAGATGCTCTGGCAGCGGGTGAGGTGGAACCCCGAGGACTGCCAGTGTCTCAGAACTTGCTGGGCAGGCAGCTGGGCTCTGAGTCTGCTCTGGGAAAGGACACCCCTTTGTCTGGGAGTTTTATACCTAACCACAAGCAGTTGCGCAGCTAAGAAAACACATCTAGATGTTCTTGTTATTTCACCCTTTTGCCAGAAGTATCCAGAGCTCTCGTATCTGAGAACAGTGAGGCTTCCATTGCTGAGAAACTTCTCTTATGGCCAGGTGCCCCCCTTTTGCTGTTTTGAAGGGGTAATAAAGAGGCTGGGAATAAGAGCATCTTCAATGGGGTATATTGAACAGGGTAAGAAGTTCCTCTTCTTGACTGTTTCTTCTGATACTCTGTCTGAGGTGTTGTCCTCCCACCTGGGCCTCCACACTGCATACTCTAGCTCTGAGCTCCCTGGAAACTCCCAGAGACAAGAGTTTGAGCTAAAACACTGGGCTAGAAAACGAGATGTAAGAATACCTTTGCTGTCCCTTTCAGTCTTCTCAGGCAGCTGCTTGTTACTGGAAAAACAATCCAGTTGAAAACCACTATAAGCAGGCAGGACCTTTGTGGAATAAGGAAGACAATGGGCATTGCATAAAATGGAATATATAGTGCGATAACTAGAATGGAGCAGGGATCATAAAGCAGGGAACGTGTTGAAAAGCAAACAAAAGGGAAATTGGTTTTGATGGACTGAGGGGTAGAAAAGGATAGCTAGAAAATCCTGATCCAGTTTTCTTGCCTAATAGTAGTGGTGGTTCGGGCCCTGGGGAAAGACAGATTAAACAGCAATTTTTCACTCACTGGGGGCAGGATGGTTTGGAAGTGCTTTCATGCTTACCTGACTCTGGTCAAGGGAAAGGCAGGATGCTCTGCCTTTTATGACTTCCATGCTTAAAGCTAACAAATGGACAGGTTACTTACTCAGTTTCAGAGGGAACTTTTACTGAACAGCATGCACTGCATTTAAGTTGAATTGTAATTATCGTCAGGGTTGTTTGGGCTGTGATAATTTCTTGGCACTGCTGCTGCATATATTTGGTTAGAAGCCAACATTTGACAAGGGCATAGTGGCTAGATGAGGGGATGAAGTCTGTAGATGCCTAGCAGATTTTAACTGCTTACTCAATTTAATACACAATTTAAAATGTGTCAAAGTGGGATTTTTACATCCAGAAGAGACACTTTTATCTCTTTGATCAGTAGTTGCTCCTCAAGACTTGAAATATTAAATAAATATTATTTTTCCAGTTGTTATGCCAACACAATATGCTTTGCTCTAACATGTTATGACATAAAGTTTTATAATTTGAAAATGAAAGAATTAATATCCTGAACAAGGTTTTTGAATTGAAGCAGTTCTAAATCTGGGCCAAAATGAGAGATCCAATTTCCCTACAAAACAGATTCCAAATTCTTAGCTTCATTTAGGACACAGAGCTAAACTAGGGCAATAGCCCATAAATTTTGACATTTATGGGTTATTTCCATACTGCTAAGTTTGCCGGATTGATAGTGCTTTTATAAACACTTTGTTTCAAAGGAAGATTTTTATTAGTTTCAGGAACAGTTTAATTCTCCTTGTCTGTGCAAAATGAAACTGATTTTATGGCATCTGCTGAGGTAACATTTGCTATTGAAAGATAGGGTCCATTCTTACATCTTTAAAGCCATTTTTATCTGACTCTTAATTGTTAAAACTAAAGAGTAAGCTTGCATCCAAGCCCCCATTGCATTCTGTGTGAGAAGACAAATTTTTATTTGGGGATTTTTATGCATTCTGCATTTAGTGCATGATTTCTTGTGGAACTGAAATGTCCATCAGTAAGAGGAGAGAAACCTCCCATGCTTTCTTTCATGGGAGATAATCCTGTTTTCACAGGTTTTAAAATTAACCTTGAACCACTGACCAAAGAAAACCAGCTTTTGTTTTGGTTTTTGGTCCTTTTTGTTTTGGTCCTTTCTAATGTATCTCCCTTCTGATTTCAGCTTGGGGAAGAGCTGCTGCTGCCACATACCTGGTTGGCTTTCTACTTCTAGTCATCTGCTTTGCACTGGCCATCATAGCATTTGCCATTGACACTCTTCGGTTCAACTTCATTCGTGGGATTGGAGGCTTGCTCTTTGTGGCTGGTAAGGCAGCATGTGGAGTCAAGTTTACCTTGTGCAGATATATCCATACTAGAACTGATACTTCCCTCAGCTGATTCTACACCCAAGTCTCTGCCTGTGTGCAGTCGAGCTCTCTGTGAAAAATCAAAGTCTGTCACGGCACTGGATCGATTTTCAGATCCTCCAAAATATGGATGGGTTTAGCTACAGGGATTATGGAGGAAGGCAGTGGTGCTGGGTGGTAAACATTTTTTTTTTTTTCTCCTGTTTCTTCAGCTGTGTTCTCCATCATGGGCCTGGTCATTTATCCAGTAAAGTTCTCATCTGAAATTCAAATGACAGGAATCAATATGTTCAGCTGGGCCTACGGCTTCGGCTGGACCACTGCCATTATGGAAATATGCTTGGGATTCTTCTTCTGCTGCCTTCCTAACTATGAAGATCAGATCTTGGGTAATGTCAAGCCCACATACTTTTACTCTTCCCCATAAGAACCAGGAAAAATGTGTTCACATTCCAGAGTTACCTGAAAGACTAGCTACATTTTTCAGAATATTGTCATCAGATGTTAGTAGAAAAGGCTGGAAACTTTTCTAATGTATGTAGAAAAATGGCACTGGCATCTGCAATAAAGTTATCTACTGTATTTTGGACCTTCATCTCTGATGGGGGTTGTTAGATAAAGCACAAATGTTAAAACCCCTTGATTTTCCTCATTCATTCCCATGAGTGGGATTTATGTGGATTCCATTGCATCTTAAATATATTCATAATTGTAATTAAATTCAGAAAAAATTATTAAACTGGCAATAAACAAAACAATGTGTATCATCTTCCTAAGGAAAGCAACTCACAAAAATCCCATTTTGAAGGTATCATCTTTAACCTGAAGCTTTTGCACATTTTTCAAGAAGTTAATTGCCCTTTTCCACTGACTGCCAAAGTAGTAAATTAGTGACCCAGCACTTCATAGCTTTGCTTCTATTTTTCATTCACTCACTTAAGCCATAAGGACAGAGTAAAGAAGGGATTAAAGCTCCCAACCAGAGCCAGCATCTTAACTTTTCCTCATTCATGTGGAACGTGTTTATTTATAAATATTTGCAAGAGTGCTCACTCTTGGACCACCAGTGACCCCTTAAGAATCCTGGTATGCCACTGCTGGTGTCAGTACAGAGTGGGCAGAGGCAGAGGGGATTTCAAGCCACCTGTGCAACCTGCAGACCTGGTTTGATAAAGCTCCTGGTGTGGCTTTTTTCTTGGGTCTCTGACACTTCTTTTCTGCTGTATCAAAACCTATGGCATTAAACACTCTATTATACAGATCCAGCTTTTTTATCCAATGTAGAAAGGTCAGGTATGATTTCCCTGTGCCTCAGGAGTTGAGCTGGAGCAGTGTAGTATTAAACAGTTGCTAAAGGGCCCTTTTTCTGCTTATTTCCTGTTCTTAAGTATTTTAAAAGTGGAAAGTGTATACTGTCATATGTAACTGTAAAATGCATAAATGCCCCTTACTGTCTCACACTAAAGCTCTCATAGAGAAAATCACATCATAAAACATCTTCCAGCATCCTATACTCCACAGTGCCTCAAGCCTTAATATATGGCAAGCACTGAAGTATACCCAAGACTCTGCTGGTTTCTGCCTTGTTAAACCTAACTTCATGACATTCCATTTATTCTCTTAAGTGAAAAAAATGTATATGTGATGTAGAAAAGGAGTCTCATCTAAATCCTTAACCACCGAGGTTTATTAGTTTGTAACACATCTGCAATTTTGTAACTTTGTGTACTATGTAAAGCCCTGAGAAGTGTTCTTTGTTTCAACAAATAAGAATTGGAAAAAATTTTAGTTTAAACTTTTTGGTAGTTAATAAATGCACAGGGCTTCACCTGGGTTTTTTGGAGTTTTTTGGTTGGTTGGGTTTTTTTAAGTGGTTAACTCCATTCACTTTCATGGAGTGTTTCCTAACTTTGATCAATAAGTGTGAGAGATGGGGAGAGTATAAACAATGGGGAGAGTATATGCAACAAGGAATAGTTAGAAAAGAACATGTATATACTTCTAAAAAATATTTCCTAGCTGTAAGAAAATCAAAGTTAAATACAGTTGAGAACACAGTTTGTATAAAATGACTTGCAATTCTTTGTGTAATATTATCCATTCAGGAAAAAAAAACCTACCAGAAATATTTTCATTATGTTTATTACACCGAATAAAAGATGGTATCTACGTGTTGTTTCAAAAATGAGTCTGAACTTTTGTTCTCTACTGAGAGTGGGGAAGTATGGAAGCCCCCAAAGCCTCCTCTTCTCTGGCACCACCTTGGAGTACCTGAGTGTGCTGGCTGGAATTTGACATCCAGCATCACAACTACAGCTTGTGTTGTTCTTCAGTCCTATGCTGGCTGTCTCCTGAGGCCTTGTTCACAAGCACCTGAGAATAGTGAACAGTTGTGGACCACTCTGTTTGCTTATGGGCCTATGGCACTGAGTTCCTACATGTGTGATTCTGTGCTTATTTTGGCATGGATGGTAACACAGTCGTGTTCACTGAGTAGGAAACCAGCACGGTCCTGCTCAGTGTTTTTGCTCCAACACCTATGGCAATTCCCTGAGAAAGCTAAAGGGAACTTAAGCAACCACTGTTTGTATTTACAGTTTCTTTTGCATTAGCTGGACACTGACAAAACACCCGGAGGTAGGGAAAGGTGCACAAAAGGTTTTAGGAGTATGACTCCAACCTTGATGTGAGAGCTGAACATAATTAAAAAGCAAAGAAAATTTCCAGTGATCATCTCCCTTCCTCTCTTCTCTCTCTCACTGATCTCAGCAGCTTCACCACCTCTTCTCTTCCCTTCTTTTCCTCCTCCTCCTTCCTAAAGGTCCATGAGCAGTGACAGGGCTGGTGAGTCTGTAGGACACAGTCCCAGTCCCCATTCCCCACTGCCACTTTTCCTTTCCTGGGAGAGAGGAGGAATGAAGCAACTTGCCCAGCACAGCATCAGCGACTGTAGTCTGGCTCCCTGCCCCAGGCCCTCCCTGGAAAGGCTTTCCCTTAAAGAACAAGGTGGACAGGTGTGTATCCAACAAGCAGAAGTATCACAGATACTAGTGCTCAAGTGAAGTCCTGCCTCTAGGATAGTTTGCTTCCAGTCATGCCAGGCCAGTTCAACACAAATTCCTAGAAAAAGACATCCTAAATCCTGCTGCAGAAAAACAGTGAGAAGAAGGACAAAACTGTTTTACAGATGCCAGTGTTGTTTCCTGTGACTGCTGCAACAGGGGTGCGTGGCAAAAACAGCATGCAAAATATGCATTCTGACAGAAAAGGAAGCTGAATCCAGGAGCCAAGGACGTCTCTCAATTTATTAGATTATTAACTAATTGTCAACTGCTAGGTTATGAACTGAAGCGTTAAATTAGTCTACAATTTAAGATCAAGTGCAGTATTAACTAACGAAGTTGTTAGATTAACTTGAGCTAAGTCCCAATCAGAAAGCTTGCATTTTCAAGCGAAGGAGAAATTAGAGGAAGAGAAGACATCTCCTTAGTTCTTCACCTCTGTTAGCCAGGGTTCTTGCTTCAATGCTTGTCTATAAGAGAAAAGGGCACTTAAACACTAAGAGTAGCACAATAAAAGACTTAAAGTTTCATTGTGCCCAACGGCAATGCTAAAGAAAGAGCAGGGAAAAACAGATGTCTGAACCTTTCGGGAACATTAGGTCTGCTGCAACAACAGAAATAAAGATGACTGCCAAAGGCATTGCTACTGTTCCTGTCAAATTAAAAATTAGGGAAACATCCTACAACAAACATGTTTTATCTAATTCATCTTTATTACTGAAAAGAAATGGAGAAATTGTGCTGAAAACAAGTGGAATGTCAAGCAGCCCTACAGCTACAAACTGAAACAAAAGAAAGAAAATTTCCTGCTGGTAAGTTAATATGTTCAATTTAATTTCGGATGTTTCTGCCAGAGCTTGAACATCTTGGTCTTTTCAATTTTCTCTGCAAATATGTCCATATTTCACTTTACATTTCTCAGGCATCTGCCATTTGTTCTTGAAAGACATCCTGCTTAATCAATAATTCAAATGCAATCTAGTATGCAATTGTATTTGTTGTGCATATTTTGCTGTATGAACTAATGACAAGACTGAAGTTTTGACCCCATTGTCATCACTTGCAAAACATTTATTTAATTTCTTGAGTGTGGCATTTCTTTCCACAAAAGTGCAAACCCTTTATTTTATATGTGTTAAAAATCAATAATACCTCCAATGGATGCTCCATTCAGCAGCTCTCTTTATTTCTGGAATAGAATACTGGTATGTACAAGGTAAGAAACAGTTGACATATCATTTCCAAAATAAAGGACAATTCAATGTGTGTAAAATTAGTAGAATCTGGGTCATAATTAAATCACATTTTGTTAGATGCACAACATGGCTGCATGAAAAAGATTCACCTTTCCTTTTGACACATCTCAGTTGTGTGACAGTTATTACTCCTTATAATTCAAACTCTTGGAACATTTCTTGCACATTTCTGCAACCAGTGGATTTCTCTGTGTTTTGAAGATAAACAGATTTAAGAAAAGAATGAAACAATCGAGCTTGTGATAAGGGAAAAAGGGATTGGCCTATTTGCACACTGTCAGAAAGTAGGAATCAAACCACCTTGTTAGGATAGTGATCAGAACAAGGAGTTCCTTCTGAATCATATTGGAAATTCAAATGTGAGAATTAAAAGACTGATAATAATGGGGAGAGATTAAATCAGTTGGGTCTTCCTTTATCTTGTTCCACACTGTCACAATATTGCTTTTGCCAGAAATTTTGCTCTCAAGAAAAAATTGTTACTTTGGTGCAGCCACATAGGAATGTCTGGGCCTCAATTTTATCTGCAAAATGCTTCAGTGCTAAGTGTCAAAATCCAAACAAGCACCTGAATAACATTAAGGCTGCAAATGATTTCAATGGGGTCACCAGAGCTGTTTTCATAGGTCATTCCTTAAAAGACTTGATATATTAGGGCTCATATGCCCATCTGCGCACAGTGGTCAGTTCCACAGATTTTCTGCATGTGAAGTGATGCAGCAATTTCTTTCTTCAATTTTGCTTTTCATTTTTCATGATCAAAGTGAAAATGTGGATGTATCATAGGATTTTGCATGGTGTTGGCTGAGTGTGAGGAAAATTTACAGGAACAACTTTCAAAATAGTTTTCCTGTTAAAGATAAAGGTGGTGAGATTAGATCAAACTGTCCTCTCTTGGGTGGCTTTTATGATACCTCCTTTTACTTGTGCCCTAATTTACTTGTGCCCTAGTTTGCTCAAGCCATCTGTTTTTTTGTAAAAACTGTTTTGTGAAAATCTACTCTAGTATCATACTGAAAAGAAATTACATTAGGTATCCATGGAGAATCCCTCATAAAGCACTTTAAATAGCCCTTGATTGTTCAAATGCAGATCAGAGAGTTGTCTGTAGGATTTTTCCACAGTGTAGACCCAGAAGATTCAATTAACTATTGACTGTAGACCTGTCTTATATGCCCAGCTTCCCATTTCTAACAAACTAATAAGTTTGTAAAAACTTTGCCCTCGGGCAAACATCAAACAAGTAAAATGCAAACAAGAAAAATTAAGGGAAAATATTACATTAAATATTTACATATAGACATCCATAGTACCACCATTTAGTCCATAGCTGACCTCACCATGAATGAGGATGGACCAAAGTTGTGTAAATCGCAGTTGGGGCTGCACTGTTACTTCCAGTTTTTCATTCTTTTATTTTCCCATATGGAATTCTTCTCACCCCACCTCTGCAAAGCCTTACTGCTTCTTTTGTAAGCCATCGTGATTTTACCACACCCAGTCTTTACAAGCACACATGTCCTTGCCATGCTCATATCTGAAGCATGATATTAATTCAACTAGGCTTTTAGCCCTTAACCCTCCTTCTCTTCTTCTTAAACAAAAAGGCTTGAAGTAATAAAATCCTGCTGACATTGGGAAAACTAGAAGAATGGGAATTTTCTCAGGTTGTTTTAGAATTAACCCTCAAAAGAAGAAAGAAATAAGAACTCAGGTTCAAGTGAAAAACCCAGTCCAGTGCAAAAACAGTATCCTAAAATTTACTTGCAATCCTGACAGTAAAATGGCTCAGAGTGATTAGTAGCCAAATTACCTTTGTAGCCCTCTCCTTCATATGAGTGTATACTCCACGCTGCCTTGCAGTTTTTCAACAGCATCAACAAATCTTCTGGGCACTGGTTTCTGAATCCATCAGTATACAGAAAGAGGAGCTGCCCATCACCTCTGCCTCCTACAGTGCTGAGGGAAGGGAGTTTTAAGGCAGAAGCCCAGAGGACTCATTTGGCCCTTGTATATGACATGGCTAGTGCCTTCATGGCAGGATGGCAGAATTACCCACCTGAGTGGAAAGTCTCCCTCTGTTTTAGCCTACAGTTCCAAACAAGTTAGTAGCAAGTTGAAACTGCCATTTTATTCATCTGAGAGGTTTTTTTATGGGGGTAGAGGAAGCTTAGAGATTTGGAGACTCTCAGTGGTTAGCCCAAGAATTCTGTAAATTGAGAATTCACTGTGTCAAGGTTTACAAACTTCCTTTAAATAGTCCCATGTGTAATACACAGAAAAAGGGAGGGAACATACATACCTATTTATCTTCATAATTGTTAGGCCTGATGCTTTGACACTACGAAATACTCTGGGTTAGTAAGAGGAGGATGAGTACAAAGAGCTGAAACTTTACGCTTTGCCCTGAGTCACAGCCACAGGTGAGGATTTCCTGAGTCACCAAGTGTTGTCACTGGGTTTCAGAGAAAATTGCTTACCATTTTGTTCATTATCTTATCCAACTCTGCTTTGCTGTCTATCTGTTATAGGAGGCTGATTTGGAAAACAATCTGAGGATCAGCCTCCGATTTCCATCCAACATGTATCACTAGCCAGATGACAAGAGCACCTAAACTTCTGGCACTGCCTGTGGAAATACTCAGGGGCAGCATTGTCACCTCTGAGCTTTCCTTCTTGTTTCAACTGCAAAAACTTGCATTTTGTCTGCCCCATACCTTTCAAACCATCCTTCCCCAAGCAGCACACTGCCTTCCAAATCTCAGTTAGGATCCAGTCTCAGCTGCTGCCTAATTTCCCATGACTGCCACAAGGGGTAATTACTGGCATACCCAGTGGTGTCTTGGGCATCATTTAAGTCCCTCCTTTCTCTTGCTCAGCCTAGAGCACAATTATTCTGAACTGGCCATGCAGCAGTCAGATGGGGAGCACTCTCTACCCTGGCCAGAGTGTGACCAGGCTGGAGGAGAGCCTTGTTCATCTCTGTGGCAGTGCATGCTTAAAGAGCATCTAGGCCAGCATAAGAGAGCATTGCAAAAAACAAAAAAAAACACCCCAAACCAAAAACAAAAACCCCAAACAAAAAACCCAAGGTTAAACCAAACTTGTTTGGTTCTCCATCTGCACAGTAGACAAGTAAGGACTCAAGAACTGTTTGCTAAAGCTCTTTTTGCAGTGGTGGACTTGAAATGACATGTTCTGCCTTCACCTCCCAAGCTCCTCAGGGCACTTGGGAATCACGGTGCTTGCAGGAATGAGTCCTTTAAAGGTTCAAAGAAAGTGGAAAGAATTCTTCTCCACATACACTTCCACCTCCTCCTAGTGAAGCACGTCAAAGATTACTCTGGAATCTGCAACAGGAATGTAACTAACACAAAAAAATCAAACCAAAATAGTTCAGAGGAGGAAAGGTGGCTTCAGGCATCATAGTGGACTATCACCTCCTATATATACTATTAGCTTACACAGAATATTACACAGATCATATACAGTGTATGTTTGGAAAAGGATGGTTTGTTTTATAGTAGTAAACATTGCTACAGGTGGAGTACCAGCTTGGATTAATATTGGAAACTAGGCTTGATATTCATCAGCCTTGTGTCATCAAAATGGTTTCAGTCTGATCTGTGTTTGTTTGCAGCTTACGGCATAAAAAACCTCAGAAGTCTGATATTAATTTTGCCTAAATGATTGATTCTTTAGGTCATTTTTGGTTTTCTTTTTATTTGGCTTACTTTCATCATCCCAAAACAAAATACTTATTTCACCTTCCTTTTCCTGTTGCATTTTTTCCAGATTTTAGAATAATAAAATTTTGAAATTTAAAATTTGAACTTTCTTTCAAAGCATGTAGGCATGACATTTTAGGTATTTAATTTTTATTTTCTAGTGCATGAAAACATTCATAAAATGACAAATGTGAGAGTTTAAAGAGACCTGAGAAGCTGAGATCTGATTTGCTTTGTAATGAACAATCTATTTGCCTCCGAAATGGCCTGGTTCTATTGTAGATACAGTAGCTGCTTTGCGATTAAAAACAGTAGTACAGCTAATGCAAAGCTAATGTAATCCAAAGAGATTCTTTCTTTCAAGTCACCATCCAAACAGAAAGGCCAGCTTTAAAGTTATCAGATGAGAGATCACAGAGGACTATGCCAAGTTACAGGTGACTGGGCTTGTACAAGGGCTCCTCCACACTTACTCTCCTGGTTTTGAGAGTCTCTGCCAAGTCAAACACAAACATAAAGACTTTTTGACAGCCTGTGAAAAACGTTCTGAAGGCAGAGAAATGCCAAACAACACAGTGCCTCCGCCTTATGTTCCTGCCACTAAAAATGACTCTGACTTGTGCCTTGCTACAGCCCTATAGGTGTTCTAGTTTTCTAATGCAAGGGTGCTTAATTTTATGTGTATTAATATAATGAAAATGTAGGCTGGCCTGGCAATAAAAAAAAAAGAATAAACATTATAGAGGGGATGTTCAAAAAGGGAGTGCATGTGTTGTCAGTCTCACAGAGCTTTATCATCGTGCTTCCTTCTTCCCCCATGGCTATGGTAAGCAGGACTACTATCCACCTCTTGCAAGCAAAAAATATATGAATTAATATCCCTCAAAGAGCAATTCCCATCAGGCTTTGGGACTGACAAAATACTATATAGATGCAAATAGCAGGCATCTAGAACATCTACTCACATGAAATTAAGCTCAGCATGGAGCAGTTGGTGTGGGCAACAGAAAGCCTCTCTTCCAGCTTTAGGGCAGCCAGTGAATTTCTACTGTCACAAGAGATTAGGAAATACACTGTGCTGTCCTAAGGAGCTGAATCGACAGAAAACCCTGGGCTGGTGACGAGACATTCAGTATCAGTTCTTGGGTAGAAAATGCCCCTCGGGCTAAGGCTGGGCTGCTCCAAACCTCCTTGGCAAGGAGACAGGAGGCACAGTCATCCAGCACTTGGTGCTGGGGAGCAGCTCCTCTGCAATCGCTTGAGGGCAGTGAGACAGCTGGCAGAGAAGCCATCACGGCACCAAAATTAAATTTACAGGCTGCTTTCCCATGGCTGTGCTGGGACATAGCAGGGTGCTTTATAATTATGCTTTAGGAGCCTCCGCCCTCTTGCCCTAATTTCCAATTAAAGTTGTACCCTTCCCAGTAGAGATTGCAAACATCCTACAAACAGGGTAGGAGGCCAGAAAGGACCATTCTGTGTAGATCAGTAGTGGACAGCAATCTGGAGAAATTACTTAATGCCAAAACAAGCAGCTACTCAGCCTCGTCACCTAAATAATTTTCTCTTCTAGACTGACTGATGGTGTATTAAAAGCCAAAAGTAAAAATGGACAACAAGTGGAATGGAAATGTGGTGGGAACAAAAGGAGAGGGGAAACAGCTGAGGCAGCAAAGTAGTGGAAAAACTACAATGCTTCAGTCTGGATGCTATACCTATAGTTAGCCAACTGTGACTGTCCAGAGTGGAGTGCTAGGCTAGATGTGTCAGCCTAGAGATATTCTTTTACTAGTGTGTTTTCCTAACCATATCTAGATGCTAGACATTGCCTTCTCCATAGGACTCCTCTCTTTACCCCTACCACATCCTACGTGACCCAGATATTGCACCTAGAAACCAATGTTGTTCAGTAATCTTGATCTTTTGAAAGGTAGAACATCAAAATGGTACAACTAATAGCTTTTTAAAATACTTTTTCACTTAAGTCTTGTGAACAGTCTCCTAATTTTTATAAACAACGGCAGGTTTATATATATATTTTTAAAGAGTTGGCAACTTCTGATTCAGATTCAGTGTGTAAGGACCTACATTTTCATCTCCAAAAGTTTGCCAATAGAAAATTCGTGATGGCTTTAAATGACCAGTAAACTGCTCTGAATGCCAAATGGCACAGAGGAAACTTGTGGTTAAACCTGTGATGGAGGTTGGCAGCACCTGCTTTAACGAGGAAGACAGGTTTATGTAGCTGCTAAGAACCCTCTGTTTTACCACATCTGAATAGGTCTCCCTCCCCTCACAGGTTATGTTACTCAGTCAGTAGGTTGCAGCTGTGAAGGAAACACTTCTTACCCAACACACAGATCTTCCTCCGACATTCTCTCTTCCTCCTCCTCGTTTGCCTCCTCATTTGCTCACAACTCTGCAGCGTCCATTCTTTTCATGTGGGTTTTATTTAAGGAAAGACCATAATCTCAGGAGTGTCATTTAAAGCAACAACTTATCCCATTGTAATAATAATAATAATAATTTACTATCTCCTATAGGATGTTAAGAGGATGTTTCTTTCTTCCCCTGTGTAATAAAGAGTTTCCTTTTAACTTTAATAGTCCTTGTTCCATCATCTGTGACTAGCAGAATATGTTATTATTAACAAATACAATTTATTTAATTAGAGATTTATGGGCTTATATTGAACCCTTTACCAACCTGCTTCCATTTCTAGACATTGCAATTTTCTTGTTTGTTTTTGCAGGTGACAAGAGCCTGTGTGGCCACTAAAATTAATAATTAAAAAAAAAATCATATAGAAACCTTTCCCACTGGAACAAGTAGATCTGGACAAAATGAGACTGTAACACTTCATTTGCAGACTTAGGTACTTAGTTATTGTATTCCATTTATTCTTGTAGAACAAAAAAAGCAATGCTTAATGAGATTTTTAATCTTATCAAAACAAAAGGATTTATGAAAATAACTTCAGTAAATCCTTAGTTTATGTTTCTAAATAATTTTGCCTATGGATTTTTTAGATTTATGTCACAACAGATGGAAATATAAAAACATTAAAACATAAATTGAAGAAAAGAAATTTCTTCATTGACCACTGTCAATAAACAGAATTTTTAGGGATCGGCTTTATGGAAGTTTTAATTCTGGTAAATAATCACAACTTAGTTTTCATTAAGGAACTTTTGTACAGGGAGAAAGAAAAGTGAGTAAATGTGGAAAAAATAAATGTTCTTGCAGTTAGATGTAATGAAATGAAAAGAGGAAATGTCCATCCTGGAGGGACTGTGAATGTCCTGTCCATCGGAAGAGTGAGGACCAAACCTCGAGCTCTGTCAGTGGGGCTGCAGCCTCTTTGTGTAGGTCAGACATTGCCTTTAAGTGAAGCTGTGCTCAGCACCATCTGCACTGCCTGCACCTGGCACATCAGACTCCTTAGGTCTGTATGAGCAGAAGCCTTGGGACAAGGCTGTGGGGGACACACAGCTGGATCCAGAGACAAAGCTGGATTTAGAATCTGGATCCACCTCTTTTTTTGGAGCAGGAGGTGTTGCAACACGACCAGTTTATGACTGATGCGGCTGCTGTTGCCGAAGATAATACCTTGTGAAGCACTGGCTTCTTCTCCAGTCCAGGATGGCATCCATGACGTCTCATTTGCTCCCTGTGTAGTACAAGATGGATTACAAGCAAAGGGAAGACTGTTAATTGTATAATTAGCAAATTATGTATGTTGAAATGTTACTAATTTAGTAAGAACTTTTATAGCAGCACAAACAAGGAGCCATTTCTCACATAAAAGACAAAGTTTTTGCTCATAGCTCTTCAGGAGTTGCTAATGTTAAAGCTATTTTTTTTTTAATGTTAAAGCTTTTTTTTTTTTTTACCCTGGACTAAAGAGTGGACTGAGTAATTACCAGCTGCTCTAACTGGAAATCGTTCAGCCATCAATCAAGGAAGATGTGGGAGCAAAGGACAAATGCACATGCTCAAGGCAAGAGTCATTCCAGTTCAATGAGTTAAGATTAACCCACGTTTTTATCTGCTCTTGTCTGATTACACTCGGAGTCCTCTGAGAGCAGAAATTCAGGAAAACTTGTCCTTCCAAAAAATGACTTTTCCTAGGTATCCTAGCGAAGAAAACCCTGAAACCACAGAGAAATGGTAAAAAGGATCAGGAGTTTCTTTTTTTCTTTGTTACTTAGTTTTTTTTTTCCCCAGAAAATGCAGAGTGACTGTGACTAGTCAGGTCAGTCAGTGAACTACAGAAGAAGTGAGTGATGCTGATGAGGAGACCATACTGAGAGTATTTTCTAAAAAAAAAGTCACAGTGAAGGAGCAGCTCAAGAAGAGCTTGAAATGGCAGCTAATCCTGATGTGAAATGCCAAAATTGCAAGTACCACAAGGGTTTGCTCCTAAGGTTATTTTTCAATTGCATCTTGTTACTGCTGCAGCTAGTGATTCATGTGGGTGTACTGTGGGGAGAGACTTTACTGAGCTGCATGTGCAAACTGGGCTTTCAGTGTAATAGTCTGCTTCAGGAAAGTCATCATCTTTCAGCAGTTTGTTGTGGTGAGGGTTTAGGAGGAAAAGGAACCTACAGGGGGTTGATCTTAGCTGCTATTTTATTGAGTGGGAATCTCAATTTTGCCCACATATGGATATGAGGGATGAACAGAAAAGCATGTCCAATAACCCAGTGAGTGCAGGAACAGAGTGCTGGAATCCTCCACTGCCACTTACCTCCTCCAAATATGTGTTTCTATGTAAAACAGGGATAACCACCTTTTGCAAAGTTGTTGAAAGGATGCACATCTGAAAGGCACACTGAAACTGTGGATGTTTTGAATTTAACTGATTTCTAAAGCTGGCAAACAATCTGAGCCTGTTGTTCCTTGGGATGCCAACACAGCCACTCCTCAAACAAAACAGCCAAGGCAAAAAACCAGTGATCTGAAAACAAAGGAAGAAGCTGCTTTCCTTCCTCTTAGTCCTCTCTGTCCTCACATCCCAATTCGCTTGCATCAGACATCAATTGAAGCAGGTGAAGCAATACTTCCTTTTATGTCCTTTCCCATGCTTTAGAGAGAGCAATTGTGACAGCCCAAAATAACTTCATTAGGAGCATATTGAAAATAGCAAGAATATTTTCAAAATTTCAACTTTTCTGGCTGATTCTGAGCAGCGTGCAAACTGGGAGTTGTGTATGTTCTAGCAGAAACCGGCATCACTTTTTTCTGCAGCCCTGGTTAAAAGTTCAAGCTCTTTATGCTAGAGAGGTTGAAGCCTACCTCTCTGTAATCAGCAGCAGCAGTGCAGTGCCCCAAGGACACCAGAATGACAATCCTTGTGGCATTAGCAGTGCTAGTGTTGTCATTCCCCTCCCAGTTTATGGCACAACAGAGATCACCCTGGCTCTCTTGGAAGCTGTGGTGTGGCAGATGTTGGTTTGTTCTGGTAACTGAGCAACACGTTGCTGCCGCATGGGGGGATGATGAATCATGAGGGTGTTGTTCAGGTTCAGCAGGGTTTGGCTTGAGGAAAGCACTAAACAAGGAAGCCTAACAAATCTTGCACAAATCCAAGAAAACACTAGTGTTGTCATTGGTCCAGGTCAGGGACTGGCCTGTGCAATAAACTGCAGTCTATTCACAGGAAAAATATCTCCTAGCTTCACAGGAAGAGGTGCCAGGTAGCCAGGTAGTGACTAGAAAACAAATTATATTGTGTGTGTGTGTGGAGATGAACATAGAGAGACCAACAGGATTCAGCCAACAGCTTTTGGTAGAACAGTGTGGATTTTAGGGCTTCTGCAAGAATTAGGAGCTTTGAAATTTAGTAGCAATTTGAGAAACATATGCAGACTTAAAGAATGGATTATTTTAATCGTTTTTTCTTTAACTTTAAACAGATTTATGAGAGTTTAATATTCCATAGTAAGCATTATGCAAATATTCCTATTGCCTGCTAATAAAACAGGAAATAATGAAGGGTGGGGCTGTCTCAGTTACACAGCATGGCAAGTCTGGCAGATAAACAAGCAAACAAACCCATGAAATGCAATTTTTGAGTAACTATGTGTGTAAATCTATAATTTCACTAATGGGAAGCTGTGCAAATAGCAATACATTTGGTTTGGGTTATATGAGAGCTATGGTAAACCACTTCACCATGGTTTCAGGTGAGAACGTAAAAGTAGCTGACTGAAAACTTGTCCTTTACACCAGGTATCATGGGGCTATATCTCAAACCACTAATTTTATTGTTCCTTTTAAAACATAAATCAAACTTGGCTAAGTTTCAGCCCAGACATTTGGAAATCCCTGTTTTAACTTGAGCTTGCTTGAACCATAAGGATTTCTGTTCATATCAGAAGCTCTCCAATTCTCAAGTTTTCTCATTCACCAATATTAGAAAAATACTTTGCATCAAAAAAATGAAATGTGACTAGAGCTCTTACTTTCCAGAAAATGGGAATAGCTGTGACAGTCTTTCAAAGCTGCAGAGAAGGATTTCCTTCCAATTAATTACTCCCTTCTCTTGCTATCATTGCATTGCCTCCTTCCATAGGGTATACCTCACCAATCTGCCAGCAGAGTGACTTGTCTTAGCGCTCCCTATCTTGTTTTAGCCAGCTGAAATATTTCAAACTTTGTCTTTCCATCAAGTCTTTGATTTATTCTGATTTACATGAATTAGCTTTGTTGATTAACAGTGACATGAATTAGAAAATGCTTTTGCAATTGTGATGTTAACAGAAGTGCTGAGAAAGAAAAAAGTAGCTGAGAATCACTTTTTCTGCTGTCCCTGGACACAGAAGAGAACCCCTGTCATTGCAATATGAAGTGCATCTCTGAAAACTTCTCTAGCTGGGCCCTCCCATGTTTTCATCAATGTCTTTGGCAAGCCCTTCTTTAGGAGTACATGAATGTAACTATATTTTTCAAACTACACTTAATTCTTTATCTGATTCCTTCAAAATCCCACAGACCTCCTTAAGAAACACTTCTACAAGGTGACAATATAAAGAAATTCTCTGTAGCTCACACATGCAGCTCATTCCCTGTCGTTTTCTGTTTTCAAAGGAAAAATCCATTGCACCCTGAGGAAAAATAAAGATACAAGAGCATATAAAGAGTCAAGATATTTCCAAGTGGACATACAAGTTATTTACAGGAGCTCAGGATCTTCTGGCTTTATCAGTATTCAGAACATATAAGCCAAACTAACAAAGCAAAACCAAGTGCCAGGGGGGCTGGTGTTCTTCCCCTGACATCTGGCCCGGCTGTGTTCCTTGTTTCAGTGTCCCATGTCCCGAAAAGATGAGATGAGGCTTCTTTCTGCTGTTTCAAAACTTGTTTATTTCT
>VZRF01001728.1:405866-454504 GCA_013396875.1 Vireo altiloquus | reverse complement strand
AAGCCTTTTTTGTGGAGCTCTGAGGGTAAAGCAAACAGCCAGAGGAGCAGGAAAAGCTCCCAAGCTTTTTCTGACTCCAACACCAAGACCTTTTGTCTATATTAATATTCTAAGTCATATGTTGAGTACAACAGATCTGTATTTGGTTTTGGGACTCTATCATTCTAAGAAAAATTCTCCTTTGATTCAGAGAGCCAAAATTAAAATTGTTTTCTGCAAGTCCCAAAACCACAAATGGAGTTAATTGATTGGTACTATCAGGAAGAATGACTTGACTGAGCTGAAGCATCCTTTCTACCTTTCTCCTTTCTTAAATCAAGAGTTGGAACACACTACTAAAGCAGTGTTGGGAAGATTGCGTTATTGCTTCTTATGCTGTACTTGCTGGTAAACAAAGGTAGGATTGTGTCTTCTCCCACCTCTGTCAGCTGGGTGCATTTCATGTGAAAAAATTGTGAGGAAACACGAAAATAAGGAAAGTTAGGAAGAGATGTTTGACATGGATCTGAGACAAAAATTTAGACAGGTGCAGTGCAGCCTCCTTTGACAGTCAATAATTTTCTAATCAACAGAGCCTGAGGAAAATCATCTCCCCTGAGGGGGTGAGCCCTGCTTGACTAACTTTGGCATCAATATCTGAGAGAGGTAAATGTCTGCCTCATTTTCTCTTAATTCATGCATCAATGTTAGTGATCTCAGATTTCAAGGCTGTAAGGGACTCACCACTACAGTCTTGCTGTAGTTGGTGTAGTTGCAAGACATAACAAATAATGTTATTTTTTAATGAGTAAAATGTCAATACTGCCCAACTCAGCCTTTACAGTGAGATCACTTTTTCAACATTTTAAATGCTTACTCTTTTGAAGAATTAATAGGACAAAATAAACCAAAACAAAACCAAGCAAACCCTCTTTGCTTGTTCTAATCCCTGGATCACCTTAAGGTGGGAAGAAAATGCTGCTCAGACTTCACAGCTTTTTTTCCATACTGATGAGCTCGGATCAGCTTTAGAATGAGCTCTTATAGACATCCAGGCCTTATGATCCAGTGCTTTGCTGAGACCTCGTGACACAGAGAAACCCGCATAGGCCCAGGATTTCCTCTCCTGGAACAAGCTGAAGGTGACACTGAGGATCAGGAACTGCTGGGAAGGAGGGATGAGTCTCCATTTGTTCTGTAGCGAAGGGGCTCAGTCGTTAGCCTCCAGCAGACCTCGGGCACAGAAGGCCTGTAAAACAAAGCAAGAACTGAAAAAAATTGGTTTCAGTGCCTTCACTGGGAAAATATTAACAAGGCACTGACTTGTCTTCTGTTATCTAAAGTCACGAGCCATAAGACTAGAACGAATTTTTTCAAGAGATGAAAAGGCTCAGTTGAATGGGGTGTAAAGCAAAGAAGTGAAGCCTTCTTGCTTGAATCTCTAGGCTTGTATCCCCGATAGCCAGTGACACTGCTGGATTCAGCACAGCCTGCAATGCCTCCCACCAGCTGAGGAAGCCTACTTCAACCAGGCTGCCAGGAAGCACAGTAGTCCTAACTCCTGTGGCTTAGCATTTAAATTGTTCTGCATTTGTGGCCCCTGCAGCTTCTTGCAGGCCTCTTCCTAGTGAAACTGAATTGCAAAATCCCCTCTGACTACAATTTATGGATGGCAGCTCAATGGTTCATTAAAATCTCCTTCTCCAGAGATGATGTGATCTTGCCTTCTGCAGCCAGAGCTCCATAATGTAACTGAAATAAATCCTGCAGCCACTGTCACAGCATAGGAGCTCTTTACTTTGGTTCTTTGCTTTACACCCCATTGAGCTCAACTGATCTTACAGATGGCATTTCCCATTCATTCCACAAAAAAAATCCCCAAAAACCTGCTTAGTCCCTTCTACCATGGATATTAGTTAGAAGGGGACAGTGCACACAAGAGAAAGAATTAACTGCAGCATTCAGAAAGGCTACCCATACTTCTGGCACTGCTACCACCTGATAGCGGTACAAGCAACCTGCAGGTGCAAATTTATTGTTATTAGACAGGCCTACAAACCAATCTTCTGCAGCTGTAACAGACTGACAACAGACCTACTTCACTTTGTGTAGATTCTTATTTTATAGCACCACATAGCCAAAAAATAGGGTTTAGAAGCATTTTTCACTAGGAAGACCGTCACAAGTTCAGCTCCATCTTACTATACTGTGGACTTCTTTGAAGTTTATCCTAAACAAATCCAGGCAAACAATAATTAGTTGTGCTTGGATGTGGGTCCTAATCAGAAGGCACAAATGATTGGTATTTATTAATCCTCTTATAGTGGGCAAGTTTATCTTTCTGGTAGAAAAGTTTCAGCACTTTTAATGGCTCTCCTAAAAATATTTCACAAGAATCTCAAGGATCTTACCCTATTGAAACTGCTCTGGAAGAGGAGATCTGCTTTGTACATTGAGTACAACAGCCAGAATAATAGTTTCTGAAGTTAACTTTGAGGTACCAATGATCTGCTTTGAAAGTTTTGTTTTGCTATTTTTTTACATCTTGATTTGCTTGTTCAAACCATGAGAGTAGCTTGAGCCTTTCCATATCTGTGGCAAGCAGGGAGGACAGCATTTCATATGGGTAAGGCTGAAATTCAGTCTCACAGACATTTGTGTGTGTCTTGTTCATTTGTTTCTTTTGGAGCTGATCATAATTTATGAGTTGACATAAGAGAAGAAAAGATTTCTTTGAAAATAAGAGAGAAAAGGTGGATTTTTAAACAGAGATTTATAAATGTTTCCCATTCTTATTCATTTTTAAGACAATTGGGCTCCCAGTTCCCTTCAACTCCTTTGAGAAACCTGCCTCCATTGCTACAATTTTAGACCACTCCCATACAAAATTTGGGCCATCTGCATTTTAACTGTCTTGTAAGCTCTAAATATTCCATTCACCTGATCGAATAGAAAGTTTTAGTCTTTTCCATGGACATATGCCTGAAACAGCTTCCACTGAGTTTTTAGTAAGAAATGTAAAAGACTCAATGGTATGATGAGTTGAAGTTTAGTAGTAGATTTGGTAAACAGTTCAGATTTCATTGTTCTGTAAGACAGAATTAATTCTTTGTATGTAAACAAAATCACTTCTTCCCCCATATAGAAAGGGATGAAGAAAATATTGTAGTGACAGCATTGGCTTCTCCACCTCCTGTGGTAGCAGACGATTTTTGTTTGGTGCACAGGTTGCCAGTCCCATGACCTGAGGTCTTTTTGAACATGAATATGGTGATCAAGAAAGCTGAAATTTCCCAGAGGCCTAAAACCTGCAAACAGAGCTGTTGTGAGTAATATGTCTGAATTTGATCTCATGCTGTCCACACTCAAGCACACGGCAAAACCTCAGCTGATTTGAGCCAGAAGGAGACGACACACAGAGAGCTGTGATATTATCAATCAACGGTTTAGAAAGACAGATGTACAGAAATCCCCATATCCATATATTCTCTGACACATTTTCCAGTGTAGGATCCTGCTCAAAAGCGCTAGACTCTCAGGTTGAAACCAAGGCTCAGTTTTTCAGTTCTGGTTTCAAGGTGTTGAAAGTGAATCTTTTAATGGACTGATCGAGTCCTGTCATCACGTGCCTCTTGGTGGGTGTGAGAAAGGTTCTCTCACGGCTTGGAAGTTTTAGAAATTTATTAAACAAAGCAAACACAATTATTGGGGACTTAATTTGGCTGTCTGCCAGACCACAAAGCAAGACACAGCGCTGGGCGGAGCCCAGTCAGCCTGCAGCCAGACAGGGCTCAAAGGTTATGACATTACATTTAATACTCCTCAAACACCACCCATCACCTCCTCCAAGTCCTCCCCTTCAGGTCGGGATGATTGGCTGGAGGTTGAGTCAGTCTTTCCTGTTGGCTCCTTGCTTGTTCCCAGCTGTCTTGGGGCATGTTACAGGCTTCATCTTCATCCAATAATCCTCTCACGTTTATTCTTTTAGGCTAAAGCCTCACTCCAGCTCCTCTCTCAATTACATCATTGGTCATCCAGAACATTCCAACTTTACTTATCACTAGCATACTTTATTAACCCAAACCATAACCGTTATCAACTTTATTGATAAACAAAAATGAGGTATTAACCAAACCCAATCACAACTGTCCCAAACTCTAATTCCCCTCAACAGTTCATTATTCTAGTAAACAATAGCCAACACTACACATTAACCATGGTTCTCCTTATTAATTAATCATCAGGTGCGAAAGCCAATTCCAGCAGCCTGGTTTTTGACAACAGGTATGTGTCTACATTGTTTACAAGATTCACACATTTGCAACAGGTGAGAGCATTGTTTTCCTCTTTCATGTCACATTAAAGTGATGCTGTTTGCACATTTAGAGCTATTAAGCTCTAAATCGGGAGTGCTGTCCGCATTATTTTTCAGAGGAAGAAACATGGTTTATGTAGTTCAGTGTTGCTGAAGTGAAATAACAGAAGTAAAAATCATAGAGTGGGTTTGTCACAGATCTGTTGGAGCAGGTCCAGAGGAGGGGCATGAAGGTGATCAGAAGGCTGGAGCACCTCTCCTTGAAGGAAAAGCTGAGAGAGCTGGGGTTGTTCTGCCTGGAGAAGGCTCCAGGGACACCTCGCTAGGGCTTTCCATTAGTTAAAAGAAGGTTGTAAAAAAGAGAGAGAGCAACTTTTTACGTGGGCAGGTAGTGCTAGGACAAGGTGCGGGGTGGCTTTAAACACTGCATCTCTCTGCCAGGTGTCACGCTCCCTCCTGGGGTGGGGACACTGAGGAAGAAAAAAGGTAAGTAAAACAGTAAAGCAAGAGACAGAAGGGATGTGCCCTGGTCTCAGAGATTAGCATGCCTTGCGTGTCTTAGGGAAGATTTAAGATTCTGCCTTTTCTCTAGGTGCTCGTTATACATTTAAGGACTGGTACATATTCATGATTATGTGCATATGTTCATGTTTATGGGCAGGGGTTGCAATAATCCAGTTCAGTTCCCCAGTTCTCTCCCTTCTCTGCCACATGAGCTTGTTCATCACAGTGCTGCAGAATTGTGCTACCTCTGTAGACCAGTGGGATGTGAAGTCATGAGACTCAGTGTGAGAGAAAGTGCGATGGGCATGTGTTTTGTGGGAGACAGCTGAACCTCCAGCTCCCTGGGCCTTGTGTCAACTCTATCTGCTGGAGCCTGTCAAAAAACAAGGCACTTACGGTATTTAGAAACCTTCAGGAATAGAGAGCAGCTGAGCAGGAGTTTACTGATCTGAACATGTGTGCTTCGTTCTGACAATGCACCAATTATTTCCTATGTATTTTCAATGTCTCCATCTTTCTGCCTAATATTGAAGAGAGAGAGGAGAACATTTATGAGTAAACTGCAGGTATAAGCATACTGAAAGGCTGCAAAATCACAGCCATCAGAATAAATCACTTAACATGTCACGCTCCCTGAGTTAGAGATAAAGCAGTTACCTAAGTGATTCCTTTCCAGCCAATGCAAGAACAACATTAATCACATCTAACTATACAGCTTCAGCCTGTGTAGACACATTCTGGCTCCTGTCCACTTACTGAAAATCTTAACCATGTCATAACCCCATTTTGATTACCTGTTGCTTGGGGAATCAGCTTCAGGCTTCCTGAAGGCACAAAAGAAGCATGAGCGAACACTGTCAGGCACTGCCTTTATTCTAAAAGCACTTTAAAAACCATGCTGGAGATCTCCATCTCTACGGGATACATCTTTTCTCCTGGAGCAGGTGTCTTCTTCAGCTACTGCCTCTGCCCCGGCGCTCTGTGCTACTCCTGGGGCAAGGATATGGTACCATTTCTGTCAAGTCCACAACAAAAGCCACTGACTTGGGAAGAAGAGTCACTTCTTGCGTGTTTGCAGGAGGGGCAGTGAGCTGTTAGAGACCCATGTTTACAGCTGATGAACAAATTTTTTGGTAAGGCAGCATGGCATTAAGGGGTTAATCATAATCGAGGCAGAGATTAATATCTAATTGTAGCAACTCCAGGCTGTTTAATTTGCTTCTACTGGCTTAGTGACAGAGTGACTCCACCAACTGAAGCTGTGTGAAGCCTGCTCCACCCAAGTTGGGGTGGTTTCAGACAGAAAGCACCTGTCAATCTGCCCGTCCTGCCTTGCTGCATGCACAGAAAGCAGAAATACAGCTCTGGAACTCCTAAGCTTTTCTACAGTGAGGCAATTATCCAATATATCCTTGGTGGAAGCTGATGTCTCCTCAAGTTGGTTAAGCATGCTCACCGGTTGAAGAAAAGATAAAGTGGCTCAGTTTAAAGTGGCTTGAGATTAGTTTCTGCCTTTCATTGTTGGAGCCATATTCACAGCACATTGCCTCACCCCTGCGCAGGAGGGAGAACAAGATCAAAGGGATTCATACGAAGTATTTCAGTGTGCAACTCCACACTGAAATACTGTTTCCTCATCTCACTTTTATGCCAGCCACACTCCAGTGCCCTAACTCTGGAGTTAGGCCAGACTCGGGAAAGGAATAAGGTGGCTTGGATTTGGCACTGGGGATTAATTTTGTATCAGCACATCTCTTTGGAAAACATTTGCAGAAGTATGTCCACTGTAGCAGCTCTCTTTCAAAGGGAATCCAGTGTCACCAATTTGTACAGGAATTTATTTCTCATCTCTCCACACTGCCCAGGTTATAATAAAGGAGCTGATTGACAGCATATCACAGCAGTGGGAGGAGCGGGAAAATACCTATATGTTGCACTAGAAGCAACAACAGCAGTTGAACCTGCAGAGGAACTTCCAGTACACTGGATGAAGTCACCCAGATTGGAATTTGGCAAAAAACCTGGATTATTTTCTTTGCCTGAAGAAATACAGGACGGTGACCCTAAGGGCTTACACTGCATGGTCTTCCTAATATGGTTAAATCAGTCATTCACCAAATTCATTTGAATCACTTTTCCCATGCAAGGCCTTGGCTGCTTTAGGACAGTGTCCTTGACAGATTTAATTCCGATTATTATGTTTGTTAGAGAAATAATTAGTTCAGGCTCCCAGCTCAGAGTCCTTGACGTTAGTTCTCACACAGAAATGCAGAGAATATTTATGAGCAAATTGCAGGCATAAATATACTGAAGGGTTGTGAACTTACGTGGTACTGTCAAGCCCACAGTGATTCCAAGTCATCACAGTGAGGCACTTAAATGGTGAGCTGCTCTTTGAAGGTGTCACAGTTTGCAGCAAGTGCCACTTTCAGCTTTTGTGGAAATAGTTACTGAATTCTGAGTGATACCATGGGAGGATTTGCCATGCAATATGTTATGCCTTTTTTTTGATGTGAGATCATAGAATGATTTAGGTTGGAAGGGACTTAAAGGATCATTGAGTTTCAACCACCCTACCATGGGCAAGGACACTTTCCAGTAGACCAGACTACTCAAAGCCCTAACCAACCTGGCTTTGAACACTTCCAGGGATGGGTCATCCACAGCTTCTCTGGGCAAACTGTGCCAGTGCCTCACCACCCTCAAAGTAAAGAATTTCTTCCTCAAATCTAACCTAAACCTACTTTCAGTTTGAAGCCATTCCCCTTTTTCCTGTCACTACATGCCCTTGTAAAAAGTCCCTCTCCAGGTCTTTTGTAGGTCCTCTTTAGGTACTGGAAAGATGCTGTAAGGTCTCCCCAGAGCCTTCTCTTTCTTCTCTTGGCTGAACAACCCCACCTCTCTTACACTGTCTTCACAGAAGGGAGGCTCCATCCCCCTGGTCTTCTTTGCGGCCCTTGTCTGAACTCACTCCAACAGGGCCATGGCCTTCTTATCATCTTCTCTGGGGCTCCAGAGCTGGATGCAGTAATCCAGGTGGGGAGCGGAGATGAGGGGCACAATCCCCTCCCTTGCCCTGCCGGCCATGCTGCTTTTGACATGGTCCAGGACATGTCTGGCTGTCTGGGCTGCAAATGCTCACTGCCAGGTCATATCAAGCTTCACATCCACCAGCACCCCGAAGTCCTCCTCAGGGCTGCCCTCAATCCATTTGTCACCCAGCTCGCACTTGCGCTTAGGATTGCCCTGAGCCACTTGCAGGACCTTGCATTTGGCCTTTTTGAACGTCATGACGTTCACATCTCAATCCTGTAAGGTCCCTCTGCAATTACTGCTGTTTCACGCCTGCTTCTTTTTAGGTGACAAAGGCATGTTTCCTTCGGCCAGTGCCACGACAGTCAGCAAACCTTTACTGCCGGACGCAAGAAAGCTGCCATGCAGAGAGGAGGGCTGGGCTGGGAAGGGCCTGTGGGAAAGTGCTTCGGTGGCCCAGGGAAAGGAGCAGAGAAGGCGAGGAAGAGGGAGAAGGAGAAGGAGAAGGAGAAGGAGAAGGAGAAGGAGAAGGAGAAGGAGAAGGAGAAGGAGAAGGAGAAGGAGAAGGAGAAGGAGAAGGAGAAGGAGAAGGAGAAGGAGAAGGAGAAGGAGAAGGAGAAGGAGAAGGAGAAGGAGAAGGAGAAGGAGAAGGAGAAGGAGAAGGAGAAGGAGAAGGAGAAGGNAGAGGGAGAGGGAGAGGGAGAGGGAGAGGGAGAGGAGAGGGAAGCAGGGGAGGGGAGAGAGGGAGAGTGCCTGCCTATCTCTGCCAGAGGACGGCGCACCGTTTTCCGACAGGCCCTCGGCGCTGAGTGAAGCGGCTCCCCGGGCTGCTGCTGCTGCCGGCTCGCTGGGCTTCCCCCGCCCCTTCCCGCCGGGCCTGCCCCCCGCCCTCGCCTCCGCCGCTGCCCGCGCCCGCCCCCTGCCGCTCGCCGGCGGCACGGCAGCCGCGGGGGGCACCGGCACGGGAAGGGCACGGCAGGGCAGGGCAGGGCCGGGCCGGGCTTCACCAGCCGGGCCCGTCTCAGCACCAAGGCAAAGGCGGAACAAAGGCGGGCAGATGTCTTTCCGCTTTGGGCAACCGGCTGTTGAAAAACTGGTCGCAGGCTGGGCCTTTCTCAGGGGAAAGAGCTTCTCGCGTCCCTGAGGAGTGTTCAGCCGGCGCGGGGGGCCGGGCCGGGAGGCTCCCGCCTCTGGGGCAGGAGCGGCTCCCACACCCACAGGACGGTGCGCCTGGCTGGAGCCGCGCTCCTTCCTGCCATCCCCTGCGCTCCCGAGCGGCCGGCGGCAGTCCCGGCCTCACCGCCCGCTTCTGCCCAAAAAGAGGGATTAGCAGCAGCCAGGCAGCAGCTTGGAAACTGCCTTGTCCGGTTGATTGTCGCATACTACTCATATGAGACCTGGGACAGGCTCCCAGAAGTAGCTTGGACTTAAAGCTAGGCCTTTCCCAGATGGAGACAGACACGTGGATTGGTGACCTCTCTCCAAGATGAGGAAGATGCCATAGTCTGGCTGCATGTGAAGAGCCCACTGTAGCTGAACCTTGTCCTCAGAGGAGCTGTGGGCTGTGACGCCTCTCGCTGCTTTGGGGTGTAGCTTTTTCAGGTGCTGAGTGCACACACAGAGACCTGTGGGGCCAGCGCCCAGCCAGCCCTCTAATACTCGAAAGCTCAGTGACACTAAATAGCATAAAAATAAAAGAATTGTCAGCAGGAAGGCCCTGACCCCTTCTTGCTGGAAATCTTGACGTGAAGATCACGCTGTATCAGTATTGTGTTTTTAATAGCATTGTAGAATGTTCTCAGCTCAGTGTGATTTGTAACTGTTTATTCAATGGTTTGCATTTTCTCAGGCATCCATTGTGCCTAAAGGTTGCATAAGCAGGTTATGCACAACTTTATGAGTGATACACACAGTGATAATCTAGTGACTAGAAGATTTGCATAGTGCTTAGAAGATTTCTGGGGTAATGTGCTACTGGACTGTGTTTTGGCGTGCAGACGTGTCATGTCACTACTAGTCTGGCAGCCCTCAGTGATCAGGGCACATAGCAACCTCCACTGGACCTTGAAACAGGCTGATTCTTGATTTTGTTGAGCCATTTTGACTCTCTGCTTTATTTCTTTGGGGTTTATTCTGCTTCACATTGCCACTTGTCACTTGAATTCTCTTGTTAGAAGTTAATCTTGCCTGAACATCTTTACTCCTGCCTTTACTTTTACTTCTCTTATGTCGTATGACTTTAGCTGGAGTATCCCCCACAGTTCCTCACGGTGTCCTCAGTAAAGCTGCACCAAAGCCACGCAACCTTGCCTTGCAAACTTGGGCCGTGGCTGGCAGGCACCCAAATTCTGGGCTGTGAGGTTATGGGTGGCAGAAACATGCCTGACCTGTGAGTGTGTGAGCTTGAAAGGAGAGCTCAGGAGGACCAGCCCATTGCAGGAATAATATTAACACTCATTTACAATCAAATAAAAGGCTAACAGTGAAACAAATGGCTGATGTGATACAGGAGGTTAAACCAGGGAACTGGAATGCTTAGTCTGAGCCTAGATTTCTACATTCTTCTCACAAACCATATAATCCATATATAAAAATCCATATATATAAATCCATATGTATAAATCCATATGTATAAAATGTTCTCCTATGTTAATAACGTCTGAAAGGACTTGTCTTCATGATTTGTCTATAATTGCTAAAAAATTATTTGTCTCATTAGTATGCATTTCATATTAAAATGCTGATTTGTTTCTGTAGACAGATTGCCACACAAGGCGAACTGTACTGGCATGAGAATACAAACATAGCTTCTGAGGGTTATCCGGTTTATTTTTGACACTTTAAGATCTAGACTGCAGTGCATGTCCCTGGTTAAAGCAAGCAGCATTAAGAGATGGGGTGGGGAGCCCTGCCTCCTTACACTCACTGCTCTGAAGTGTTACGGCTTTGTGGGGCCCTACATCATCCAGCTCATCCAGCACATAGGCAGTGGAGCACTGGGAGACCTACGGCAGGGCATAAGTGACTGCAACTGCTTTTCCTTTTGCCTGGCTAAAATACACCCATTCCTCATGCTGCCATCCTCTGCACGGTGCATGGGCATGATTTGGTTACTGTCAGACATTTCTGCAGTTTCTTCTGCAGCTCCTTTTTATCATTTCATGATTTGACTATTAGGTAAATAGTAAGTGTTCCCACATGGCCTGTTTAGGACATGTGAAGCAATTTATAGGAAATAAAGCTGTTAAATACTTGTTTTCTTTTTTATTTCAGTTTTCATGCATTTCTTTAAGACTCTTGAGTCAACATTTCTCTGAACCAAAGTGGAAATGATAAAATAGCCTAGGATTTTTTTAGAAAATAAGTAACAAAGTATTTTATTTAGGAAATGAACCCATTTGTGTAAAAGAAAATGATCAAAAGTACGCCAGGATGCTAAGTGTTTGTGTAAGGGGTTTTTGCAGATATATATTCACATAAATACTGAATTAATGCGAGGAGCAGTAGAACTGTTGCCGTTGCAGTCAGGCATTACCCATTTGATACTGGGGGCATTCAGTGCCCTGACCTTACTGTGGCCTTTTTTTAGAAAATCTGCCAATAGCCACAAGTTGAGATGGCCAAGTGGCCAAGAGGGCCAAGGTTTCCAGGGTAACTCTATGTGAGGTATGAGGAAGGAAATTTCCTGGCTTGTGCCCGGTCATTTGCTTGGTCTTGTGTAGGCACTGTTTTCTTTTGAAAACTAAGCTAGAAGCAGCCACTAGATGGCCGTGTTCAGTAACGAAAGGCCACACATGCCTTCTTATTCTGCTGTAATCCGAATTAAAGATGCAGTATCATTTTTATAAAATCAATTAGTCTTTTCATGGCAAAATTTATGTGAACAGGCCAAAGAGGCAGGAAAACCCATTCTGACAAAGTTCTCTGCAAAACCAGCCTGAGCAGGACAACTTGGAGCTTGAGCATGGAGGACCTTAGCTGTCCCCCAGTGCTAGACCCAGCCTAATTCTAGTGGAGGCCAAGAATGACATTCCCTGCGAGGACTATGGGGAGACACCCCTGGCTCAGTTTGAAATGCTGCTAGAAATCCAAGATACGGAGCACTGGTCAGTCAGTGGCTGTGCCAGCCGTACTTCTGGGTGGCAGAGGAAGGTAAGGCAAAAGTAGGACATCTCTGCCCCTTCCCACAAATAAGTCCTTGGATGCCAAAAGAAGGCCATGATGGGTTAATCTTGACTAACAGCCAAATACCCACCCAGCTGCTCACTCCCTCTTCCCTCTCCTCCTTCTCCGTGAGGACACAGGGAGAAAATAAGATGAGAAAGATCATGGACTGGGATAATGACAGGGACAAAGCTTGGCAATTGCTGTTATGGGGAAAATGGACTACTTAGGGGAAAATCAATGTAATTTATTGCCAACTAAAATGGTGAAAACAAAAAGAAGAACGTTAAAACAACACCTTTCCTCTCCCCTTCTCCAGCTCAACTTAACTCCCTCAATCCTTCTACCCACTCCAAATGGTGTAGAGTGGCAGGGGTGGATATGATCAGTACAGAGTGGTTTCTCTCTGCTAATCCTTCCTCCTCATGCTTCCTCTGCTCCACTGATTTGCCCATAAACTGCAGTTGCTGCCAGGAAAAGTCTGCTCTGATATGGGCTCTCTACAAGCTGCAGTCTTTCAGGAATATTCATGTGCTCTAGTGTGCATCCTCCATAGACTGCTGGCCAACTGTATGGGCTCCCATATGGAGCACCTCTTCCCCCCTTCTCTGACCCTCATGTTCCCTCTGCTCCTGCTCCCTCATTTTTGCCTCCTCCTTAGTCTCTACTCCCTCTAGAAATCATGGAAAAGAAATACATGTTGTGTCTACTGAGCTGTGAAGGGCCTGCCCTTGGGTGCACTGGAAAGGGCTCACAGCATTCCTACTGCCATGAGAGTAGCCTGGGCACACCTGGACTTTCTTCAGTGCCTCTGAGAGGGCATGCAGAAGTGGTACTCTGCCCTATTTGAAAATGTTGATCCATTCCATAAGGGAAATATAACACTCAGAGTAAGAAACATTTCATATTTAACATTGGCTTGTTTCTAGTATGATTTAGAAAGCAAATTCTTATGTTAAAAATCTTTGAGAAAGCAAATTAAAAATCACTAAGAGGGGCTGAAGAATTTCTTTCACAAAAGATTTTGAAATTTTTGAAACCCTAAAATTGACCTTGTCACCAAAGAATTCTAGATAAGTGATAAAAAATTCAGCAGAAGAAATCTAGGCCTGCAAATACTCTAGCTCAGATTCACACAGAAATTCTACTTTAACAAAAATCTGTAGTTTCAGTGTTATTTTTTTAATGAGAATTTTAAGCAGATCATCTGATTATGTCATGAGTTTCTCATTTCCTGTGAAATAGTATTTTCGCAGAACTGACATGATATTGCGAATATTGCTTTGATAGCATTGCTTCTTTTTAATTCTGAAGTGTTGTCAGTTTTTTTTCAACCACTTTGGATGTGGTTAACTTTTCTAATGTGTTTTCTCCCTCACTACCTGCTTTTTAGAACTGTTATGGTACCCAGACTGATTTCACAAGCAGAATGTGGAAACCTGGCCTCACAGACAGTCAAGAGGAAAATCTGTCACTGACTGCAGTATAGCAAGTTTTTTCCATTTATGATTCCTTGGCCTATCTCATTCTTGGTCAGGCAACTAAATTACTTACTTTAAGGATTTTTTTTTTATCCTTGTAAAACAGCTGTTTTATTTCTACATAGATAAGAAAAAGAAGAGTAATTTTTTTTCAATAGAAAGTCTTTAATAGTTTCTTGTACATTTAAAATGTGAAAATTGTGGATTCATCTTAAGAAAGGAGCCAAAGTTCAAGCCATTTCTGTCTGAGCTGAAGCAATGCTGCATCCCAGTTTCCCAAGCATTATGATGAGTGCCCAGCAATAGGAAATTTTTGCTTCTGTGTCTGATAAAATCTTTTAAATAGATTCCTATTTCTTGACATAAAACAGTGAAATGTAAGCAGTCATTACAGCACTGGGTTAATCACTGGGGTTTTCTGGAAGAATACTGTGGCACCACAAGCCTTCTCTGCCCAGCAAGGATGAGCTCCTGGGTGGGAACTCTGATGTGCACTTCCAGGGTTAAGAAGAAATAGTGATGGAGAATGACAGGCAGACCAGGCAATAGTTACCGAAATAACCGACTCACAGAGAGGGATGGGTGAATCTTCTTTACCATGACCGTTGTCTTCAAAATCTTCTCACAAATTCCCAGATGAAGACAATAGTGTTCTTTTCTACACCTTTGCTCCAGCAGTGAGATTGGAATTTATATTACTAGCTACAATATTCAAAATAAAACTACTGAGGTCAGCTGAAAGTGTCGACAATGAGATTTATCTGAGGCTTAAGTAGTTTAATCAAAGTTTTACCTTCATCTTAGTCTTCTGGTAAAAGGAAGGCTCTTTCTCCAGGCTATGTAATGTGAACTGGCAATTAAAAATTTATTTACAAAACTTAATTAAAATTGTGCAAAACCCTTTCAAAGATTTTTTAATAATGTCATGTTAATAAAAATCAGTATAAATTTCAAAGTGTGCAAATAAAATGTTACACAAGCATACTCTAGAGACTTTCCTTATGCTAAGTGGTGATTTATTTATTAACTTTTTCTCCATTTCTTGCAATTGCCGGTAAGTGTCCCGAGTTCTGTCTGTTGTTTCTAATAACAAGAGCAAGACTCATGCAAATTTGGAGAAAATATATAGTTGCAGCCTTCTAAGATGGGGAAATGATGGATTTCTTAACAGGCTGTCAAGCTAATCTTGCACCTCTGTTTAGTCAGTCCTTGATGAAATTGCCCATTGTGACGCCAAATAGAAAGTGAGTTGTGATTATGAGCCTCCTTTTAGAGCTTGTCAGCTGTTAGCCTAGTTCTGGCCATCTCCTTCTCTTACAGAAAAATTGTACCTTCAAAAGATGAGGATGATTTCTGTTTGCTGCACCAGCACTAGAAGATAGGATGGGTGTACATATATAATATACATTTATATAGAATATCTCAAACACCTGATCTAGTGTATGATAATGTTATGCAGAGCAGTGTTACTAGAAATGCTATTTAAAAACCACCAACAACCGAAGCATTGACAGGTTAAATGACTTGTCTAGGTTATACAAGAAAATTGTGGGAGACTTAAGAACTGCCACACACTCTCCCAAACTCACAAAATCATCTTATTCACAGACAGGCCTCTAGAAAGGATTCATCTAAATGCTATGTTCATTGGAAACTGAACTCCAATGCTTATTTCTTCTCTCCATAAGATGAATACTTTGTTCACCTTTTCCTTCTCTCTCTGTGGTTGAAAATACTGCATGTTAGATGTGCTGCAGCACCTGTATCGTGCTTCTTGTGGGTACAAACTTCCTGTTCTGCATTGCTCTAGCAGCTGTCATCAAAACTCACCAGCAAATGTTTATATGAAGTTATTATTATTTCGTTAAAAATATGACACATAACCTCAAGGATGAACCCTGACGAAAAAGCGAGTTGTCAGATACTGATTAAAACGGCTCAGGACTGCTCATCTGGAACTAAGGGTGCCATGAGGTCAAGTACTTCCCCTTATTCAACCACACACAATACCCCTGGCTGCTCTGTAATTGTAGTTTTAAGCATTTGCTATCTTTGGTATCAGATTGTTCCACCAACAATCAAGGTTTGAAGTGAAGAGGAAGCTTTGTTGGAAAGCTTGTGGTGTTGACCCAGGCACTGGCTTGCTTCTTGCAACTGAATTTTAATGATGGCAGTGGAAAACTTCAAGCTGCAAGTAAAGCCAGGTCAGTTCTATATGGTTTTCTGTAAGTGGGTGAAGGTGACACCTTCCTCAGGAAAAGGATGTCAAGTTGTAAAACTGCAGGTAGAGAGGCAGAGAGGAGCTATGGGGTTTTCTAGGGCCTTCTTTATGGAATAACTGAAGTGTTTTGACAAGAAACATCTTGCCTAGCTTGTGATGCCCCTTGGGACAGTAACTGTATTAGCATCTCTTTGGGTCACTTCCAGTCTCAACACTGAAATTTGCATGAAATTTAAGAAGAGATTCCTCTCTGGTCTTCTCCTTTTGCTGTTTTAATCAATGAATGAGGATGGTTAGGTAAATGTGCCTTCCTCTGCTGTGCTGGTAGCCCCGCCCTCGGAGTGATGGGTTTGAACCTGAGGGCTTCCAAGTGGCTCTGCTCACTGGGAAAGCTGTCACTGACTGCCTCCTTCAAGCTGACCACAGTGCAGTACATAAATTAAGTGCTAAGGGAAGTATGGGCTGTTTACCTGATTCATATAAAGTGCATCATCGATCTTTTATTTGCTTTTAGAAAGATACGTGGGTAAAATTTCTCATGAAGCTCTGAAGATCAAGCTGTAGCAAATGTTTCATTGAACTCTATAATGCATGATGGCTACTGAAGCCTGTGGTATTTTCCTCTGCTTTCAATAGACACTGGAAAGACATGGAGAACATTACTGAAGAGGGAGGAAATGTTTACAAATAGTAGATATGTTCCTTCTCAAGCCAAGAAAAAAAAAAAGGAAAAATAATGGTTTATTTATTTAAAAGAATAGTTAAATATCAGGAAATGGTTCTTAAGGGAATAATTCTCCCAAGGTCTTGTGCCATTTTTAGCCTTGACCATGTAAGCAGAGCACAGCAGCCCTCGAAGAACACGTGTGGGCTGCTGGCTCCACGGGGCATGTGCAAGCGTGCTGCAGAGTCTGTGTGGAGAGGGAGAGAGGGCACCTACATGCCTCTGGGGAGGGGATGCCTCAGAAAAGGTAGGTATAGAAAACGTCTCCAGAGGATTACAGAGGACTAGATTGTTTCTCTTGGAAGTCTAGAGAATTACTTCTTTCATTGCCCATTAGGTAGCACTGTCCCCTGTTTTAGTTATGATTAGAAATAAAGCCTCATCTTGTGTGAGAGCGGCTTCAGTGCTGGTTGTTCTGGCCAGCTGTACACTCACATCATGTTCTCTGAAACACAGACAGTGCAGTGGGACAGTGCAAGAGCCAGCCCTGCCTTACCCAGCTGAGATGGAGCCCCTTCTGTCTGTCCCATGTGGAGCGAGGGAATGGATGCAGCTCATTTGGGGCCAGCCGTTCCTGGCTCTTCCCAGAAGATGAACATGCATTCTGCCCTTTCCACTGAAAAGAACTGTGGGGGAAAAGTGCGAATGGCTCAGCACAAAGGAAAAGATTGGGTGTGCTCCCAAGTGCATGGTGAAAAAAAAGATACTACTGGGTAGGCTGCTAACCACTTGGTGGAAACATTTCTTAATTATGCAACAGGCAGCCTTAAATAACCTCCTAGAACAGAGGCAAAGGCTTCTTCCCTTTTGATGCCACACCTTGTTAAGGAGGGAGGGAACCACTGAGACGCAGCAGAGACAGGCAGGCGCTGTGAAGTGTTGTGGGTTTCCCAGAGTGGCTGTGGAGCGTGGGGTGGGCCAGCGAGGATTGTATGCTGAAAACTGGGTGTTCAGGACAGAGCTGGCTGCTGGCTGGTCACGGAGCAAAGTGCTCATTTGCAGAGGGGAAGATGAAATGCAGCAAGCGGGCAGGCCAGCTGCTGGCCAAGCAGACAGGAGGAGGCTGTGACAAGCAAGGGGGAGGCAAAAGAAAAAAAAAAAAGGCTAAAAGAGGAACTGGGAAGGAGAATCTGCCCACTAGGAAACTTATTTTAGCTGCCAGTGTGGCACTCTCACTGCATGACAACAGCTGTGCCAACCACTGGCACTGCTCTGATGCCTGGGTTGGCTCAGTGTTCTGAGCACATCCAGCCTCTGCCCTTGGAAAGCACCAGCATGGAGACATGGAGATGCCAGAGCCAATGGGAGACCATGCACACAGCAAAGCTCTGGAGGTCCACCAGCCCCTGGAAGACAGTGCAGCAATGGGAACTGAAGGCATTGTTTGAGGACATCAGATGAGTGTGCAGGATGTGCTGCTCCACTCAAAGGCCTGCTTCCCGTCTGACATCTTCTGGCCACAATCACTTTTGAAATGTACGAAAGTACCTGTGACATTTTGAAAAAATATGACAATATTTTCATGTTGCTTGGAGAGATGTGGCTGGAGATAAGAGTGTATCTAAAACAACTCATCATGAACTGAAATAAAGAATAAATGAGACTTATGGGTGTTTCCAGCTAAGATACATAGAAGTGTGAAAAGTACCTAGATACTGAGGAACTAGAACTACTTTCACATGGGAAAGGAAGAGGTTCCATGAACCGTTATGTACTTCTAACTTAGATTTTCAGTAGAGGGGTTTTAAGGAGGAGAGATACCATCTAAATTTTGCAGAATTTGTTTTTAAAACATCCGTCTATGGAAATCCTAGACTTTGGACAAAAAAAAGCAAAGTGACAGAAATCAGAATAAACCACTCAGTCTAGCAAAATAGCTGCACGATCTACTAAACCCTGTCTTGTGATGACAAACCACACGAAATCTGTGCAGATAAGCCATCACCAGTGGCTAGTTTCCCCTATGTCTTACTGAGAAGAGGTGGGGAAGAATATGCGTAATTAATACCCAGGGGAAAAGTAGGGAACATCTGGTGAAGTAATCCCTCATTACACTCAAGTGGGTATTGAACAAATGAAATAAAATATGCTTTTGTAGCAGTATTCCCCTGGAGAGGGTCCAAGCAGAAGTATCAGGGGAGCTGCAATGTGGCCTGGTGAAACAGCATCCCGCCCACTGCTTCATGCCTGGAGGGACAGAGGAGGTAGGACAGGGGGAGATCTGCTGAGATGAGCCCATGCGCTGCAATGCTCATGGGCATGAAGGCAGACTCATAGAGTCTGGGTGAGTATTTAAGGCCAAATTTTTAAAGCTTTTTGCATGGTCTTTGATTAAGCTAGAAGTAGGAGGACTAAAGTTAATATCTGAAGGCTGGAAAAAAATCACCTGCAAGAAAAATTTCTGGGTGTGGTGTGACTTATTTTCCTGTTTATTACTGTTATTCAGTGAGAAGCTGGCTTTGTAATTGCAGTCATTATCTTTAGGTGATAAACCTAGTCCTGGTGACAAGAAAAATAATGTTTTAAGCAAGACCTCCTTTTCCTGTTACCAGTTTCTTTGGTCAAGTAACTTATGTTAGTTATGAAGGAAAGCAAGGTACAATGCAAATGTACCCTGTCCTCTTATCCAGCCTTTCAGTAATATTGTATTGTGCCAGGTACCGACTTAATGTTAAGGTTTTGACATTATGTACAATGATATTGCAAAAAGCTTTTGTTGTTTTGACAGAGATAACTTTAAAATTATAACCTACAGTCTTAAAAAGATTTAAAAAACCAGCAAAGCAACAAAACTGTCTGCTTTCTCTTTCTTTACCTTGAACAAAAATTTTAAGGAAAAAATACTTCTGCAAAATGTTGCCTTCTAAATTTGTAATTACAGTTCCCTTGGAATTTCAAAGCCTGGAAATATTTAGGGCACAGATACCCTGGTTCATTCGCTGTGAGCAAGGCTAAGAACAGCACATTGATCTGCCCCAAATAACTGCTGCAGTGTAAATGTGCCCATCCACACTCACCTCCAGCTCTCTAGGGAATCTTTCTGAAAAGAGATGAATGGATGAACCAGAATTTGTTGGCAAAAAAGGTTGTCCATTTGTGGGTGACTGGGTGATGTCAGGGATTAGAAACTCAGATCTAGCTCACACTTCACTGCACATTTTGGATTGGCGTGAATGGCTGGATTGGGCAGGAGAAACACTGCTGAGGTGTTCCTTCCTCCCATGCTGGAAACACACTTGTCTGGGGACTTTCTGAGACATATACTTTCAAAATTCACAGAAAATGTGACAAAACCCCCCAAAAAAATTCAGCAGATTCAGCTAAGACTGTGTTTAAGGAAACAGCAGACAAAGAGATTTCAAGAGGTTTTGCTGTATATCCTAAAGACCCTGGGTTGTATTTTGTGTAATATGGGAGGAATTGATGGAGGCTGCATTGATCTTGGGGTGAAAATAGGATCCAGTGAGCTGACTTTCCCAGTTTTCCATACTGCTTTGAGCCCAAGGGGAGTGCTCTGGCCCTTACACTCAGAGATCACCCAGGATATTGCTGGACAAGGATGGATGCCCTGACCTGCCTCAGTACCCTTCCAGGAAATGCCCCATCTTACAAACATGGGCACTTCAGGGTAAAGTGGCGGTGCTGGTGTTTGCTGGCATACAAAATGCATGGAGATGAGGAAAAAAATGGAAGTCCTGCCAACGGTGAGGTGGCCAGGTGCCAGCTGCACAGAGGTGTGCTGAGCTCTCCCAGTACCACCACACTGCCCAAGCACCCAGACATGGTGTGAATCCCTAGCTGATTCACTCAGATTCTGCCCAGCAGTCTGCTCTGAGAGTCAGCTGCTCTGAGGTGCTGTTCTTCTTGGTAACTAACTCTTTTTATGCAGGCAGTATGGTAATCTCAGGTGGTCACAAGTGGGAAACTCCCTCTTGCACACCGCCTTGTAAAAGCATAATTCAGACTCTCCCCAGACAGAGCCTCCAGAGGGAAAAATTCCTCTTCAGACCTGTCAGGCATGAATCTGTTGAAGAAAAATATTCCTGAGGTGTTCTCAGTCCTCCAAGCTGCAACCTAAAGTCCTTGGTGCTGAGAGTGACAGGGAAATTCAAAATTATGTTTCTCTTGAGTTAAAGTCTTAACAGACTTCCCTTGGATTATGCCCAAAGCCAGCTCCAACACCAGCCCACCACTGAATGGGGCCAGGGTGTGTTTCTTTCCCAGAAAAAGAAATACCCCCTGTAGAATGAGGGTTTTTCATTTCTTCTCTGAGAACAGGCTATTCTATGCTCTGTCCAGGTGAGCTGTCACAGATCTCACCTGCTCTGTGGCAGCACCATGCTTGGGATCCCGCCAGGAAGGACTGCTGATGGAACTCATGACATCTGAACACAGCCCTCATCTGGGCTGAGCTGGCTTGCAAGAGGCTTGGTGCTGGACAAGGGGAACTTAGCAACCTGCCTCAGGATTCAGCAAGTGTAGACAAGTGTAGGTGTGGTCATGCTGAGTTCTAGTCACCATGGAGCACCCCATAACATAGAAGCTAATGTTAGTTGGTCTACTCTAAATTTGTCATTTTTCATTTCTTTTAGTTAAAAAAATAAAAATACCTCATTTCTTCGTAAGCTTTTTTTCCTCCTACATATATGTTAATCCAAGAGCTATTTAATTCTCGCTTACATGGCATTTTTTTCTTCTGATAGCAAATATACTTTAAGTTCTTTTACTTGTGTTCCAATTTAATCTTAGTATAAATATATGAATTATTTTTTCTTTTTTAGATTAATGCTGTCCTCTTGAAAGTTTTCAATGACCTGATGGAGGAAACCAACATCACACCATTTTCTCATATTTATTGTGTTTGCGGTTCGTTTAGCTCTTGTACAACACAGCAATTGTGTAGAATTAAAAATAAAGAGCATCACATTTTCCAGACTGAGGGACCAAAAAGTCCTTCCCTTGGCTGTGCTGGAGCAGCTCAGTAGCCAGAGCACAGCAGCGGAGTTGCGTGGATGGTGTAGACATGTAGGAGTAGGGAACTTTTTGCATTGCCACATAATGCCAAAACTTGGCGGTTGAACCCTAACCCAGCACCCTGTGTGTCATCCACTTGTTCTTTTGACATCTAACTTGTTTACAGCATGAACACGTCTCTCCCACATACGGGGATTGAAACTCCCTGAAGTCTAACTTCAGATGGCAGGAGGTAGGGTGGTTTACACCTTTTCCACAGAGGTAGGTAAAAAATTTTACCTAGTATGAAACTTTTTCAAGGGTTTGACTTTGCTTATTTTTCTTGTGGATTGGATAGGTACACTGGGGCTACTAAAGGTTAATCACACTGGAGAGCCTTTATACTGTAGGCTCCCTAGGTCAATTTTTGTCTGAAGTCAAAATTTCTTGCCACTCACAGCTGAAGGCTGATGGACTGTGTAAAATGATTAGGAATTCTGCTTTATCAGAACATGAACATTAGTACAAGGATGATGTTAGGAACATTTTGTATATCTTCCCAATGTGTACCCACATTGAGGAAAATCTAAAAGCAATAAAGGATTTTTTATAATCCAATTAATCTCAGTCATTATCCTTTGGAGATAATAAAATTCTAAGCGTAGTGGGAGAAAATATTCAGCAAACATCTTGGTTCTGTATTTAACATTTACTTTAAATAATAATGTAATGGAAATGATTGATCATATGTGGTAAATAACGTCACTTCTTCTTGAAGGCAGCTGGCACCCACAAGTCCTCCAACAGTTGCTTGAAGAAGAAGGAAAACAGCCAGTGTCATTCTATGTTAATTATTAGAAAACAAATTTTCTTTAATAAACCTGATTCAATGCTTTGCTGATGTCAATTTCTAGTCTGGTTGATAAAAGCAAATACATAGATTTTTTGAGGTATTTGTTTTGGTATTGTAGAATATTGGACAAAAAAAATCTAGCAACTCTTGCTGGCAAAAAACCTCATGCCAATTAAACTGAGAACTGATGCCCTGGCATAATTACAAATATGTTGGCAATAAGAAATCTTTACCACATGACATCTCTAGTTATTTTCTGCAGAGATCAGTGCCAGATTTTATCTCATTCTACTTTTTCATCTCTGTCCAGGAAGAAAATACTAGGTCATAGCTAGATATTTTTTGGTACAAACCAAAGATGCCAAGAAGCTGGGAAAACTAAATATGCAGGAGGAAGAGGAGTCAGACAGTGTAAAAGAGATAATTAGCAACTAGATCGGCTGAAACAAATGCACGTTAATACAGGAAAATATGAAGTGGAGTATTACATCCTGAGAGCAACAAACAGATAAGGGGGCACAGTGAGCAAATAGCACAATATGAGCTCACAGTTTTACACGGGAAAACTGTTTAGGGATGTCTTGGTAAGCTAACAGAAAAGGTGTTTCTTGTCCCCATATTTCTCATTGCTGAGATTTTTTTTTTTATTCATGCTTAGAATTCAATAATTCTAAAACTTTTTACTGGTTCTTCCCAGGTCTCACTGAAATCACAATTTTATCTGTATTATAAATATTTTTCCACTACAAAGAGGGTGCTTATCCCTTGATTATGTCAGTAAGTCAATACAGAAATAGATAAAAGCCAGCTAGATGAACTTCTCACTTCACTTCCTTGTTCGTGCCACAGTGGTTTATTCTCATCTCCCTTGATAACCTTGAAAACCTCAGAGTAAACAAATGGGTCATCTATTTGCCCCAATTTATAACATTAATCACTGTGTAAGCCAGATACAAATTCCGTGGTACATCTCAACTGTATTATCATCCAAAGAAGCTAAACACTGATCTGCAACTCGCTGCAAGTGGTGTACAGAAAATTGTAACTCAGTACTTTTCCTTGTTGTTTGAAAAAATTTCAGAGTTTTGTTTTTTCAGAAATGAAACTGATAATGGAGCCAGGTAGATCTTTGATGCCGTTGCACTGACTACAAAGAATACCCTGTTTTCCTGAATGCATTATTAATGCACGTGGAGGATATATTGGTTTGGATGAATTGCCTTGCCATTAGCACTTATTCCAAACAGCCCTGTCCTGATACATCTCCATTTGGTCTGATTATCTGCACTGAGAACATGTTGGCCCTGAACTGGGAATTTTTTGAGAATTCAAATACGTTTCTAGAATGCTGTTAAAATAACCAAGGAAATGGTAAGGAAGCAATGGTAATGAATGGTAATTCATTAGCATTTAGATGTTGTTCAGTACAGAGACCTGCATGTGGTTTCACATGCTCCCTTTGGGCAAATTTGTTTCCTCTGTATCCCATGGAGTACCTGAAAGAAAACAAGACAAAGTGACTTCAGAAAAATGGAAGTGTCTCAAAAAGTGAGACTCAGTTGATCCCAAAGTTAAGGGATTGTTAGTGTGCAGTGAGTATATTCTCAATGCAGAGAGAAATAATTATTTTTATTTGCATATCAGATCTTTCACCTCAGAATGTCAATGCATGTTGTAATCATCAATTAACTTAATCTCATTACCTGCTGAGGAGAGCTAAGTGAGTGCTCTTTCTCCAATTTTATTCAGAACAAATATATAAATGGAAGAAGTGAGAGGTTCATTACACAAAAATGCAAGGTATTTAGATGCCTAACACCCATTGATTTCAGGAAACACTCGTTGTTCTAAGTTTTGAGTGACTCTTTCATTCACCCAGCATCAAACTGATTACTCAGGAAGCTATGCAGAAACAGGCAACCTGTGTATTGCCCTGATTTTCTAACTTTCTCCAAGAGGAAACATCTCCTTAGAAATGGTTTGTGAGATTCAGCTCATCAAACGTGTCACCTTTACAGTGTAAACATCTGCATCTGGACTAATCATCTGGGCTCTCCCTGTAGCCAAGGAAGGCTAAGAAAACAGAGATGAATTCCACACTGCATGTCTGCACCGCAAAAGCGGAGTACCAAAACACAACCTACCCCAGCTGTGGTCATCCACTTAGCCCTGATATCCAGAGGTTCACTGGAAAAAATTACAAAACAAATCCAGGGGATTTCCACACAGTCCTTGATGTTATCTTTAATGTTCTAATTCAGTTTCAGAATAAAGCACTCATTTGTACTTTTTCTTGTGTCTACTTGCCTCTGCTTCAACCAGCTCAAAACAAAGAGATTTTAAACTTTTACTGGCTCCACATGCCTATAAACTTATCATTTTCTCATTTTCGTGATGTCTCTGATGTCCTGATGTCCTGTGATTATTTTCCATTTATAATAGGCTTTTCTGGATTAACTTTATCTGTTGATGATATTTTCATCATTGCGGTAATAAAATAGAGACTTAGTCAATATTTTATGCATTAGCAAGTATTTTTAAATAGTTTATGGCTTTTTGACTGGGGAAAAATAAATCACAAACCATGTGATCTAGCTAGGCTTTCTCTGGAACTGAAAATATTTAGTTATACCCTGAATTATAACAGAAAAAGCATATTGATAAAAGATTAAGCACAAAGACAGCTCTGGCAGCTATAATACAGATGTTATTACTACAGACTGAGACTTCATTGTCGACAAGAGGAAAAGAGATATAACCTACTCAAAACTGCTGTGTTTGCTGCTGGACTTTGCTGAGAGCTTAATTTGAAGTTATTTACAAATAGGAAGTGCTGTTAACTCAAAAGAATAAGTACTGTGAAATTTGGAAGGTCAGCCCTTTGCAGAACATGGCTGGACTTCTGCATTTCTACAGATAAATCCATCTACAAGACAAAGAAGGCAAGTACAAAGAGGAGCCTTAGGGGCTAGAAATTTTCAGGAAGCTGCATTTTTGACCCTCACCTTCTCCAAAGCCTCGGAGAGTAGAAGAAGGTGATGTCCTAGGAGCTTGCTCAGCAGTGGGAGCAAACCAAGATGCACCTAGACAAGTGGGAAAACAGTGAAGAAGAAGTCTCACTGTGCTGTGAAATAAAATTACAATTACCTTGGGAAGCTGGCTAAAGCTGGAAATGCTGAGTCATCTATTCAGCACATGCAGATGTGGAAAATACAATGAAGCTCTGCATTGTAAAGACCATATAGTTCCTGATCCCAGCTGATGACAGGTTTCTCTTCTGGAAGGGGAGAGTGAGCTTGGGTCAGAGGACAGACATGTGGCAGTGAGATAGCTCAGCCTTGTGGATGGAAGTCAACTTAGAGTGTGCAGGCACACGAACAAACCAAATCCTCAGAAAAAATCTTACTACTCTGAGGAGGACTCAGTGTATCGCTGAGCTCAGAGTGGAAAGCTGGTGCAGCCCCTGCACAGAGGAGATGAGCAAAGATAAAGGTCTGATGCAACACCGAAGTATGTGAACTGAAAGCTGGTTAATTAAATCATGAAAGCCCGGTGACAAGAAATTCTGCCTTAATAGGTCCTCTCTGCTGAGCGCACAAAAGAATAAGCAGAGGAAGAAATTCTGGTGATGAATATGTTAAATTTGACATTCATATAGACTTAAGTTTGGCCAGGCCTGATTGGGCTGTGCTACATGTTTAATGTGAGTAATGCATTTTGAACTTTAATGGTGCACATTTCTGATATGACTCAAATGCACAGGAGTGCCAGCAAGCACCGGAGCTTTCTCCAAGCACCTGACCTGGCAGCAGCTTTCAAAGAGAAGAGCTCTGCCAGGGGTTATCATTTATATCACAACGGCCCATACTTCCTTTTTTTAATAAAAGTCTCTGGAAAAGATGACTTTTCTTTTAGGCAGATGTAGGCTGGTCTAGACATACACATGATTGTGAAAAAGCCATGCAATATCATCCTTTTCTTTTAGGCTGCATCTTAATAAGACATAAATGAAAAATAATATGATTTCTTCCCACCAGTAAAAATGAACTTTGTCCTCATTGCAGATAATAAGTTACAGGATAAATAAGCTATAATCTATCATGCTAAAATTTGACAACTTCTCTTGCTGTGTATTAAGGACCACAGCAAAGGCTAAAACACCTAGTTCCCATTAAATTGTAGCAAGCCACCAAGACATGCATCTATTTAAATGCAATAACTTTAACAATGAAGTCTGCTCAGATAAGCACACCTCTGTGGTGAGAGGATACCAACAGCAGAAATTTAAGATGCATCTTTTCCCCCAGAATGTATAAAAGGAAGTAAGAGATTATTTTTTAAATGCTATCTGACCACATTCCCATCCTATTTATTCTAAAGGATATCTTACTGCTCAGAGACTGGATGAACATTGCTCACTGACCATTGGTCAGTAGTGAGCAGTTGTCTTGTGCGTCACTTATTTTTCTTAAGTTTTATTCCTATCTCTCTCCTTTTCTGATTCTCCTCCCCATCATAAAGGTGTGAGTAAGTGGGAATGCGTATTTTCACTCCAGAACATATGAAAGAAGTAACAGACTATTTTTATATGATAGCTGGCCAAATCCCCAACTTTACCTGGAGAAAAGTTGTAGAAGAAAACCGAATTATTACAGCTTTACACGAATATAAATGTTATTGAAGTTTGCAGCACGACATTTATCCAGGGTCACTGCAGTTTACACTCTTCTGTCACCAGTATCAGGCAACAGGAAATTAAATGAGTCCCACAAAAAATAATGTTAGCACATGGGATTTCTGACCAGACAATATCATGCTATGCCCCACTTCATGCCGTGACCAAATTCTGCCCCACAGTGCTCAGCAGCATATCTGACAGACGTCAGTAGGAAAAGCATTGTTTTCAAAGCACAAAGCACCACACAGGGTTGTGCTCCTTCTAGCAGATCCCCAGCTCACTGGCTTTGCTTTACATTGTAAATGAGAAGGGGATTTTGACTCCTTCTTGTCACATGACACCCAGTAGTGGCTCTTTTAAAAAACAGTACTGGTTGGGAACTGGACTAACTCATGATATGCACTTCTATGAGCTCATATGAATCCCTTGACATCGAGCCACAAACAGAGAACAAAACCTAAGATCCCCCTTCCCTGGTAATTCACCAGGGGAAATCTCAATTCCTGCCCAACACCACATAAGTGTACTAGAGCTTAACCCCCCCCCCCCAAAAAAAAACCAAACTGTTGTGAGGAAAAAAAACAGCCAAGCCAATAACAAAAATAATCATAGCTGTCAGAGATCGGGGTGGTGGGAGGGAGGAGAGTTTGCATTCGTAACATTCGCTTTAGTGAGGCTGGAGGAGGGGGTAGTCTGGATAGCATGCCGTAGAGTGTCTTTCAATATTAGACAGAGGGAATTTTTCTGAAAATTAAGATTAGTACAAAAAGAAATCATCATAAAACTCCCAAGCAAAATTATCTGCTCTTATTTTAGATTTCTCTTTGACGGATGGTACAATTGGGTTTTTTTTAGTATATATATATACATAGAGGCTTTTTTTTTTTCAATTGTCATTCATCTTGACAAATGGAGAAGTAATCACATGGGGCTGACCAGGTTTTCTACAGCAGCTGTTTGGTGGAAAAGGGCTGCAAGAGCCCTTGGCAAGGGTGCTGGGTTGCCTGGGAGGCAGTGGGTGGACAGCCATGGCTCTGATCAGATATCAGATGCAGGCAGCTGCTGGAACCTGGGCAGACTCATTGAGCTGGCTTGACCACAGCTTCAGAAGTGATAACATTTGTGTAGGTGCGGGACTGGCCTGTGAGGCACATTTAAGTGTGTCCTACTGCATTGAACATCTAGATTAATAACCCACCTGAGAGCTAGAGTCTTCTCCAAAATAATCATGGATGGTCAAGGAAAGGGGAGTTAATGAAATAGCAGCTCAATTAAACCACTTGTCTTTCTTACTATGCAGTTAGGATAACCCTTCTGAACCAGGCAGTATTTATCACTGACTTGGGAGAAAGGATCAGCACAGGAATGAATGCAAAAGTTTAGTTTAGTCCATTGAATCTGCTCCCATCAGTGACAGGTTTGCTTCTCTGCATGTCAGATGTGGGACCTGAGAAATGGAGCACGCCAATGTACTTTTAACTCCAGGCTTTAAGGGGCCTTTGCAGTTCAATGTGATCTGAAATTGTAATTGTTCCTTGTTGTGGTTTTCTATTTCAGTGATGTACGTATTACACTATAGTATCCTACTCAAGTATGCAGGACGAAATTATGCAGCCAGTGATTCCCTGTGGCTCTCACCTGAACAAATGTGCATGATGAACTCATGTGCACAAAATTATGCTCAGAATGATTGTTTTTGAGATTTATACCCAAAACACATATTCAACACCTAAGCACTAGTGAAGTCTCCATGAATCCTCTCAAATACTGCCTTCAGCCCCAAAAGTCCTTCATCCCCTCAGTCAGTAAAATCTCCAGGCACTGAGGATATCTGTGGTGAGTCTGTGTCCCAGTTCCCACACTGCAGAGGCCTTACTGCTGCCAGATTCTCAGCAAAACTCTCAAAGCATCAACCTGGACACATGAACTGCCAGGTCTTGGTTCTACCAGCTATCCCTGCTTACTCATTGCCTCCTAAACACAGCTAGAGATGAGCAGGTAAGTTTACAATTTTTGTTCAGTAAGTTGACTACCCTCTTGACATAGCTGCTCAAAAGTCCCTGCTGTGCCTATTCAGAAGAGGAGCTTAGAGTCCAATATCCCAATCCCAGGTGGGAAAAACACCTTAGCATGTCCCAAGAGCTTTGGTCTCATGATGGGGGCCTATTTTTGTGGGTTTATCCTTATCACTGAACTGTCCTTTCTCCTATGCCTATCACCATCAGTATAAAGGCCATAGCTGCCAGATAAGTGTAATTTAACTGACTTCAGACACCTTTGAGCAATGAGGTGGTATAGGCTAGGACAGACTGTGGCAAGTTCAGGGACATCAGGATGAAAGACAGCTGGCAAAATGGCTATCACTTGTGATTCAATCAAGCACATTAAAAATAGATATGAAGCCACTCCTACATTTACAGTAATTCAGTCCAATGTTTCTCATTTCCATTTATTGCATTCCTACTCGCTCCAGGCCATCAGTGGGTCAGGTGGAATCCGTACACCGAGTTGCATGGCAAGTAACTCACAAAAGGCTCATCAGATCAGACATCCTTACTTCTATAACCATTTTTCAGCTACTACCTTGGAGAAGGATGGCTCTCCTGTGGGTTTGCCTGCAGCAAAGAAGCAGCACTGCAGACTGCAGGCTCCCTCTATCTCCAGGTAACTCTTCCACTCTGCTGAGCGAGGGGGAGTACCGTGAGGGGTGGGGATGGGGCTGAACAAGTGCAGGAGGAAAGGATGGGCAGATAGCTCAGAGGCCATCAATATGCTGCCTTTCCCTTCTGTTTTCATGTAGAAAGAACATCACAGTCCACACCTGAGAATGTAACAGCAGGGACCCTCTGTTGTTGCTTTACCAGCAAACTGCTGACCACACTGAGTCCTGCCTAAGGCTCCTAGGATACGCAATTAGGTCGGTGTTACGTGTTTTGATCTGACACAGTACATGATGTTTCATGATCCCAAACCTGTTAAGTGGTCTAGTACTTCTGATCATGCCAAAGAGTTGCCAGGTAGAGCACTGAAATAGCAAAAGATAAACCTATGTACTCCCTACACTGAAAATGTACTAAGCGCTTTCTTCTTCTCTATAGCATGTTATCTGTGAAGTGAGCGGTTGTATCCCTGAGAAATACAGAAACATAGATAATATTCAGATCATCTTATATTCATTTAAAGGTATACCTTCCTAAAATAAAATGAAAGTGTGAGCCTGCACAGCAATCCCATCCTGCACTATATTATAAGGGATTCCAGTACAATACGAGTAGACATTAAGTCATTTGTTTCATATTGCGATTGTTTAGCCTGGAGAAAAGGAGGTTCAAGAGAGACCTTATCATGGTCTACAACTACATGAAAGGAGGTTGTATCCAGGTGAGAGTCAGTCTCTTCTCCCAGGTAAAAGTGACAGGACAAGAGGAAATAGCCTCAAATTGCACCAGGAGAGTTTTAGATTAGGTAATAGGAAAAATTCCCTCACATGAAATGATTATCAGGCATTGAAACAGGCTGCCCAGGTAAATGTTTGGGTCCCCATCCCTGGAAGTGTTCAAAACAGGTGTGGATGTGGCACCTGGGGACATGGTTTAGTGGTGAACACATCATGTGTTATGTTAACAGTGGGACCCAGTGATCTTGGAGATACTGTCCAATCTTAACAATTGTACGATTCTCTACCAGTTTTGCCTTTCTGCTAAGAAAAAAATCTCTGGCTATTGAAGATATGTGTCTTAGAAAAGAGCCTTCCTTTCTAAGTGAAGTGGTCACAAAAAGGGACACTCCAAATAAAAGTTCACTCTTGCAGAACAGGAATGAAAAAATATATGAACTTTAAGAGTTGCCTGGGCCGAGAGCAGAAAGCATCAAGAGGGTCAAAATCCCCTAAGGACATAAGGGAAATACCAGAGTATTTTAAAAAAAAAGAAAGGCCCCACTAGCTTTAATGTTCCCACACAAGAAAATCACAAGAGACAGGCTAGGCACTCACATCAGAGCTTCAGAATGAGACCAGCCTCATGTGACACAAGGGTTATGAGTAATGGGCCCAGAAAACGGTAGAGAAAAATCAGTGGGATCTGGGGCACTCAATCCGAAATGCTTCCTCTCTGCAGAAGCTGCAACTAACAGCAAATGGAGTAAATCATCCTCCTGACACTGACGGTGTCACGATGGAGGTTCTGTCTTTTCAGTGAGCAGGGGCTGGGGGCTGCTGAGAGTGGATGCCATGAGCAGCCTCAATCTCCTGCTGCCTGGCTGCAGACATCCCTCCCAATCTTCACCTGCTTTTTCAGCACTGTGGTGTCTGCCTGGTGCAAAGTTCAATGAATTGCAGGGCGTGTGAGTTGCATGAGTTGTAAAGAAGGGAGGAGGTGGGTACTGGTCAACAGTCAGATTTTGTACAAGAGGAATATGCTGTAGAGATAGGGTTGGTAGGTCCTGCAGGCTCTGCTCTGGGGGGATAGGCTGACTTCCAGGTTGTATGCTTTGAAAGGAGAGGTAAACTCTGTGAGTGCAGAGGGACCTGGGCTATGGATTAAGAGTTAAGCAGGACAGATAGCCACTGAGCTGAGAGGTCAGCCTCTTAACAAAGGGTCCTTGACTGCACAGAAATGTCTGCAGCCTTGATTCATATCTTTCTTTCAGGTCACAAGCAACATCTAAAATCCATGATAGTGTACAGTACTGCCTGTCTAGGCAGAAGTCTGAAGTGCCAGTACAGGAGTTACAGTGCAGAAATCCCCTGGCAGTGAGGCTTGATCAGGCTGAGCTTGGGATAAGAAGAAAACACTGCTTTCATGTAGTTCTTCAAACAGCAGTTGGCAACTCGCTCTTCACGAGCTACTGAGCAACTCCTATGCCAAAGCTTCCCTGCTGTCCCTGGAAGAAGGAAGGTTGTAGGCCCGGTCTGTGCCCTTGGGGCTGCACACACAGTTGGGTGGAGGTTGGGATCATGTGCTGCCATCACCACCTCCCAGGGTGGCACTCAAGCACCACTCAATGGGAATTCCGGAAACAAGGGATGGTTGTACAAAGAAAGCCCAGTCAAGTCAGTGTAGCTTAGGTTTCATTGCAGTCTGCTCCTGCACTATCCATACTCTCCCACACTCATTCTTCTGGGGACTGAAAATACTCTGCACCCACATGAGCCAACTCCTTATACCCAGTTCCTTCAACAGAACCAAGAGCTCTTCCTGAGAGAACACTCACTCACAGCAAGTTATCACCTCTTCGAGGCATTTGGCTACATCATCTGCACCAAGGAGCAGTCAGTAACATGCTGAATGCTAGTGCTGAACAGGAAGGGTTCCATCAGGGGGTGTCCCATCCTCAATCACGCTCTCACATAGATATAAAAATAACAAATTCAATCCTTCAATAATTTATTTCTTTATACCACAGAAAGTTTTTCAATTATACATTTAAGTTTGTAACTTTCAACACTAGAGTAAATATATGTAAAAAAATCCTAGTTGTGCAAATTTCAAATTGCATTGTTTCAAATAATATAAATATTTTAATAAAACATACGTTCACATTAAGGTTCACAAAATATATAAAATTTAACAGAAATAAGTAATGAGTTATTTTAACTTTTTTTCTTTTTGGAAACTGTTTTTTTTTAGTAACTAGAAAAAGATTCTAAACATGAGAAGCAAGTTAAAAGAGGTATCACCTCCAAAATCATAGCAGCAAAACAGATGCTGAAAACTTAAAAGATGTGAAAGGAGAAGAAAAAAATAGGTACCAGGCACAGTGCTAAAGCTGAAGCTCCTAAAGAAAATATTGCAGATTGAGAAGTGGATGCATAAACTCCAGGAGTAAAATCTCAGCCCTGAAGACCTCTTGTTACTGAGCTCCAAGCTGTTTGCACGATAACAGAATCACATTAAGAATGACAGAAAGTGTGACAGAAATGGGGAAGGAGGGTAGGAACAGCACACACATACTCCTGACAGTTGCAGTGCAAGAGAGGGAAGAATCACTCTTGTTTCAGAGCTGAAGACAAAGGGCTTTGGGGTTTTTCTTGTCTGTTGGAGGTATTCCTTCCACATGAGTGGGAAATGGCAGGATGCATTTTTCCCATCAAATGCATTTCTTCTGTAACTTCTTGTCTTTCCAGCTGTCTTGGGATTTGGGAAAAGTTCTAAATGCTGGTTAGGTTAAGCTTGTTAAAGGAGCAGACCAGTGTTGGTCTTGTTTCTGGCTATGGTTTGCTGAGGGCTCTGCAAACACAGACCACTTGCTGTTACCACCCTAAATGCCTGTGGGAGCTCCCACCCTGGTGAGCTCTGTAAGAACAAGCAAGGACACGGGCAACCCAAACCATGTTTCTTCAGATGTCAACTGAAAGTTGCATCAGTCTGTCCTGGGTAGTCCTCTTCAGGAAGAACTTGCCCATGACTGATGTATGCAAACGTAAAAAGGTCCAGCACCTCCGACAGTAGACATGGGTCCTTGCTTGGGAGAGGGGAGGTATTGAGAAAGAGGCAGAACTGGGAAGTTCTTTGGATTCAAATGCTTCATACTTCCTCCTGGGAAGTCCAAGAATTAAATATGGCATTGTAAGAGCTTAGTCATGAATGAGAGCCCAGTGCAGAAGGCAATGTGACCTTCTCAGCAGTCCTTGTACGCAGTGTTTAGAGGAAGTAGAAATTTATTCCCATTCTTGGGAATAAACATGATCTGAGCAGACAGCTTATGTTTCCCCCACCCTCCCACTCTCAGGACTGTTAAGTGTTTTGGACATAGCACCATTTCAGTGAAGGAAGTAGCTGGTATTGTTTTCTCGTTCCCCACTAGCCATAGATCTGTTTGAACTGGTAGCATTCATTGCAGTAGCCATTGCACTTGGCATTGCCATAGTGATCACAGGCAGGGGCTCGGCAGCGCTGCTTGGGGAGCTCCTGTGCTGCTGGCTCCCTGGCATTCCCTGACGGTGGGAGCTGACTGAAGCGCCGGCACCCTGGGCAAAGGTCACCACTTCTGCAGGTCACATTGTTTCTACACGAAGCCACACCACACTGTCTCTTCTGGGTACTCACTGCTGCTCGCTGCACATCTCTGTGCTGTCCTGTTCTCTTAAAAAATATTAAAACACATTGTGAGTTGCTGTGTTGGCAGCACAAATGGTTGTTCATTTCCTTTTTACTCTGCTTGTGGTTCATATAGGTAATCACTTGGGAATTGTTTGCAGGCACTTCTACAAAGCGCAATACCAAGAGCCAAGTTGAGTTTTACCAAAGAAAACCACAAATTCTGTCATTTCTTAAGGAAAAATGTTGTTTTTTTTATCTTTGGCAACCCTCAATTCTAAAAGAACCAAAACAAACCAAATAAAATACCCCCATCTGGAACAAAGACAATCTGTACTGAACTCAATCAAAAAATGCAACTTGAACCCCTTGATGCAGTTGCACAGCTCTAAGGGTAAGAATGAAAATCCCTCCCCAATCAACAAAACAACCCAATAGCTGGTCCAATTGCTTCCACTGAAATTGCTGGCAAAGTCCCAGCTGAGGTAAAACTGAGCACGGCCATGACAACCCTAAACTGAGAATGACTTTTCAGGAGCACTGCTCAATTGCAGCAGAAAAAATAATGATACGCTCTATGGTTGTCTTTTCATGATAGTTAGGATGCAGTCATTTGAAGATTTTCTAGCATGCATCCCAAGTTGTTCACACAAGAGAAAAACATGCAGCACTAATCAAGAGGAAGATCTTGAGAAGTTCACACTTACTTCTGGCTGTCTCACCAGCTGTTCTTCTGTCCTTCTGGCTTCTTGGAATCGCTGATTCTGGGCTATAATGAAGCAGTTCTGGCAGTACCCCTCGAGCATCGTGCTGCCCAGGGTGCCGCAGTCACGCCGCTGGCAGGACACGGTGTTACGGAAGCTGGCAGCGGAGCTCCCCGTCTGATCTGCTGCCGAAGACTTCCTCTGAGATCTCCTCTGCTGGCGTAGCAAAACACTGTCTGTAAGGCAAAGCATCAACAGGAGGAGTTCGAACACGCCCAAGAGATCTGATGACCCAAAGCAACTATAAAAAGCTCCCCACCTTAAAAATGAAAATAAACTTAAAAGATCAACTAGCCTCAAACATGGGTTTTTGACAATCCTGAGACCCACTCAGCTGGTACATCTTTCTTCATGTTATATAAAGGGTGCTAATAAGAGCAAATAAGGGTGCTAATGCAGCCTAATTTTCATATAGGAAGTTGTTGAAACAGATGATTTGGGAAAAAAACTTGCCCTAAGTGGGAAGTCTAGATACCACTGAAGTCGAGACAAATTTCACCTTTGACTTCACTTTGACTGTCACCTGTGCCCTACCCGTTTCAGCCTCCCCCATTTCAGTCACATCAGATAATTGAAGTACAGTGGTACAGAGCTTAATGGGAAAAAGTGCATTATACTTTTTAGTCTTGTGAAGCAATCTTACATATTCCACAATCAGAAGGAAAAAAAATTTCATTGTGAGCAATGCTGGAAAATAAGTTATTGCAAGCTGGCATAGAAGTTCCCCAATCTGAACGCATGCGGAAAGCTCAGTGTTGTGAAAGGTGTTCCTGCCAATCAGTGGCAGGGGGGCTGAATTAGATGATCTTTAAAGGTCCCTTCCAACCCAACCTATTCCATGTTTCTTTATTTGTATTGGCAAACTTATCAGCAATAAAACAGTCTGAAGAGGTAAGTAATAATTCTCTTTTACTTATGCCTTTCAGGCTCTATACAGAAGGGCTCTTTACCTGTGAAACAGGGCAGTACCCATGAAAGATGAAGATTTCATGCAGCGATTTATTCACAGACTATTGCCTTTTTGAAGGTCAGTCTTTAAATACATGGGCATGCACACACATGGTATTACCAAGGAAGATTTCAAGGTAGAGTGTAACAATACACTCCTAAGTTACTCCATAATACAAGCTAATTATCCACAGCCAACTTCTACTTGCTCTGCTTACCAAGGCAACTACAATGCTTACTCCAGACCATTATATCTCTTAGATCCAGAACAGATACAGATCTTCAAATTCTTCAAAGGTTTTTAAACACCTTGCTAACATAACTGCTTTTCAGTACCTTCCATACATTTACACCATTTCCCTCACTGACCTCTACAACTTGTTTAGCTGTGAAGAAAATTCATACTAAATCATGATTGCAGTGGATGCTGGGGAGGTATCAAAATCCACCCCCTTTTGAGTTAGTTTTGTTTCCATCAATGCTGAAAGGAAGTTTTATGAGAGATTTCACAGATTTCTCACACTGCTTCCATGTGCCTCTTTATGGTATGCTGGTTTTGGCTGGGGAAGAGTTAATTTTCTTCACAGTGGCTGGTATGGGGCTGGATCTGTGCTGAGCACAAGGTTGATAATATTGAGATGTTTTTTGTTATTGCTGAGCAGGGCTTACACAGAGCCAAGGCCTTTTCTGCTTTTCATAGGGCCCCGCTGGCAAGGGGTGCATAGGAGGTTGGCAGAAGACACAGCCTGAACACCTGCCTGCCCATGGCAAGCAGTGAATTAATTCTTTGTTTTGCTTTACTTGCATGTGCAGTTTTTGCTTTTTCCTATTAAACTCTCTCTAACTCAACCCATAAATTCTTCAGCTTCTACTCTTCAGCTTTTTCTACCCGAGCCTGCTGGAGGGAGAGTGAGTGAGTGGCTGTGTGGGGCTTGACTGGCAGCTGGGGTTAAACCATGACAATGGGAAAATAACAGACAGAAAATCACCTTCTCCTCACACTGTTTTCATCACCCCCTGCCCTTGTATCACCCAGTGAACACAGAGCTTCACAGCTCAAGGAGGTTGATCTGCAGCCAAAGTATGTCAAAGCTCACTCCATCTCCACTTACCATGGTTTTCCCTGTACTCAAAGAAACACAACGTGCAAAAGCCCTCATTTTGTGATGTCCCAAAAAACTTGCAACCAGGTTTCCTACAGAGGTTGCCTCCCCTGTTCTCCTCAGGAGGCAGTGGCGGGGGCTCCTTGCCATGGCTGTTGGGAGCCTGATGACAGGAGTGCTGGTGGAGGATCTGTGAGATCTGGGACGGGTCAGATGTTGATCTTTGGTGGCAGGTGGGCAGGAAAGCGGGACTGCCATTTGGGGACTGATCTGTAGACCTTTTGAAGCAAGTGCTGCATATACCATTGAAGGTCCTCTTGGCCTTTTGACAGCACATTTTGCATGTGGCATAGTCTAAGTGTCTCTGGTCATTCAAGTTGTTGCAGGGACCAAGCTGTCTGGCATTGTAGCAGCGTTCGCACAGCCCATTGTGTTGCACATTCAATGTAAAGGGGCAGTCTGGGGTCCTGCACTTCATGGCTGTGGTTTCACTGTACAGGAAAAGGCTTGGAGCAGTCGGAGGTGCAGAGCGAGGCTCTGTTACAGGCCCTTCAGATGTCCATCCCCCAGGTTCACAAATACCCCCTTGGGAGGAGCCTGACCCAGCTGCCTTCAGCTTCTCAGGTGCTGCTTTGGAGGTCTGCTTTCTTCCTTTGTTTCCTTGAGATCTCTGCTCAAAGCATTCGTGGCAGTATGGCTGGGTGTTCACAGACATGTAGAAAGGGCAGTTCGGCGTTTCACATTTCATCTGTAAGAGGGAGAGCTGGGAAAGTGACAGTTCCTGTCTGTTCCTGGAACACGTCTCTCTTCTAGCAGGTTCAGCACTCTCCTGCCACTTCTTGTACTCATGCTGTACCAGTTGAAAGTAATCTTCCACGAGGTTTATTTCTTTGGGTAGGTTGCCTTCATCTAACCTGACAGTGAAAAAAGGAAGGCTGCATCAGTGGGAGCAGGTACAAACAATGTGGGAAGGAAATGTATATTTAATGCACATCCATATTACTCAGACAGAAAATCTGGAATGTTACACTGTTGCTGTAAACTGAAATAATTTTAAAAGCAGGTGTTTAGTGATGGACACTTTCACATCTAAGGAAATAAATGTCCTGACACAATGCTAAACAGATGTATTCTTACATGGCTTTGCTAGGTGAGGGTTTTCTGCCTAAGAGCCGTTTGCACAAAGAATATGGGTAATCTCTCAGAAGCAGAAAGTCCCCCAAATGGTGAATTTCTCTGAGGACCAGTGCTCAGCTGAGCAGAGGTGAGAGTAGAAGACCCCTTTCTTCATTAGCCCACACTAAGAATAAGCCCTTCCTACACTGGGATCAGCATTTCAGCATACAGTTTATCATGAAATCTGCTTCTGGTTCTGCACTGTTTGGTCTGCATCCACCAGCAGAATTCTTGGAACAAACTGTGGGGCTTCAGTGTGGTGTGTGCAATGCTACCATCCATCACACCACCCTAACTGTGCCTCCAGCTGCAGGGAAAATCCTACACTGGAGCTTCACCATGCCACAGTTGGGTAGCACGAGGAGCTAACATTTCTGTTAATACTCTGGAACACATCTAGGCAGTGGACCAGGGAAGCTCAAGTTCTACCATTTACGTGGGCATATATTCTTAAAGGACTTCAATTTTCAAGGCCCTAAGTCAGAACCAATCAACAGCATAAAGATTCCTTTCTGTGTGGTAGTGGAAGAAAGACAGAGGATACAGGGATACAGTCCCTCAGTTGTGAGAGGACTGGTTGGACATCACTACCAGTGTTGCCCAAATATGAGAAGCTGATGGGTCTTACCAGCTGCTCCCTGCATGTCACTGATGCTCAACCATCAGGGGGATGAGCAGAGATGCCGGTTCCTCCAGTGGCCACAGTTTCCTGCCTGCTGCCACACGGAACAGCCCAGGGTATTGAGGCATCTGTGCTAAGAACGTACTGCCAAGTACTTTCCCCAGGGCAGTCAAAATTACACCAACTGCCCATTATGCAATGTGCCCTTACACAAAGCACAAGAGCTTGGGCTAACTAGTTCCTGCATTTAACTACTTTTCAGTCACCCTCCTGTGTAATCCAAAAGTCAGTGAAACTGCGCAATGGATATTTTCTTCTAAAATGCTAGTTTTTGCTAAGTCTGAACACATTTCTGCCTTTAAATTTGAGACTGGCTTCAGCTCATACTACTTCAAAACATATCAATAGTAATGCCAATGTTTCATTTTTCAGGCAGTAAACACATGGGACACTTAGGAAGGGAGGAAAGACCAAAAGAACAGACAGGGCTGCCCAGCTTGTCCCACCTCCGTAAACAAGATAACTTTGAGGAAACAGGAATGACACTCACTTTGCAGCATTAATTAGATGAGTTGTACCATGATCCCAGCCTTGCACTGGAATTTCTATCACTATCAAGTAGTCCTTTAGCAGCTGCTCTTTCTCCCTCTCTTCTGCATCTGTCAGAAAGTGCACAATCAAATCCTCAAATCTGCCTTGTTCACTGGTGACCAGAGGGACAGCCCGGATTTCTGTGGAGAAACAGGATGGATTAACACATACACACACACACAACTCACCAGTTAGGAATAACCATAAAATGCAACACATGGAGTGTTGCATTTTTGAATTTTTAAAAGAGAACAGCTGGGCAGAGAAATCAGTTTCTATATGGTACTGGGGGAGGTTGCAGACACACCTACATCACAAAGTTAGCCCCATCCCACAGTAGTTATAGTGTCCCCATAGCAACTATCTTCTCCATGTGAGCAGCATTGTAGATCTTTGTTTTTTATGCCTTTCCGTGGGATGATGCTGTAACCTGAAACTAGAGAACTGCTGTCCACTCAGAAGTGATGCATTAAAAATGGTAAAGCATACATTTCATTATTCCTGCCAGGCAGTGGTACCCTGCTGTGAGACTGCATCCTTCAAAGCTTCTTCTCTTACAATGTGGTGTGGAAAAGGGGACAGAACACAATAAAGCAGAGGCTACCCTTTTACTAATTTCAGCCTGCAAGCAGGTGAGTTACACTCTACTTTCCATCAATATCTTGAAGGCAACCTTTAGCTTCTATTCAGATTCACAGACAAAGCTGTTTCTGTTCACATTTTAAGGATGTATTTCAAATTAATCTTTTACATTTATTTAACTTTAATAATGGAAATCTAAACCAGATCACATTTTAAATGCTTTATCAGCACAATGGTTTTGAAGTAGGAGCATAAATACCAAAAAGGTACTCGAAAAATACCTGGCCCGCTGTCCTTCAGAGTCACCAGTGGTGTAAAATGCATGTTGTCATAGCCAAGCACAATTGGATATCTGTAGCATTCTTCAGCTGGCCACAGGAGAGGCAGGTAAACACCACCAACATTCAAAGGAGCAAAACTGGAGCCTGACTCTAAACTTCTAACCACTTTATCTGCATAAAGAAGAAAAAAAAAACAAAAATAAGTACGTGCTGTTGTAAGTACGTGTAGGTAAGAGAAAACGTATGCTGGGGGTTTTGGAATAATTGCAGAAAACACCGTGTTCTGAAATGCATCTACTTGAAAACAACAGTTGTTGACTAACACAGTTCAAGAGTAACACAGTGGGATGACGAGCCAGGCAACTCACCTGCAAGAACAATGACTGGCCTTCTGAGGATGTTAGCAAGGATGAAGATGTGGATTTCTTCCAGTGCATTATAAGGAAGCCTGTTTTGAGCCCCAGATATTTCTGGGGAGGTCATTTCAATGAGGTATTCCCACTCCTCCTCCCAGTTCTGAGGAAAGAAACAGCTGTCACCAATGGTTCAAAGACATGGAGGTCAGGAACCAGCTGCAGCACAGCAGTGCTCAAATAATCACATTTTCCTATTTCCTCCAAAGGAAGACTATTTCTGCTCTCCATTAATGACGGAATCCGTGAAGCCCAAAAGCAAACAGAGTCAGCAAGGCAACGCTGGTGAGCACTCAGAAAACAGCACCATTCCCTCAGGCCGCCTTACCCGGGTGTCAAAATGGAGTCCCGTTTGTACAAACTCCTGGGATTTAACAGCCTCCCGCTGCCAGCGGAGCTTGAAGTTCTGCGTGTCAATCTCCCTGAGAGCACTAAACAATGTTTTTCTTAAGACAAGGTCCATATCTTCAATGCCCCACATGTACTGCGATGCAGCATGCATAAGGCAATTTCCATCACCTGCAAAAAAAGAAAGAGTGCATTATTTTCAAATGGCTACTTCAATAAAGTGCCACAAGCCCATGGGACACAGAATTACACTGCACATATGCATATTCCCTGTGCAATTCTCTCTAAGCCTCGGACAGAAGGGTTGTAAAGAAGGAGACTAGAGTTATGGTCACTGTTCAGAGACAGAAAGAAAAAACTCCCCTCCCTACTGGTTTTGTCTCTGTACCAGTCCAAGTTAAGCATTCATTCAGCAATGCCCCTTACCTATCTTACTCAACCTTGACTGATATCACAGACTAAATTTTGGGGTCAACTACAAACGTCAAACACAGCTGAAATAGCTTTTTAAACACTTCAAAGTTATCTTAAAATTACAAAATATGTAAATCTCCCTCATCGGTGTTTATACAAATATACATCCAATGGCATGGGGTTGAGGTAATGGAAACCATTAAGAAAATATTATAGTAACACCAAGCCTCACATCCCCTGATGAGCACTGCTTGGCCCTTGGCTGTGCTTGATGGAGGAATTGTAGTAAAAAAAGAGACAGAAAGGGAACGGCACGTGATTTATGTAAAGCAATCATAGGATCACCTCTGGCCTTCCTCTCAGAAATGAAAGCCTATTGGATTGATATATTATTTAGAGGGCTGTTTTTTAAAACATAAAATTAAAACTAAATAAATGAAAAACAGTGATTCCATGTTCATTTATACAATCTTCTTGCATTGAAAAATTCCTCTTTCCAGGTAAGAAGGATTGTGATATCCTGCCGTTTCAGAGGGGAAACAGAGACTCAGAGGAGATAACTAACTTAATTAAAAGGTGTGTCAAAAAATATGTCTATGTCTGGGTTTCGACTTCCTTCTCTAGCCATCTTCTTCAAAAGGGGATGTATCCCCAGAAAGGGAGACATAAAGAATCATTACAGTCATATCCTCAGATGCAAAACTAGGTCTGATGTTTACTACAGTGGTAAACACATTCACCCAATGCTAAGAAACCACAGCAATTTTCTTGGAATAGAAGACATCAACCTCAGTAAAGCTACTAGATTTTTCTCATGTGAAAAAAAAAACCCAAAACCCAAACAAACCTACCCAAAGAACTCCCACAAAAGAATTAAACTTAGTTTGCCACACACATTATGAGTTCAATTACACCATTGCGAACACTTTTGCTACTTACACTGTGAATTGCAGAGAAAAGCCTATAACAGACTCCAGTTCCTGAATAAGATATAATTTGAAATCTACTCAATGCTCCATAAATTGTTATGGGATTGGTGCATATCAGGTTCCAGCAACTGCATTCTCTTTTCTGAATACTCTCTTGCAAAGCTTACTTCAGTTTTGCAGGCTGCTTACTTGAGCTCAAAAATCAGGGAACAACAAAGAAGACAGAAGAACTGACTGGGTTTCCTTCTGACCAAGAAAGATGACATATTAATCCCATTAAAATTTTCCCTTTGCAAAATCTAGAGTAAAGATAAGATTAAATTTTTTCTCTCTCTGAGAGCTCACTTTCGGTTCTTTATTGAGAAGCACTGCCCAAAATTCCTTACACAGCACTTGGAATTCCCCCACACGGTTTGACTAGCAATTGAGCAACAGTTGTACTTTTTGTTCTGCGGGTGCAGCGTAGCCTCCCTCGGACTTTCCCAGGGGGTGTGGCTGGGTGAGCTGGAATGACTGCCAATTCATTATACAAGTGAAATCTCCACAGCCAATAGATGCTGGAATTTTTGAATTAAAAAAAAAGAAAAAACCCAAAGTTTCGATTTTTGTACCTCCTACCACTTGCCTTCTATCCTCCATTCAGATGTCTGTGAAGAAATATGTGGTGATTCAAAACAGCTTTTTTAATTAAGAAAACCCCAGCACTCCACAGATTCACAAACATATTAGGTAAAATATACATCAAAAGATCCTGTAGGAGATACTTTCTCTGTTTTCAACAACTACAACCTTAATCAGAAAAAACCCCAGAATTTTCTGAAGAAAGCCCCCTGTTGACTGAAAGAATTAATATATTCCTCCCACATCTATAGGTTAAGCAGCTAAATGCTTAAAGAAATATTTTTCATGCCACAGGGGAGAAAAAAAAAAAGTTATTTTCTGGGATTAATACAGGGCTTCTCCAGGCTTCTGCATTTCTTTCAGAGATCCTCTCCTACTGTCCAATATACCTCCTTTCTCCTGCAAAGGTTCTTAAACGTAACTACTTTGCATAACCCACAGGTTTCCAAAGGCACTCCTACTCATGCACTTAATGACCCTGAAGCACTGAACTGAAGCCAAGTTCTTTGTCTGCACAGTGTATGGGGAGACCACAAACCGAGTCCTTGCTTTGCCTTCCCTCAACCTGCCCTAATATTTCAGCATCTAGTACACTGGCACGCCTGCTCACGGGCAGGATCCAAGTCCACGCTACTCCCACGTGTAACGCTGGCCGATGGTCACAAAGAAAGAGGTCAGTGTTACTGAATGTAATGTGGTCACCACAAAGGTCTGTCCAGGCAGCGTTAACCCCTGCAGAACTTGTACTGACAGGAGACAGGGGATTCTAAAACTGTTACTCTTTGTCCTGGGCAAAAATTGCACACATTGTCCATTTTCCTAGAATATCTGTTAGGCTGAGGCTTTTAAGATGCAAGACTTGGAGTGTTCTTACCTTCCCAGTACCTGCAAACTGCTGCCTGCCCTAGCTGCAACTCCAGTCCTTCCAAAGCTCAAGATTCCATGACTTCTGTGCACACCCCTAACTGCAGTCGAGAGAATTTTACACCAATGCAGTGGCAGCCCAAAAAGCCCACCAAAAGGTCAACACCTCTACAACAGTTACAGACACACACATCAGGATCAGGCTTTAGGACGGGGCAGTGACATCTACTCAGTGGATGTATTTTCATGGCTTCTGTACAACACAGCTCTGTACAATCAGACTGAGAAATATAGCAGCACTTGGAACAACGTGGACTAGGAAGATAAGGACAACATGTATAGAAGCAGATATGAAAAGAAGCAACCACCGAACACAACATGGACTTCAACAAGGCTGCAGGTCCACCACACCCCACGTTTCTATAACTGCTGTGATCTGCTCCTTGAGCAAAGAGTATGTACTTTCCATCTTCTTCAAGTCCTCACTATCCCAGTCTATTCTTCCTGGTTAGGGGCCACCTGTGCTGTAAGGAATCCTGAGTCCAAGTCTGCAGCTGCGTGACCGTAAGTCATAGCCATTGCCAAATCTTTCCTTCACTGAATGTGTAATGCCCGGTGACTCTTACAGTCATGTGCCAAGGTTTCCTGCTCAGGACTGTAGACAAACGTAACCTGTCCAGGAAATCTTGGCACTACTGCTGTGCCTTTCCATTTGTAGCACTTGATGCAATATACACACAAAGTAACCCAAAAGCCAAGTCCTGAAACCCGCACTGACTGCTGGAAGAAAAGGGCACTGCAAACTTTGTGTTGCACCAAAGATGGGAGTCAGTCACACACATGGGGGTTACTGGTGGGCCCCGAGGGAAGGAGAGAGCTGGCAAACCCCAGCAGGTAGCTGTGGATGAGGGAGCAGCCCCAGTGTGGGGTGCTGACCCCAGCGACGGCACTGTCATCTTCCCAGAGGCTAAATGTTCTGAGAGCTGTTGCTGTCACTGTTGTTACAGCTGGATCAGCAAGCAAACCCCACCTGCCAGCGGGGCTTATTGGAAGGATATTAGCTTCTGCTAAATATCCATGGGAATGTACCCCTGTCACTCAAAGCATCTGAAGGCTCCTCTTGCCTGGCATTAAAGGATGTTTAATGAGGCAGCCAACATGCAGCAGTCAGATTCATGGGAAGGAAATGGGTTCCAAATCAAGTTTCCCTGCCCTGTTCTTGACTCTGAAGTGCCACAGGTTATTGACATTATGAAAATACCTGTGAAATTTCCACAGTATTCATATACTGAGGTATGGGCAAGGGTCTGCTACAGCCTCAGGACAGTAGATCGTGTGGAAAGAATTTTAATTTACAAAACTAAGATTAAAAGGCAGCACATTTTTAAAGCCATGTGCTTCTGTGTCAGTAATGTGAACTCAGATGCTATTAATAAAGATGCTACATTCGTACAACCCATTTTACTGCGAGTGCAAAGACCTGCTGGTAACTTACCATTAGTCTTCAAAGGAACAAGTCTTCGAACTTCCCTGCACCAGTTGAGCTTCCTCTGGCGCTCCAGTGAAGTCTGGGTAGCCTGGTCAGTCAGGGACTTCTGAAGCGTTTCCCGAAACTGGGGACAAAACTGGCACATTCTGAACATTTCTATGGTGTATCTGTGCATAGTCCTAAAGTGGCGAATTATTCCATTGGGAGGTCTGACTAGATCCTCAGGTGTCCTCTCTCTGATCTTCATAGCCTTCAGCATATTGCTCTGATAAAAAGCTTGAGGAAGGATGTGTTGGCCAGCCATGTTTCTAGAAGACATCTGAAATGAAAAAGGATCCTTTTATTGGCATGTTAGTGTCCTTCTATCACAGTGCTATCACTTCTGCAGAGATTGAGAAAGCACTTTTAGGGGTGGGATTCTGGATGCAGTTTTGCCTGAAACAAGCACAGAGCTGATGCAGTCCAACTGAGCCTTTCATAAATAATGTTTGTTTAAAGCTCATGTTTATTAACTTTTCTGCATAACTCAGATATAGACAGTGATCAGCTTATCCCACTCATTTGCTGATATAATTTACTGTGGTATTAAAGAGGATTTATTCATAACTAAAGAAACTGCACCATCATTCAAAAACAAATGCATTTAAATCAAAATAAGGATAAGAGAAGGCAAGATCAAGGGAATGGAAAATTATCCTGGAAACTTAACTAACTGCTAATTGTACAGTGTAATCCCATATGCACTTGCTGACTTTCAGCACATTTCAAGCTCTTGCTTTGGTAACATGCCAGGAAAAAAAAAAAAAAAGCAGATAATGACCATTCAGATTTCCACAGCCCAGATATTCTGAAAAGTGACGGTCAGCAGAGTACAGAAAGAGCCCAAAGAATTGCAGCCTGTGCTAGTATCAGTCCCATACTTACTGTGGCCAGATATGGTAGACGAGGGATTTGTCGCTCGAGGACAGACTTAGGCTACTTTTCTCAAGGCTCTTTGTATTTTGTGAGTGGTAGAGCTATGGCACAGAGGTGCTTGTGCCATGTGTGGGGGTGCAGACTGCAGTGCCACTATTACTCAGTGGTAAGTCAACAGAGCTGAAAAAGCATTTCCATTTGGCTCAAAACCCCCAATATCTTTCCACAGTAGGACATGTAATGTTTACTGCCCTTTATCCCTTTCTTCAGTAACTCTGGCCTCATGAGGTATAGCAGGAAGAACATAAAAAAAGAAACCCATAACCTCAAACCCTCTGCACGCTATGAAATACTTATTCAGAGGACACTAACTTTGTGGCTAGTAGGAGCCAAACGTAGGGACCACATCCCTCAAAATCCCCATACATTACAGTAACAGCAACAATAACCTGTTTTTACATGGAGAGGCTCTCCATGCTGTCCACAAACATGCCTGCTTTGTTTAAAAACAAAGCAAAGTTTGTATCAAGATAAATAAAAGTATGCATGTCTAACATGTTTAGAGTATAGCTGGTTACACTAGGAGAGCCCACCACTGTGATTATGAATCTAGGGACAAGTATCAAGTCATACTTGTATATCAATCTCTGGCCATCAAGTACAGGGAAACAAGAAGCAACTAAAATTTGTTTATGCAACTATTAGGAAGTTTTCTCACAAAGATGGGAGTCAGGAGGCACAGGGAGAGGAAGAAGAACTCCAGTCTCACAGACTGACCAGGAAGGCATTCCCAGGTCTATGGAGGCAGAAGAACCCTCTTGCACAGAAGGACTTCAGCTCCTTCTTCCCCACAGGGAAACAGTTCCTCACTCCTCTTCACCCAGACACTTCCATTGGCAACATCCACCTCAAAATGCCCAGCCAAAGCTTTGGAAAAGACCTTCTCAGGGTGAGAGGGGACCTCAAACTCCAGGTGCCAAGAGCTGACCTCTATAACCTCTCTGAGAAACAGCTGATGGAGAGATACATTGGACATCCTGAGAAGCCCTAAACAGAGGCAGATGTAACAGGTGATGCTATGAAGTCCTACTTTAGGGCAATGTCATTCACACACACTAGAGCACAGAGCTGTCACATCTTGCAACATCCGGAAAAGCTTTCCTTTAGGTAATAGAGATGGCATATTCTTATCATTCCCCCACCAGCATACAGCCTCAAAATGAAAATAACACCTTTTCTCATCCACTCTCCTCATCAATGTAGTTTTACACATGCTATTTATGTAATCCTGTATTTAAATGTATGAATGAGTCTAAAAAGGAAATATAAACAACTCCTTACTAATCTCTATAATAACCACAGCTCTACTTTGCTCTGAGATGACCAAAATACTGAATTCCTTACTTATGTTAGTAGAAACATTGAGTCAATGGGATTTTTTTACACGAATAAAGACTAATCACATGACTAAGCACTACCGGCAGGGACCCTTGAAATGGTTATTTCCATCTTTAAGTAACAAAAAGTACTGAGCTTACAGAAACACTCACTGAAACAACATTATTCGATACTATGTTCTACAGGCCCTTTTTCCCCTCCACACGTGGAAATTACTGCCTATGCTATTTACAGTCATAAATGTCAATCAAAGCAAAAGCCAAGCAACCCTTACTTTCAAAATCAATGTGATGAAACAAGCAGAACTCAATAGTCATCTAAGCTGGAGATTTAAAAGCAGAAAACTGACCTACAGTTACATTATTTTATAGTCTACTGTGCTTTGCTGCGTGCTATGCTACTTTAACCTTCTGACAAGTAATGACTAGGAATTCCCAGAAAGGAACAGCTGTAAACAATAATTAGAGACAATATCCTTTCCAAACATGTAATACTGAGGATGCTGGGTTCGGGAAAGCTGAATACTGTTCTGAGATCTGCTATCGGTTTCATAAAGTTGTTTTTTTTTTTTTCTGTCGTCTATCTGAGAAAACAGCAATTAATAAACTTCTCCATAAAGTGCTAAAACTTCTAAAATGAACATGCTTAACACATTTTAAGCCCGAATAGATTTTTCTGCCTGGGTCTTTGCTCGGTACAACCCAAAACATAGTATTAATCTTCGCCAAATCAGAAGATGAGGACCGAGGGTCTTTTAATCCCACTGGACTGGTTTACACACAGTAAGTGTTCCGCGTTCTTCGTTCCCTGATCTACTGCTCTGCTGGAGGCTGGCTATGCAAGGTGGAAAGGACACAACACGGCCTGCCAGCTTCCCAGGAGAAAGACCCGAAGCCCCAGGGCGGATTTCCCCGCGGCCGCCGGCGCTCGCAGCACAGCCCGGCCACACCGCGCCCGCCCTGGCGCCNGATGGGACGCAGCCGCGCTCGGGATCCATCAACCCCCACCGCGCCGGGGCTCGCTCCTTCCCTTCTCTCCACCCTCTCCCCGCCGGAGCTACTGCTGCTGCCGCTGCCGCCGCTGCGGAATGAAGGGCTGAGCCCAGCCTCTTGTTTTTTTCCCTTTCTGTTTAAGCGCCCGGGCGAAAAAAAAAAAAAAAGAGAGCTTGAAAACACAACACAAAAAACCCCGGCGGGGATTTCCACCGGCAGAACGAGGGACTTTCCGGGCTGTGA
>VZRF01001728.1:283092-405816 GCA_013396875.1 Vireo altiloquus | reverse complement strand
GGGGCGCCGCCGCCGGGCAGCCCCGCCGCCTCCCCGCCCGCCGTGACTCACCCACGGGAATTTCGGGAGCCGGCATGGCATTTCTTCCTCCTTTATTCCTTTCCACCCGGGCAGGGGGTTGCCCATCCCGTCCCGCAGGCTTCGCTCCGCTCACGGGCCGGCCCGGTGCCGGAAGAGCTCTGTGTCGCCGCGCGGAGCGGCGCCCCGGCCGTGCCCCGCGCCCTGCGCACGGCGGCAGCGAGAGGCGGCCGCGCCGGGAGCCCGCCCGTGCCCTCAGCCACACGGGCACGCGTGGCGAGCGCCTGCCCCGGCACACACGCCTCGGGCTGCAGGTGCCCGGCCGTAGATGCCCACACCCCTGCCCCAGCATCCCAGCAGGACAGGAAGGGAGCCCGTCCCATGGAAAGTATTACTCTTCCAGGCGGTTTTCAGACCCCAGCAAGTATTACTTTATTTTTCGTTTAGCTTGTATGTGCTCCACAGTTTTGGCCCTGTGTTGTAAGTAACCACAAGTGACTTCATTTCTTTAATTAGAGGTTAGGCCGATATATAATCCCATATGCTGGCATTTTCGGCAGGAGATGTTACTGCGCTTTAATCCAGCCCTGCTTGAGGTAAGATTGTTGTAGGTAAGGGACAGAACCTTGGGCTAAAGCTGTCAAGTCAGGGAGATCTTAGTGTCTGTATACGTTTGTAAATTCTTGACTGCAGCTAGCCGTTTGTAGGAGTCATTACATTTAATAATTGTAAACAATTAATTCACACCTTTAAACAGTGCCGTGCAAAAACTCACTGAATAAAACCCCAATATGTAAGGGCGGTTAATATGATTTATGGATGGGATTTATGCTGGAAAAGGGACAGTTTTTTGCTCAACAGCCTTACGATCTGAAGGCACTCAGAGATGAAATACAGTGCAACAGAGTTTCTTGCAGTATCAAAAGACTTCATCTTCCCAGATGATGAGCTCTGATGAGCTCTGCCTGTTCCTGAGTATCCACCCCTCCCACGGGCAGGATGAGAAGCTAGCGTTGCTGCACACGTGAAATCATGTCTTAAATATTGACTCCTTCAGAGAACAGGTGGATTTTGGAAGAGTTCAGCCTTGAACTCCTTCACCTCACCTCCAGCAGCAGCAGCTGGCTCAGATCATGGGCTCGTGTCACACAACAGGGTTATGTGGCAACATGATCTTTCCCAGGGTTTACAAGCCTGTGCTGGCTCTGCACAGCAGGCCATCCTTCTCCTCTGCCTTTGTTCAAAAAGAAGTCAGGGATATGGCTGGAAAAATAATGATCCCTTCCAATTTTTTTTTTCTCCTCTCCTTGGAGTGTTTTCTTTCAAACATTTTTGTGGATGTGTTGTTTTTCTTTCCTCCCCCCACCCCAGCCTCTCTGCTGCCTTGGAAATTATAGTTGGGTAGGAAGGCTCCACATTTAATGATTGATAGCCTGAGGGGTGTCTAAGATCTAGGGGACTGGATATCTGAGGGAACTGGGCCTGAGTGATTGCTTGCATAACCAGGGCAGCATCTGTGCTGTGATTTACACACTATATGTTTCTGTCAGCATCTTCCCTGTTTCTGTTCAGTTCCCTTCTCCTGGACATTTTTCCCTGTCCTCTCATGGGGACAGGTAGCAGATTACTGAAGTGATCTGGGAAAAAAACAGAAAAATTTAAAAAATGTATTTGTTTTTATCCAAAACGTTTCTCTCATATAATATGAAGCACGGCCCCTCAGAATTTTACAGAGAATATTTGAAGTGATGGAGGGTTTTGCAGTGGAGTAGGAATGATGAATTAAGGTACGAAGTAGGGAAAAAAGAGCTGACTTGTACCCTGCTTTGCATATGAAACTGCAGCAAATAGATTAACAAGTGGTCCCAGCCATGATGGAGATGCTGAAAACCTGAAAAGGCAACAGCTTATTTTTTGTTTTCTAAATGGTAAGCATGTCTGAATATTAATAATTACTGTTTACACCTTGATGAACTGAAAGTTGATTGCACATTGCTACAGCTGATGTTTATCAAACAGGTCTCAGCAGGGTGGCAGGAATTCATTTGATCTGAGTTTGCACAGCACAAAATGAAGTTCTGTCTTGTCAACCATAACTCCTGGGCAATATGGGAATTAAAAACATCAGCAACATCAATAATTATAGAATGCATGAATATACATTCCTCTTTTTGAATGACTCCTGTTTTTTTTGTAGTTATATGCTATAGTTTATCTCATAATTTATGGTATAATGCTTATATTTCATAAAATATAAACATATATACATAAGTATAAAGTCAAGGAAAACTTTATTCTCTGAAGTGTGTGTGTAAATATGCACGCATACACATAACTATATACATGCACACACATATTTTTAGGTATATATGCATGTCTATATCTCTTGAGGGAAGGGGGAAGTTCCTGGCATTAAGGACAGAATGAGAAATACTTTAAATTTCAGCTACCTACATTCTGGTAAAGTATAAGGATGAAACAGTCCACACCTATACATGGTAATGTTTACATAATCCTGGAGAAAGCTGTCTAGGGGAACTACAGAATATCCATTTTTGGTGAAAATTTAAGTAATCAGTGTTGTGCACATCAATCAGTAACAATTCTTTATTGTACTTGAGAAAAGGAAGAAATCTCTCAAGGCCCCATTCAGCTCTGTATCTCTAAATTATTTTAATTACTTTGCTTCTTTTTACTGTTCAGGAAGGAGTAGCTCATGCTCTCTAAATTAAATGAAGGTCTCAGAGTGGTCAGCACACCATTGCCAAATGTTTCAGAGGCTGCACTAGGAAAGACTCATTATTAAGACAGTACTCATATAGTATACAATGCTAGGATGATGACTGTAATAGTAGTTCAGACTAATTCAGACTTTTAATAGTTCAATCATTTGCTGTGTCTTTTAATATCAGATAATTCTGTAAGAGGTGTGATTCATCTAGACGGGAGGAAAAGGATCATAGAAGGGAAATCCCTTTTAATGCAACAGCAGTGCTTGAGGTCATGTTTGAGTTCAGCATTTCTGTCTTCCAGGAGCTCTTCTGTTGCTTCTTTTCCCGGTGGAGAAGTGATAAGAGCTTGTCAGTGCAAAGGAAAAAGAGGGGGAAAAATCCCCTAAACATCTGTCAGACAGAAAGATGGTGCTTATTACTAAATCAAGTAATGACAGTAAAAAAACCAAAAACCAAAAACCAAAAAAACCAAAAAAAAACACAACGAAATCCTGTCTGCCACTTAGATAGCAAGAGCTGAACTGGTTTTGTGATTTTTTCCATTATACTACTCTGAATACAGTAAAAGACACTACAGATTCCCAAGAAGACTTTTACCAGGGTATTCTGGCAAGTGACTGTACTGGAAGTAGGGATTCCTATTTATGCCCCTGGGTGAAGGCTTCCTCTGCTTGCTGCTTTTTTTTTTTTTTTTTTTTTTGTGTGTGTGTGTGTGTGTGTGCGTGCTGGTTTTGTTCTTTTTAATATCTGCGATAGAAGCGTCAGATGTAAAGGGCTGGAACTGCAGTGGGTTCAAAGAGGCTGAAAGTTTAAATCTTGCCTTAGCCCTTTTTGTTAAGCAGAAGGTTAAACTGTAAGGATGGTATTCTCCCATTAAGGCTGGTGAAACAGTGAAAAATGACCTATGGAGGCAAACACTGGACATTTTTAAGAAGAGGTTTTATTAGCTATAAGGGGATTAAGTATGGCATTAACCATAAAAAAAACTGTCCTTAACCGTACTTACCTCCTGGTCTAGAGGTAAGTTTCAGCACATTTTTCTGTGAAATGTGTGAAAAAGTCTTAAGTGGTGATGATAAAATCGTAGTAAATTGATTTTTATTCCTCTGATATCTGTAGATGCTGCAGCAAGCCTCAGGGCTCCCCAGCAGACATAGTTATGTACAGCTACATTTGAGAAGGCAGCCCAGCCCAGCATTACTGACCCTCTTCAGTGCACAGTACAGAGAATTCCAACAAGACCCCAGCAAAAAGTAAGAGGAAGACCAACCTTATTTCTGCTGGGGAGAGAAAAGTGATGTCAGTGGATTTTGTTGCAGGCTCAAACTAGACTTGTGGCTAAACTGAGGCAAATAAGAATAGCAGTAGTAAGCCAAATCAAAGGCCCATTGACCTCACTGCCCTTTCTCACAGAGGTGAGACACGTGGTTATTTACCATTCAATGTGGTCCCTGCTTTCCGGGAATTACCATCCATGTGTAGCAGACTTCATTTAGCTGTGAACTGCTACTGTCGGAATGGTCTTTGATTAGGTTGAGGGTTGTAAGCATAAAGCACAGCATAGATAACACTGCACTGGGATGGATTCTTCCCTGAGGTGGTCTTTGCTTTGCAAAACTGCCTTAATATACAGAGCAGTGGCTGGGTTTAGGTACTGCAAGCCCAATTATTTTAACCTTTACCTTGATCTTTGGGCTGGCATGACTGCTGTGCTGCCAACATGTCCAGTGCACACCACAGCAGGAGACTCTAAAGCAGAGTCTGGTTTTGGAGCTGTTTGCTTCAGCCAGCAGTTCAGCACCCATGAGTCAGCAACTGGTTAACAGATAAATAGCTAAAGATAAAGCCTCATCTGAAATCAAGCAGGGACTACTGTTGTTTTCCTTTCTATATTCCTATCTGATGAGATGATCAGCTATTCTAACTTTAGGTATGAAGCAAGCATTTAGCACAAAGCTATATCCTCTGTGAGTGGATGGGAAGGGTCAAGGAATGCAGCTAGTGAATACTTGCTCACGTAATTAAAGCTCTTTCTGCTCTCTCCTCTGTTCCTTGAACAATTTCAACATGTAATGCAGCCAGTAAAACTTTCTTAGATAGAATGACCTGCTCTTCAGCAGACTTGCCAGTCTTCCAGATCTTTACCATTCTATATTCCTTTCCCGGTGAATTCTAGTTTCACTGGAAGTTCTTACTTTCTCCCAAAATATGAGCAGTTTGCATAATCTGAATGGAAAAAAAAATAACTGCAAACTTTTCTAATTTCTTTATTATATGTCCAATAATGTATTTCGTTACCTGTGTTTCCATTTATTAAGACAGCCTTACACTCTTTAAAATCAGTAAACCAATTTTGAATTGTGTCTAATTTCCATGCACTTGGTGCATATGTGAATGAGTGACTATATCATTCCTTGCCAAAATGGGAGAACTGCTGATACTGTTTACTCTCAGCAGCTCTTAGCGATGGAATTACATGGGGAGTGCTAAGTGAATAAAAAGTGAGCATGTGAAGGTAATCTTTAGTCATGAATCATAGAGCATGAAGCTTGTCAACGTTTTCCCTCTTTAATTTTTGTAATTTCCCCCAAATCACCTAAATGTGGAGAAATAGCCAAGAAATATCGGTTTCTACAGTACTTGGTGAATGCTTCTGGCCAACTTTTTATGTTCACAATTGTCTAGTTTGACAGACAATAACACAGCCTGTTGAGCCACTTGGGCTCTTTCTGTGTCGGTCCCATAACTGCTGCCACATCTCTTTCAGGAACAGACCATTTTGATTTTGTTAAAGGGAACAGAATTGTATGAGGGGTCTGGTACCCACAGTGCTTACTGTAAATCCTGTTTTAGAGTGGCTAGTTTAGGCATGAGAATTAATCTCAGTTGGCACACCCTCAACCAAATTGTTCATCTGGGGTTTTACCTCAAAAGCAGTAAGCATTCAATAGATTTCAGTATCTTGTGTGTTAAGAGGTTAACTACATTGTGGGTCTGTTTAAAGCTTACAGCGTTTTCAGTGACAATGAGGAAGTGAATTCATCCCTGGACTTTCAAAAGCAGAGGAAAGGCATTTCCTTTTGTGTAGAGCAAATTCTGTGCATGGGGAATAACATGAGAGGTTTTGTGAGTGGCGAGAAATTCAAGTTAGCTTTCCAAACAAAATCTATTTGCCCTGAATCAGCAGTGCCAGAATTTCCCCAAGAAAAATACCTCCAAAGAAGGATATTTATTTATGCATGGGAATTTACCAGCATATGCTGAACTAAATAACAGTCCATGGATTTTTTCCTAAAAGCTAACAGTCATCTCCCATCAGGGAAATGGTGAGTTTGCTTTGTAAACATGGGATTAGTCAATGTCCATGAGGTGACTCTGCATCATGTGTTCAGCTCAAAAAAGTACATTGTTTTCTTCTGATTTCAGAGCGATGGGACTCCCCATTTTTGCAATGACAGTGCTTGTTAGTAAGACTAACATAACTGATTCCTAACTTCACAGAGAGGACTTTTTAAGATTTCCACTATATACATGGGGGGGAGTGTGCTTTCATGTCATATCCTCCCACTTTTGTAGTTTTTGATGCTGCAGAAAAATTGTAGCTGCTTGCTACAAATTCTGATTTACTCATTAAGGTGGAGAGAAGTGAAAATAGTTCCAGACAGATTTGGGAATCATACAGAAAAAGGTAGTGTATAATGTTTCGTAGATACTATAGAAATACATGCATCTCTGGTGTATGTGGAGCACCCCAAGTAGTTGTTCCTATCCACATGGTTCTAGAATATTAAAACTAAGGACTGTCTGATTTGGATCACCTGGTCCATGTACATCTCTCTGTGTTGACCTTCTTCATATGGAGCAGGACTCCCTTTTGATGGTGCAGTGATGGAGTCCAGGCTGAACGGGACAGGCAACATCTGAGAGGCCATAGGTTTAAGTTTTTTGGTACGTTCCTGTAACAGTTCATTGTCCGAGAGCATTTCTCATGCTTTCTAGTAGAACTGATGAATTTGCCTTACTCTTAAAAGAAGGCATTTCTTTATTTGGTGGACCAGTTTTACAGAAATTTGCTTTTTTCTATTGCAAAAACTTTTTTTTTTTTTAAATGGGAGAGCTGCCAAAGTCCTGCCAAAGTCAGCTCCTCACCATTGTCATCAAAATAATTTACCTTTCAAGTCCTCTTCATGCAGAAGAATAAATGTTGGAAAATAAAAAACAGATGCTTTTGCATGATATCTAAAAATAAAGTGAAGGAAATACTCTGCTGTGGGCAGGATAAAGATTGAAAGTTCATTGCCAAAAATTTAAGTGCACTGCTTTATCCTAGCTGAGTCATGCCTGGCTTGTGGAGCAGGAGTCAAACAATTTAAGAAGTCCAGCACACATCTTGTTCTGATCTCCTCAGCCTCCTCTTTCTGCTGTTTTGCCATTTTTCCCCTATTACGGTTATGCACATTGCCCAAATGAGTTAATTTTTAAAACAGATGAAAGGGAAACACTAACTTTATGGCTAATTCTCAAATTACTTGTCATGAAATTTCATAAGAACGTGTGGCAGAAAAACAAAGAGCGCATAGTCAGTAGCTATTCCATAGGATTTGTTACCACAGTAAAGGCCTGCTCTGACCTAAGGTGTTTCAATGAGGTCAGTTACATCTGCCCAGGTAATTTCAGCAGGTCTATGGCATTCTGTCATTTCCTGGACTAAATAAAGTAATTTAGGTATACACTGAGGATGAGCTATGGTACTCTCCTGAAGAAACCTCTACATTTCAGGGATGGTTCCTGTTTACAAAAAAAAGAGAGAGAGAGAATGAATATCAAAGAGTGCCCAGGGTCACATTATCTGCTGAGAAACACACAATAGTATATGCTGGATATGTGTGTAAACAGCAATTATTTTATTAAGTAATGCACAGGCTCTATGCTCCAGTAAGGATATACATCTATGCACATACATGTACACAGATGGTAGAGAAGTGGAACAGAAAAGGCTAAACCATGAGGTGATAGAGGCAGCACAATGCAAGCAACAGGAACAAAGAGCGTGGAACAGTATTTAGAGTGGGTGGTTCTCACAGCTTCCTCATGAATTCTTTGACACTCTCAATAACAGCTTTTCAGCTCTTCCACGCAAGTCCTTCAAACCTTTGTGCCTTTCTGTTCTTATGAGTACAGTGTCAGGATACTGCACTGCAGGCTGTACCTGTGGGGGCACCCATCCATGCTGCTCAGACCTGCCTGCTTTGAATGCCCCTGAGCTCCTGACTCTTGGGGTGGTCAGGGCAGTGTAAGACCAAGTCTGTCTGCTCTGATAGCATCCTTTCTGGTCATCTCACTACCTGAGCAGGAAAGTATCTCTTTTAGCATATCCAGTAGTTCTAACAGCATTATGATCAGTTATCGCCATGATTCATACACTGTATCCTGAGAGGGGCTTAATCTGACTCACTTCAGTGTGATGGAAAATCAAATTGAGTGATAAGCCTCAGGCTTTTCTAGTGATCCTTCAAGATTGTCAATCCTAGGGACAGCATGCCAGTATCTGAGTGGCTCTCTACGTATGCTCTGACATGGTCACTCTCATCATGCCCCTGCGAGTACACTCAGCCTGGACATGTCTGCTCTATAAAGTTCTCCATCTGAAACAACAGTCGTAAGTTATTCCTGGTCACAGGCCAGGACCTAATGCATCATTCCAGGAGTCCCTGTGCTTCTGTGACTGTTCACTCTTCTGGCTGTGGGTCCATGACGTTGGCTGTGGGAGCAGGTATCTGTGTAATCTATCTGTGTTCTCTTTCTATGGTACACTGAATCCCTAGAGGTCCTGGGAGGAAGTAATCTCTGCACTCTCTGCCTTTGTGATAGATTCTTAAGGAGATCGTAGAAAGAAGATCTGTTCAGTCCCCCTTGGCTGCTTGGCATGTGTACTATAACTGGGCATTAGTGAAAACAGGGTTATCTCCAACCTCATGTTCTTGAGAGAAATTAGTTCCTTTACAGATAGGACAGATGGCACCATAGTGGGAGTTGTTTACAACAGGCCAAAATAGAGCTTTGCTGTTACTTCAAAGTTCAAAGTGAGTGTCTTCAAACTCTGGAGAAACATCCTTGTACCAGAGCCATTCCAGGCAGAGAGGGCAACTCCTTCCAAGGAAGTCGTGCACGATTCTGATGAAACTGAAGTAGTTCGTCTGCTTCCACTGAACTGTGCATAAAACCCCCACAGTGCTGTTGTAGTGCATAGATAATTTAACATCTGAATTGCTCGTCAAAGGTAAATTCCCTAGCTGAACATTCACCACTGCACGAGCATTTTTGCAGATTAGAGGCACCTACGCATGCTTACCCATTTCTTGCCTTATTTCAATACTCAGTGTTCTGCTTGATGTTAAGCCAGCACTGTTATCAGTAAGAGAAAGTTGATAGGTTTCTCAAGAATGAAATTAGAGCATGTGTTTTCATCTTATGTATTAATTATAACCACAGTCAGGCAAAAACAGTTTACTGAAGTGTTCAGCATTGCTGGTGTTAAAACCCAGTTTCCTGTTTTTTTCTACATTTGTCAAACCCCTTTTTTTAAAATAAAGTATCTGAGATTGGTCTCCACAGTAAATTTGGTGATGGGTGGGAAAGAGGGAAAGCCTGACTTAAAACAGGTAATTCTTTCCTAGGGACAAGGCTAAAGAAAAAAAAAATACATAATTTTGTCTTTTTAAAAAATGCCACTAACTTTTTATTTAAATTGATATGATGACCCAATCTTATAGGCAGAAACTTGATTTCTTGCAATAAAAATACTTGTTCATCAGGGATATGCTATTTGCCACTCAAAGAAGTGTCAGACCAAACCTACAGCTATTTGCACTTGTGGATAGAGACTTTTTGCCTGACGTCCAAGAAATATGCTCTGGTTGACCTGAAACTGCCAAGAGTCAGATCGAATACTTGCACCTGTCTTCAGGGTGAAGACAAGCAGAAGTACCAATTCCCCCTGTTGTCCAGTGGCTCAGGGGAGGTCTCATACAGAATGTTTTTGTTCCTGTTCCTGCCATGGAAAGCCAGGTGAAGACAGGGGCAAACCTACCTTCCCTTTACCCTTCTCAGTGATGTAAGGAAACCTGCAAGCTATGCTGGCACACAGAAGGAGTCTTTCAGTCTCTCTTGTTCAAAGCGTGGAACTTAATTTTTTTATCTTTTGGGTAGAAGGGAAAGAGCCAAGGAATTAGGTTTCATCATAGACTAATGATGAGAAATCTTACTGAGGCTATTCCAATTAAGAGTCAAACATATCTGAATAGGGTAGGTGAGAATCAACCTGCAAGATTGGGAGCACCATACCCTGGACTGTACCATCTGGTGATATTAGATGTAGAAAAAGAGCCTGTGTCTCCTCACATCCCAGGATATTAACCAGAGGCTCCTTAGTTAAAAGGTAGGAGGCTATAGCACTGTCTCCTTGTTCTTTGTGCCCTTTTAAAAAAATATTTCCAATGCTGCAAGTGGAAATGACAAGTTTTCTAATGAGTAAAAGTGCAGATGATTATAATTTTTCAGGTTAATAAAAGGAACAGAAAAATCTGCATTTTCTCACGGATCAAACCACTTCTTTTATTGATTTTTTTGCTTTTACACTAAACCAAACAAACTTCATCCAGAGATGGCGTAAACTGCCATCCTGTAACTGTGTGCTCCCCACAGTGTGATGGGGTATGTTCCATCCCCTTACAGATCCAATATTGTCCACAGGGTACAACTGTGCAAGGTGATCCAGAGAAGGTTTGGTACAGCCCAGACCTGTAGGGCAAGGCTGGACGTCCTAGAGTTCCAGCTCCTCACTAGGGTTGCAATAAGCATTTTATGACTTAGTAAATGAAAAATGGAACTTGTCTCTATCTCATACTTGTAGTGTCCTTTGTCTTGCTGGCAAGCATTGTTGAAGAGGGGAATATTTGTGACTTGGGAAGAGCCTGATATTACTTGAGTAGCAGTTGACACTTGATGAGGATTGCTGGCAACTAAAGTTGAAGAACACTCAGCTTCGAAGCTGGGGAGACTGTGGATGCAGAGCAGATTCTGGGGTTGATAGGAAATGGGGAGCTGAGAAGCTGCAGAAGGGAAGCAATTCAGTCAATCAATTCATTCATCAAAACTACTAGAGTAGAAGCAAATTGGAATTGGGAAGATAAGTGATGGGGAAAACACCAGCTCCTCCTAGGAGCTAAAATATGGGGTGAGAAAAGGAAATGATTGGACAAAAAAAGATCAAGTAAAGGAAGGACCGAGTGAGACAGGGATAGGAGGAGCCTATGGGGAAAGGCTATGATGATGAGTCAGAAAACAGAAAATGGGAAGGTGAAGACTATCAATAAAATGTCTGATATTATGAATTTTGAAGTGATGAAGACTTAGTCAAAAGGGCTAGAAGAAGACTGAAACTTGGTAAAGCAAGGAAACAAGAGCTTGGTGGCAAAGCTTGAGGAATGGAGACTGAAAGCTGAAGACAACAAAATTAGAGGGATAAGAAGAAACAAGTGCAACCTGAACGAGGAGGTGTGAGGAATAAAAAGGGGAAAGTGTGAGGCAGTGGGGACAGACATTGTGTGCCCCACTGTGCAGTTTGTGCTTGAGCATGATTTGGTGTTCCAGCTCACCGAGTTTTGCCATTTCTACACCAGGGGTAGAATGTGCCCATTACCTTTGTCCCACTTCCTATTGCTCTCCCTGAGACTAAAGAACACTAAAGTCACAAAGTGTGATACAGAAGAATGCCTGTTTCCTTCACAGAATACATTTATCCTGGGGGAGTCAGTGATATGAGGCAGAGAGAAAAGGGCATCCTCCATATGTCCAGGACCTCCACCTTGCTTGCTGTCTTGCTCTGAAGCTGCAGGCCAAAGAGGGATTGCACTGAGAGCAAGCACAGCATGTGGTGAAGGCAGTCACATGCTGCCCTGGGAAACTGTGCTATCCTCCTCTTTGCCGCAAAATTTCTGTGTGGTGCTGGGCAAATTTTTGAAACCTACCTTGTCAGAGGTGATGACTGACTGGGTGCTCCTTGTATTACCCATATGTGGGTGGAGATTTCGTGTCTGACATGAAGGAGTGCTGAGTTCTCACAGCAGAAGCTGAGGTAATGCATACTGGGCTTTGGAGACAGAAAGTAGAGTATTAAATAAACTGAGAAATCAAGTCCTAGGGAGTACAAAAAAGTAATGGAAACTTTTGACCTTAATCACTTTGTGCTTCAGTTCCCTATGTGTAAAATGTGGATTGTACCACCCCCTCATGCTGCAGGGCTTACTAACAAAGATTAGCTCACATTCAAAGATACTCAAGATACTTTGGTGATGAGGCAAGAGCAAGAGTCCCTGAGTAATTTTATTTTCAGAGCTGTGTTTGAGGAATTGGTAAAGTGTGAGGCTACACACTGAGCAAAGAGCAGGACATGAAAGCCCAGAGAGCTGCTCACCAAATAACTAGCTTTGCAGCCTGCATGCAAAGGGATGGCAGTGGGGTGGGAAAAGTAATTGTGAGATCATGAAAGAACTCTTTCCTAAGGTAACTTAAATTTTACAATTTCCTACCCTGAGGGTTTGGTTTGTGAATGCCCAATAAACATTTTTGTGTGCAGTATAAACATGAGCTGGCAAGATGTTTGGTGAAGCAGACATTTCTCTCTAGTTATAATGTGTGATGAATGAGGCTTTCCTCATCATAGAGTAGTACATTGTGTTGGTGAATAATTTTGATACTAATTTAATGATCTTAATTAATATGTTGGCTTTCCTAGCAGTGGGTTCTTAGAAAAGCAAGCATCATGACCATTTTAAAGATCTATTATATCAATATTTGAAATGTGCATTGGAGAATCGGAAACAAACCCTGGATCCCTGGATCTTTCTCTTTTCCCTGAAGATGAAACCAGGCATGCATTTTTGTTCCAGTCACATTGGGTTAGAAACACTGCATAATTAAACAGGTCTGCAGCTTACCTTGGAGTCCTGTGGTTATCTCACCATTTAGCATAACTAGGGTCAGGTCTGGGATAAATAAATATTTAGGAACACTGAGCATGGTAGATGAAAAATCCAGGTCTGATATTGAAGGAAAGCTAAATGCCTCTTGATTTTTCAAAAAGATGGATGGATCTGATTCGATGGAATCAAAAGAGCTTTTGGTATCAGCAGCTGAAATCTGGGGACATGGGTGAGCAGTCTGGCTTTGGAACTAAAGGCAGTTTCCTAGAACTGACATTTACCTGTACCTTAATGAGGAAAGGGGTGCTCCTTTCGATTGCACTGAGAGTGTGTGGAATCCCCTCTGATAACTGATAATGAAACTGTCACTGATAGTTTTCAAGTCACACATTTGGTGGTTTGTTTTTTAAAAATTTCTGTGAGTCACTGGAATCTGTGAGGCCAGTTGGGAGCAGGGGTAGAAAAAAGAAACCCTCTACAATGTAGGTCACTAATTCTCAAAAATTCAGTGGAGAAAAAATAAAAGCCCCGAATCAAGTATGAGTCCTTACACTAGTCACTATTTTGAGTACAGAAGCATTTAATTTCTGAGCAAAAAAGAACCCACATTTTTGTTTTCTTCTCTACCATAATTTATTCCAAATGTCATTATAGTCTGTAGATTCAGAGAAGTGAGTCTGATACCATGCAGAACATTTGTTAACATTTAGTAACATCTTAAAGCTAAATATCCACCATTTTCTTGGTGTTTGTCTTCACTAGTGGCTTCTCTTAGTCTCAGACTTGTGTTTTCTCTTTTACATACTCTGCACTCATCGCAGGAAGGGCGATATCTTTTCCCCTCCTTTTTTTAAACTTTCTGTAATGTTTAACAATATGTCTTAAAACTAAGGCCAGAGCTTTCTTTAACTTCACTGTGGAAATAATGAATAAAAGGTAAATAAAGGGATTGTGCTATTTCTTACCTTGTCTGCTGCTGCAGCTGTACCTACAGCTGAAATTGTGAGCCTGACATCAACTGCTGAAAAATGTTTAATATTAGTTATTCTGTGAGTAGAAAATACTGTAGGCCTTGACCTGTCATTTTTCTTAACCACAGTCTCCTTCTCTCCAGTCTCGTGTATCTTCTTTAGACAACTGATTGTCTGCTGCATTTGTTGTTTTGGCATATTAAGATTTGCTCACAACAAGCACTGTCGGTAAGGATTGGTACCTGTGGCATGGAGGAAGCAATGAGTATGAGGAGCTTCTGAGAGGTATCTTGGGATATGGAAGAGAGCACAGAAACAGTAACACAGTTCAAGGAGGTATTTAGTTCTAAGATTCTTCTCAAACCGTTAAGGACCCTATTAATGAGGTTTTTTTGCAGATGTGCTGTTAGGGAGCTTTTAGCTTATCTGGTTAAACTTCTGGAAGATGTATCTTTCTGGCATACCGGCATACCTTCTCCAGCATTTTTTTTTCCTTTTAGAAGGATTCAGCAGCAGGACAGCTTATTTTAATTATTTATGGTGTTGTTTCTAACCCAATCCATCTGGTTTATTATCTGGAAGAACATATCTATTTGTTGTACTGGCCTACTGCATGGAAACACACGAACTTAAGCCCTAAACTCTAATTTTTAAAGAACAGTGAAAAAAATTAGGAGGGAGATCAGTGTAGGTAGAGTTCATATCTTATCTGAACAGCTGATATAGCTAGAAAAACCAGGAAAAATTGAATGCACAAGCCCCTCCTCCACTTTTAAATAGAACATTCAGTTGTCAAAAATGATGAGGTGTATTTGCATGTTGGAGAAAACATATTTCAGCGAGAAATTTAAACGGCACAAAACTTTGAGCTGAAAGAATATCAGCTTGGTTTTTGATAGGCATCTCCTAAAGGAAACAGGGCAAGGTGCTAATGGTAGAAAAAGTCAAACAAACCCCAGTGGCTGGAGGTCAAAGCTACAGAAGTTCAAAACAGAAGTTATCTGCTCACAACTAAATGATGGTTAATAATTATCAGGGCAAGTACAAGTTGAAGCCAAGATCTCTTGAGTGTCAAGTCAAACAGGACAGCTCCCTGGATGAAAAGCATCAGCTAGACACCGCTGAATGCAGCTAACTGTATTCAGTACAGGGGTGACTGGGAGACTTGTAGCACTGGGATAGGCAAATGATTGGATTGTGTTTACACAGCTGTGAAGGTGTTCTGTGCTTCTATGCTGCAGTAAAAGACAGAAATTATGCTGATAGAAGTTAGGTGTTTCTTAATAAACTATGTCTGAGGCCAGAATTGTACAATTTCAGTAAAAAGTGCACCCCTAATTTAGAAAGTTACTTGCCCAAAAATTTGGGGTTACCTGAGAAGTAAATTGACCTTTTTTGCCTCTGGTTGTTTTTTGGGGTTTTTTTTCTTAATTTGGACACTGACTCTAGCAAATGAGAGGGCTGTTGAAATGTGGCTATTTCAAACACATCCTGAAATTGGACTAGCCCAGGTGAAATAGACCTCTGTGTGTAGACATTGAATAGAAGGTCTCTTTACCAACATCTACAGCCTTTTAAAAAAATGTGGAGTGAAACATCATCCTTTGAACCCACTCAAAAAAGGAGGAGACGTAGCTCTTCCCTGTAGGGACTGTATCCACAGAGCACTTACAGGTCATAAAGGTGCACTCACTTTTATGAAAATGAAAAATGGCCAAATCGGGTAATAAACATCCTTGTACAATTCTGTTTTAACTGAATGAGGCATATACAAAAGTAGCAATAGCCTCCTTTGGATGGTATATAGCAAAATCCTTTTTAACATAAGGTAACTAGTAATTATTTTTTAAATGGCTACCTTTGCCATTCAGATCCTCAAATATTATTGTTTACTTTGGGGTGTCTTATTTTTTATTTACTGGACACCCAAAAGGAACTCAAGGAAGTGCACTCGTGCAGTACTGTAGAAGAATCTGCTTGGTTTAAGTACCACTCTAAAAGACCACATCAAACAAAGGCGAGTGTGGTGATCACTCATTTTTTAACGGCTTGCCCCACAAAGGAGTGGACTTCTGCGTGCACATTGGCCTGCATTACTCCTGAGTTGCTGAAACACTGATCTTTATGGTTTCCAAACACAAGTGTTTAATACTGCTGCAAGCCTTTAGCATTTCCCTGTCCAGCAGTCATGACAGAGGGTGTTTTTTTCTTGTGAGAGTTGCCTCTGGCCAGTAGTGTGGCACGTAATGCTTGAAAAATTGCACAGTAAATCAGGTGAGTGATGTTGCATCATGATAATACACTAAATACAATACAATCAAATGTTAGGTTGCAAAGTTGTTTTCATCGTGGCTTTTTAAGCAACAGTGCTTTTCTCCTACTAGGTGCATGTTTAGAGAATTAGAAGAGTTAAGTGCAACATGCTGATCTAGGAAAGAAGGTAAAACCACTTTCATCCTTTCCTATTGTCTCCCTTTTTCTCCACAGCATTTATGAATTTTTCTTCAAATAACAGTCCTGCTGCTGCAGACCTTCAATCTCTCAACCTCACCGATTCATTTGCAACCTGTCAGTGGCTACAACAAACAGACCAACTGTTGCTTAGAGACAGCTGTTTCTGTCATTTTATTTGCCTTATCCAACCCATTTTATTTGCCTTAGCTACATGATCAGTGTCACTTCAAAAGGGATTTATCTGGTTCACTTGCTGGCTTAGTTGCTTCAAGAGATGGCAGATTGAAGTCACTGGTATGTTGTGTTTCTGTCTTCTGCTATCTCTTCAATGGAAAGGCCCATCCTTGCTTCTCTGGTCTGGAGTAAAATTGTGTGCTTAAGATATATGTATGAGGGAATGAAGAACCTCTGTGGAAATGAAAAACCACTGTATTCTTAGAAATGGAAGTGGTGAGTGGAACGGTCAATCATCTCAGCCCACTTTGTGTACCAGATGTGGGAGGATGTGCCCACGCTAGTGAATTTATATAGGTATAGGCTATTTTAATATTGCTTGACTGCTTTCTTCTAAGCAATAGCTTCTCTTCTTTTTCTCTCTTTCTCTTTTTTTTTTTTTTTTCAAAGGGGAATGCCAGACTTGACTAACAAAGACAAGAGCAGACTAAATGTTTCCTTAACAGGAAGCCACTAGCTCTCCACTTAGCAAGAGGGGAGGAAAAGCCTTTAAAAATGTTCAAACTTTCTTATGCAAATTTCAGTTACACACAGGTTTTGGGAGAACTTATTTAAGTGTGAATTGAACAGTCTCTCAGTGTTTATAAATGCATGGTACACACAGTACACAAAACTGTGTGCAGCACAGCACAGAAATGTAAATGTGAGGGTGCTTTCAGGTCCACCAGGGTGTTGATCCACTGTTTCCAAACAATCTAGTTTTGGCTGAGGGTAGTACCTTTTCTAAGAAAAGCATTTTCTGAGAAAAGCTCTAAAGCAAAAATAGAGCATTTAAAGGCAAAGCAATATGGTCGCTGTAGAAGAACATGACCATTTCTCAAATGAAGGCATTTATTATGGTTGTAGTGAGATAGTTTTTAGTGACTGTAACACCTGCACATACAATTGCCATTACTAGAAAATGTCTCAGAGCCCTGTCAGAGATTCTCGCTGCTCTTCTCACATACATCAAGGAGATAATTTTTTATCTCCAGACTGTTCTGCCTTGGACTTGAAAGCTGTAAGCATACTTTCTTTGTGTCCTCGGTGATGCTAATCACATGACACAAAGATAAGCAGATGAGCAGTGACTGAGGCCTTGTGCAGTGGCAAGATACCATCAGAGGGTAAAGCAGAAAGAGCAGTGAGTGAAAGATAGGCCATTGTTAACAGGTTGTCTTCTCTCACCAGTCCTCATGGTAAAAAGGAGCCTTATGGATGTGGGAGCATTTGTGCTGAACTAAAGAGCCACTGCAGCTGCCATAATGGCCTTCCTAGAAAAACAGTGTTGGTACCAAGATCTCTTCCCTGGACGTCTGCCTGTCTCTTGCAGACAGCCACAGAAAATCTTCATGTAGGTTTCCATTGGATTTTGTGGGACAGTCTGCAGAGGGCAAGGGCCTTGGTGTGTGTTACATGTTGCCTTCTAACTACACTGTCTGACACACACATCCCAGAGCTGAAGATCATTGTGTTCCTGGCTGTCAGAGAGACCAGCCTGTGGCTCTGCATTTATCTAGGCCAGCATCTAATGGTCCTATGGAAGGGATACCACAGCTGAGTATGGGGACAGCAGAGGCATGTCTCCTCCCTTCACCTCCCACCCTGCTACTGTCAGGAAACCAAGCAGTAGCTTGTACAACCACAGGATACCTTTTACATTTGAGTGAGCTACCTGTGGCTGAGGTATCTGCCTGCTCAAACCAGGCACAAAGCCTCAGGAGAGTGTTGTTTCATGAGCTAATGCTTCAGGGCAAGAAGTGCAGTCTGTCATTCTTGTTCTGGAACTGGTTTGCTCAGCTCAGCTCCTTCACCGACCAAAGGCACAGTGTTTAATCATGGTGACATGGCCATACATCTTCATGAGGGCTGTCTGCCTACTCACCAGCTCTTGGTGTGCAAGACTTGGTCTGTATTCTTGCTTCTGGTATCCCTCTGACTCGGTTTCTTCAACCATCAAATGTGAATAAGGATGCTACTCTCCTTCGTGAGATCTCTTGTGGTGTGGATGAAAGCAATGCACAAGGGGGAAAATTGTGAGAGGGCAGAACTCAGTGCTGGCCTGCTGCAGCTGACAGTGTGCTGCTGTGCTGTGGGTACAGAGCCACAGCTGTAATCCTTGTTGTCGGTGTCTCTTTGCAAACAGGATGAGGGCCCAGGCAGACGTTCCAGGAGCTTTTTTTTATTATTTCATTCAGGCATCAGCCTCTTTTACACAAGAGATGCCTCATGCCTGCGCTGACGACCTGAAATCTCTTGGTTACAGAACATTCTTAAAAGTTTTTCAGCCAATAGCATCCTTCTAAAATTTACAGACAACCGTTCTAAAAAGCACATGTACATCTGTTACAAACAATACTCGCTTGTATGTCTTGTAATAACAATACACAATATTCTATTATTAAGCTTAAAACTTCAGTGTCTTTGTTAAGCACATTTTCTGCAGCTTCAAGACTTCTCTGAGCCAAACGTAGAAACACTAACCCTTGTTTTAATGTCCTTGCTTATTAGATAATTGTTTCTTCTAACTTCTGGTTTTTACAGTTGCTGCTGAACCTAAAATCTTTGCTTTATTTCTGAAACCTGTTTTTATCACTCAATCTGAAAGCCTTCTCACCTTTTGCATTTCCCACACCTTGTCTGATAAGGAGAGAGACGGTCTCTTTGCTCACTTTGCTTGGCCTCTGGAGGAAGCAACCACTTTTATCCATGTGGCTGGCATCTGAGAGAAATTATCATTCTCTAGGGAACTGAAAGTTCTTTTTGGTACATTGGAGAATTTTATTCCCCAACAAAGAAGCACAGCACTTTTAACCTAGAAATAACTCTGCCTAATCAACTGTCTCTAGCTATCCACAGCCTTAGGTTATCACACATGCCACACACCAGTAGATAAAGTGCTTTGGCCCCTCCTGAAGAGTGGGAGATGGTTAAGGAAATTCCTGGGTGCTACAGATGGCAGCAGTGGAAGGAATTACTCAGGAGGCAGTAGGCGTTTTTTTCGGTGCTTGTCCTTTATTTCTGCCTGTTGTTAGACAAACTGTGTTGTGCTTAGTTACTGTCTTTCTCATGGTGTTTAAAACCGACATTTTGACACTTTTTAGCACCAGCAGATGCTACAGCGCTTTTTGCAGTATCTGCTTGAGATGAGTTTTTTATGGGTCATGACAGACAAGGCAGTTTGGGCATTCAGAGGTGATCCGTCCTACCCCTGCCCTGTGACCAGGCCTTGAAGACCTCAGCTGATTGTGACAGATACCCGTATTACCTGTTCTTATACACCTGCAATGATAAAGCTTTCACACTTGCTGTTGACAATCTAGTCCAGCATCTCCTTAATTTTACTGACTGAGAGTGTCTTGTCATGTTTACCTTGCAGCTCCCTAACTTGTGCGTTCTGCAGTCGGAGCCAAGACAATATAAACATCATTTGGCACCAAACACTTCCACTTTGCAGAAAATAAGAAAAGAATTCTTTTTCCTGTTAAAGAAATGCCGGGAAATTAGGTATTCATAGTGCAAATATCTGGTTTCAGAATTTGCTTTCCATCTTGATAATGAAAAGCCAACTAGGAGAATCCACCACTGCAGGCTGGATGTCTCAGGTGCCTCTGTGCCCTGACCCACAGTTAGGACCAGTGGCAGCCTTAATCAATGCCTTAATCAAGCCTCAATCAAGCCTTAATCCCATGTCAATGGCACATGCTGGGACTGCTGCTGGTACCAGTCCTGGCAGGGGCCAGTTCAGTCCACAGGGCTGCAAGGCCTGGCACCACTTTCCTCTGGCATTTTGCATGTCTGCAGCAGAGCTGGAGGCCATCGTGATGGAGGTGGGCTGGAGCATATGTGGGCAACTGAGTCACTCTGTGGGTGGTGGGAGGCCAGTGCTCACATTTGGTGACCTTGTTCTCACCCACCCATCCCCGAGCATTCTCTCACCGTGTCCTGGGTGTATTTCTCATTTTGGTTGTGTGAGGAACAAGTGGATCCTGAAGGACATCAGTGGTTTCACCTGTGCTGGGCAGTGGCATTCAGCATGTGCCCCACAGCACATCAGCTGGGTGATCTCAGTGGGGTACTGATACAAGTGGGGTTTGGGGCACAGCCAAGGCAGCACAGTAAGACAACGAGTGGCACAGGGCAGCCGGGAAGCCACATTCCTGCCACGGTAACGTCATAGAAGTTTTTAAGGACTTCCTGCAGAAACAAACACAAATGAGGTTAATATCTCTCTTGAAAGCCTTCGAAGAAGTTTGGATCACATCCTATGCCCCCTCATGTCCAATAGACTTATCTTTTAACTTCACTTTTACTAACCAGATGGTTAAGCAAAGAGCTGGATCCTGAATAGATCAGAACAGCTCCACTGAAGTCAACAGCACACCCATGTCATTTTAGTACTAGGATGTGGTACAAACCCCAAATTAGAAATTAATTTATCTGCCTGCATATAAATTCATGGTGCAGGTTCTCATTTTCCCACTGTCCCATCCTGCTAAAAATGCCAGCAGACTGGTTTGTCTTGTTTCAGCATGGATGTGTCTGTGGTTTTTGCTGCTGTGGGTCATTATCAGCAGCCACTGCCTGCACAGCAATTCCCTTATAAATTTTCTCGTTCAAGGATAGTCACTTTACTTTCCCCTTTACTCAGCAAAATTCTGTCCTCAAGTATCAATTTCAAACATGTGCATAAGTTCATAATCATAAGTTCACTTGTATGGTGATTCATTACTCTGCTTCTGCTTAATTTAGCAAGAATTTTGTGTTAACCAAACTCTTGTAATTGTGTAAATGCAGATAAAATACAAAAGAATACCACTTGCATCATTTATGCTGCACATTTACCAATATTCCTTGAGGCATCTAGTTCTTGTGTACCAAGTATGTGGCAATTTCACACGAACTGACTGCCACTTCAGTGAAAGTGACTTTTAGCTATATGAACCAAGGAAAACCACTGTTATTTTTCATTTCCCAACAATAAGCAATTTAGTTCAAAATTGATATTTTGTAGCTGAAATGAAGGTATTTTCTACCAGGCTCTCCTGATGACTTTTTATTGTAAGATGGACAACACTAGACAGATGGAAGCAGATCATTTCCACTAAGAAAGGTCATCAGCCCTATTGCATAAGTGACCAGTTCCAGCTGGACACATAATGACTAATTTTTAATGAAAGTTTTTTTCAGGTCTGGTGGTTTGCTCATTTTTACTCTACACTGACTTTTTACATTTTCAACTGTTTGACAAAAGCTTCAGAATTTCTGAAGTGCAGCTGTTTTTCTGATCAGCTCTGCTTCTAATAGTTGCCTAAAAACATTTTACTTTTAAGGGCATGTAGTCCTACAGATAGAAATGTCAGCTCTAAAGAAGACAGCAATTTTTCTCTTTTTTTGTTAACTCATTTTTGACCTGGCAAACATAGGTGTGATTTAGGTGATCGCCAGCTACAGTGGAGGGTTTGTTGAGCTTGCTGCACCTGAGGACAGAGGCTGAACATTTTTTTTACAGGTGTGTGACTCTGCTGATGTCCTTTGGCTTCCTGTTCAGTGAGGCTGTGCTTGACATCCTCGGATTTAGGCACAATGTGAATTTTATTAGGCTTCACCCTCCAACCCTTGTTTTGTTTCATCAGCCCTTCCCTGCCTGTGAGTAATGGTCGTGGTCCCATCGTGCAATGGCCGCGGGGAGGGAAGGTCCCCTCTGCTGCAGCCCTTTCGGTGGCAGCAGTGTGGGTGAGGTAGGCGTCTGTGGGAATGAGAGGGAGTGGGTTTCAGGCGGTTTCTGGTAGCGTGTAAGACATACAGTGCGTGGTGATTCACCCCCTCGACACCATTAAAACTTCAGATTATGAGTGGGTTGAATCTTGTAAGGTCATAGGCACATTATAAAAATAAACACAGACCTCTGAGGTAGATAGGTTACTGGTGAGGGGGCAGTAGTGTGGATAAATCAGATCATTCCTCTTTCTTATGAACACTGACAGCAAAATCAACTGTTCCTACTGCCAGGCTCTCTTTGCCTCCTCTTTGCATTGCTGGCACTGGTGCTGGAGGGCATGTCTGACACCAAGGAGAGGTCCAGCCCATGCTGAACTTTTTGAGTGCATTTGAAGGTGCCGAGTGCTGTGTTCTGGTGTCAGACCACAATAATAACAATGGGCTAGCGAGGAACTTCTCTGAGAATTATTGAGTCCAGAATTAAAGGTCATGCATGCCCACACTTTTATTTTTGAGGTATTAGGGAGGGAAGTAGATGGAGGGGAGACATTATCCCCTCCACTCAGGGCTCATCGGAGCATATCTGGAATACCATGTCCAGTTTCACACTCTCTCCCTCAAATACAGAGAAGCTGGGGCATGTTCAGCAAGATGTTAAGGGCTGAAGTCCTTGCCCTGTGAGGAGAGGCTGAGGGATTTGGTCTAGTCTAGCCTGAGGCAGAGAAGTCTTTGGAAGGACCAAAGAGCAACCCTCCATCGTGTACAAAGTGAGAAGACATTGCTAGAATCATCACAGCACTACACATTGGGAGGAGAAGCAACAAGGGACTGAAGTTGAAACAGGAGTCTCGGGAATGATATAAAAATACACTTCCCCAAGGGGAGAGAGTCAAGCACTGGACCAGGTCACCCAGTGAGGTTGTGCAACCTTTATTCTTAAGAGTTTTTCAAGACTGGTCAGACAGAGTCCCAGGAGACCTGGTCTGAGCTTACAGCTGTGTCTGCTTTGAGCAGGAAGTTGGAGTGGAGACTCCTTGGCATCCCTTCCAGCCTGATACCCTGTGATTCTATGTCTAGGTATCCCATACTCTGAGGGTCGTGAAAAGTTTTAGGTGAAGCTTTTGGTTGAAGGGTCAGAAAACTAAAAAGAATGCATTTTGACCCCTCTATCCACCTTTGACCAATTGATTTCACTCCAGTCCAGGAGCAGTGATACTTCCTCTGATTTATCTAACCATGATCAGGCAATGGGCTTGTGTAAATATCATGGCAGCTCAGAGGACAGGGGTGCTGGACAGAGGGGATAGGGACCCACTGCCTGAGGAGATTCTAATGCTAAAGCAGGGCTTAATCAAGTGGGATTGGCCAAGCTTTTTGGGATGTCTTGAAGGCTCAGAGATAGGAACAGAAATCCAGCTTTGTCCAGCAAGATACACGTGGTGGGATACCCTGGCAAGTAGGCTGTTGATAGAGATACAAAACATGTAACATTGGCCAATTTTGACAGTATTAGTCTCCACAGAATACAAAATCAATATCATACCACAGCATTAAAATTATTTTCCCAGAATACAAAATCTCCTCAGAATACAAAATAATTGCCATTAAAATATTTGCAATTATTTGTGGCATTTCACTTTCCAACCTAAAATTACTTGTGTGCAAATTCATCACCGAGACTAGGGCACCCATGTTACCTATGGGGCAATCACTGTGCTCAACAGTGCCACTGTATCATATTTTTTTGTTCCTTCTTTGCAGATCAGAGACTCCATGTGGGTCTCTTCCCTCTGGATCCCAGTGCTGAGAAGCCAGCAGCAGTCAAGAGAAGTCACCGTGTTTGTGTGTTGGTGGGTTTTTTTATGAATGCAGAAATTACCACAATTGAATGAATAATTCATTCATGAAAATCATGCTTAAAAAACAAAAGTACTGTTATTCTTGGAAATTGTTAACCCAGTTGCTTTTTTTTTTGCCTTTGCTGTGGTGGGATCTGGCAGTGGCTGTCACTGAGAGCCAGCAAGTTAATTTCAGTGAAAGTGAGTGGGGAGGACGAAAAGATGCAGGCCCTGCCCCGGTGTCACTGATGGCTTTTGTGGGTGTTCTCAGAAAGTCCTGTCAGGCGTCCTGGCTGACTCACCGGCAGCTGACTGAAGGCAGGCAGGACACCAACAGACCCTGCACAACTGGAAAGTACAGAGCCATCCCAGTGTGTGCCAGAAAAAGGAGAAGATGACATGCAGAGATGTGTCTGTCTGCCTGCCTTGTGTCTGTCACAAGGCTAGAAAAAGCAGTGACTCTGTGTGTGCTGTGAAGTCACCTTTGTTCTTGCAAGAGGGACTGTTGGATAGTCACATAGAAAGGTGAGGAGCTATTGCAGGCTTTATTCAGGCTTCTTGGCAAACAAAACTTTCTAAGACATACATGGTATAAAATCCTTTCACAGGTACAGTGTAGTATCCCTTCAGGGCCAGGGTCAAGTTTACTCAATCAAAACTACCCACTCCCTTATGAAGCTGCTCTTGCTGCTTTCTGGCAGGTGAGTGATGGATATACCCAGAGGGATAATGCACATGGTTGTCACTGTTGCGCATGAAATGAAGAGAAAGGACTTCAATTTCCTAAGAATCAGAAGGCTTTTTATTCCACTCAAACACTCCTTTTATGTGGTCTTTCTCAAAAAGCTACTTCATTGGCTAAATGGCACAACGCCTCTCTACAGCCATTGGATGAGATAGAGCATATTTTGAAAACATAGCACAAGAGAGTAACAAACTAAAGTGAAAAAACACCACCTGTTATTTTGAGAACAAGAGATGCTTACAAAACCTCTATCAATCTTTTCCTGAGAACATGAAATGCTTATAGAATTGTTCTCTTTAGAAAGAAAGAAACTTTCTCTTGGGAAGAAAAATCCTTTTGCAGGCTTTGCTGCTGAATTTTCTCTAAGACTCATTGAATGTCAGCCCCACACATGGTCATAAAGGGGTAGGAGTGTTAATACCATCCAAGTCTCATCTCCTTCACTGGGGGCTCTGAAGAGCACATCTGGATAGCCCATTCTGCATATTCACCCTGGAGCTCATGAAGGCTTTTTCCTACAGAGCTGTGCCTTCAGCTTTTGTGACAGGCAGTCTCTGACTGGACGTCTTTCTGTGATGGGCTTCTTTATAAGACTTCCCTTCTCTGTGGATTTGCTGGTGCACAAGGAGGGTTATCCTTGTCCCTCCACCTCTTGGGCCACTCACCCAGACAAACTCTTCTTGTAGATCTGGAAGAATTAAATTTTCTTCAAAATTCCTGTCTATCCTTGAGACTCATTGTTGGCTTTGGCTAACAGGCTCAGGGCTGCCTGGCAGGGTATTTCTGATAGGAAAATACCCTGCCAGGGTATTTTCTGAGGGGACAGGCAGGAAGGGCAGGAGGGTCAGGAAGAAAAACAGACACACATTCTGACTCCTGGCACTTTTAGAAAGAGTTGAGATGAATGGCTGCAGAAGGTGACCCCAGGTGGAATCTTGTTCTTGCCCCAGAACCTTGCCCAGACAGAGCTGCAGTTTGCAGTCCACCAGCAGCACGTGCCTGCGGCTTGCACTAAAAGGCCTTACTAGGCCCTGCCTGGACATCCCAGAGCCGTGTCTGACACTGGTTCCCTCACCAGGCACGATCCTGACCCTCATCTACACGCCTACATCCTGTCCCCTTTCCTGGGGAGTTTCCCAGTGCTGAATCCTTGCCAGTTCCTTCCTGGCCTTGGATGCCCAAGGTGCAATAACCAGGAAGGAAGAGTCACGGGTACTTGTCCCTAGCTGCAGCCGAGCCAAGACACGATATTTCAGAGAGCACCCTCCCCTCAGCTCCAGCTCTCACTGACACTTAAGTTATTCATCAAAGGCAGGAAAAAAGCCTTGCTGGTTTCAAGCCTCTGGGGAAACTATGGGGCATGGCTTCAGCATGATAAAATGCAGAGCAAATGGTGATTCAATTCTGATTCAAAGCCCCTGATGAAGGGCATAGACAACTTGGCTTTACCTTTTTTTACCTTGAAAGGGCAGTTCTCCACCAGTATCACTTCCTGGGAGGCACAAAGATACGCATCCTCCTTCCCCAGGGCCAAAAGTGGAAGGGTTTTGTGAGGGAAGTCCATTGAAATGCCCACAAAATCTTCATCACTTGTCTCCGGCTAACAAGTACCATTCACCTGCTGCATCGAGTCTCAGATTGCATGGAAAATGCTGCAAGGTGCTTTCCTGGTGTTAGGAATGCAGATATTCCCACTTCCAGTGGGCAAGGTGAAGACACCATAGCTGCTCTTGCTGATACACACCTTGAGAGCCCCACAAGTGATGCTCCAGGGACAAGTCTATGAGAATAAGATTATATAACAGCAGTTCAGGCTGGGTGAATTGAATCACCACTTAGGTCGCTGTCCTAATATGGGCAGGATGTAAAACTCTGGAGTTTAAAGAGGGAACTGACACTAGCGTGTAGAGATGAAAATAATGAACTGTTCCTTTATTTCAGTAACAGTGCCTGATCTCCAGCTGAGAGAGGGAGTTTTTCAGAGTGCAGGCACATGTCTTCTGTGGTTTGTACCATCTGACAACCATTGAAGCTATAATGGTTGAATGCAAGAGTCTTTTCTATGGTGAATGCAAGAGAGAACTGCAAAGCAGCCCTCTAAAAAAACCCTGACCTCTGCAAATAGTTCAGTACTTTGGAAAATCAAGGGCTGATAATGCCGGCGTGGGAGCAACGTAGCTTGCAGTAGGTACCATGTGACCTCTGCTGCTGTGTGCCTGGTTTCCAAAGGCGAGGGTGGAGAGGAGGTGAGGTGTGTGGTAGTGTTTCAGATTTTAGGAGCTCTCTGAACACAGACACAGAGCCTAGTTTCAGAAGAGATTGTTTATTTTGTGCAGGGTGCAAGGTGAAGGTTTCCACAAATCAAATACACCATGTGGTAGAAAGTTTTATCTTTCATTCAGTAAAATTTACATGAATCCACCTATCTAATACATATTCTCCGCCCACTTAATGCGTATTTATTTAGGCAGTTTAATCTTACACAATGCTTGGAGCACAAAGTTCTTTTCTTCATTAAGCAACTTCTATTGTAGACGTTATCTGATGACATCAATTACATTTACAAAAGGTGAGAAAAGTCAGCTTGAAGACATCAATTCCTTTTGTAGAATTTAGCCTCGGGACAAATCAGCTTGAAGACATCAATAGTAGCAGAACCCCACAGGGATCAAGGAGGAACCAATTAGTTTTCATATGCTTGAAGTAACTGGAACTTCTTTCTTTTTCTGTGGGTGTTTTGTTTATTTTTTAGTATCTGATAGAAAGGTGTGACAATCAATTATTCTTCTAGCCCAACCCAAAACCCAAGGAGACTCAGCAGCAGACAGGTCTGTGACACTGAACTCAACAATGTTCAGAAAAATCCTTCAGTGATAGATCCCTACTGGAGCTACCGGAACAAAACTTTTAGGGCACCTCTACTGCCACTGCAGGGACATCAGCAAGCAATGCCATGGCCCCCAGTGCTTGGCTACAGACATGCAGGGGGCATCTGCAGGACAGCTTGGGATTGTTTTGTTAGCCTGTCACTGTGCCAGGAATGTTAAGTTCTATATTTTTACAAGGTGAATCAGTTTAGGCTCAGAGACATCCTAGGAGCACTGGTACTACTCTACCAGCAGCCAGAGCAAATCTGCTGCAGGTCGTAGAACAGAATAGAATAATTTAGATTGGAAAGGACCTCTAAGATCATTGAGTCCAATCTTTAAATCATCACTGCCAAGTCCACCACTAAACTGTGTTCCTGAGTGCCACAGCTACATGTCTTTTAAATACCTCCAGGGATGGTGACTCCACCACTCCCTGAACAACCTATCCCAGTGCTTGACAACCCTTTCCATGAAGAATTTTTTCCTGATATCTAGTCTAAACCTCACCTGCAGCAACTTGAGGCCATTTCCTCTTGTCCTGTCACTTGTTCCCTGGAAGAAGAGGCTGACCCCCACCTGGCTACACCCTCCTTTCAGGGAGTTGTGGAGAGTGATAAGGTCTCCCCTGGGCCTCCTTTTCTCCAGGCTAAACAATCCCAGCTCCCTCAGCCACTCCTTCTAAGACTTCTGCTCCAGCTCTGTTGCCTTTCTCTGGACTTGGTCCATCACCTCAATGTCTTTCTTGTAGTGAGGGACCCAGAACTGGACACAGGATTTGAGGTGTGGCCTCACCAATGCTGACAGGTGGACGATCCCAACCCTAGGCCTGCTGGCCACACTGTGGTGTCATCTGCAAAGGGGTGCCCTTGATCCCCTCATCCAGATAATTAATGAAGTTACTAAACAGGGCTGGCCCCAACACTGAGCCCTGGGGACACCAGTCATGACCAGCCACCAGCTGGATGTAGTGCTATTCAGCACCACTCTCTGGGCCTGGCCGTCCAGACAAATTTTACCCAGCAAACTCTGCACCCAGCCAACCATGGGCTGCTGCTTTCTACAGGACAATGCTATGGCAATGGTGTCAGAGGCTTTACTAAAGTCCAGGCAGGTAACATCCACAGCCTTTCTCTCTGGATCCGCTAAGCGCCTTGTCACAGGAGATCAAAGTGTTCAAGCAGGACCTGCCTTTCATGAACTCATGCTAGCTGGGCCTGTGTCCTGCACATGCTGTGTAATGGCCTTCAAGATGATCTTCTCCATGGCCTTCCCTGGCACCGAGGTCAGATTGACAGGCCTATAGTTCCCCAGATCCTCCTCCTGACACTTCTTGTAGACAGGTGTTGCACTTGCTAACTTCCAGTCACCTGGGACCTCCCAAGTTATCCAGGACTTCTGGTAATGATGGAAAGTGGCTCAATGAGCACTTCAACAGGCCCTCTCAGTACCTTGGGTGGATCCCATCTAGCCTCATAGACTTGTGCATGTCCAAGTGCTGCAGCAGGTCACTGACCTTCAGATTCCTCCTTAACAAGTATGCATCTAATCAATTGCTAAAACACTTCTGATACAGAATGTGGGCTGAAATTTCTCATCTTCATTGATTCCTATGGATTGAAAGCACATGCCAGTCTGTTAATCAAAGGCAAAACCCTAGGCAGTGGGAAAACCAAAGGCACAGAGGAAACTCCCTCACACTGATTTCACCATTCCCCTTCAAGCGATGCCTAAAGGAGGCAGCTTAAATAATCTCCTTTATTATTGCCTCCATCTACTGCTCCATTTCTTTCTGTGTCAGTTGTAAACTCATGCAAACCAACAGCCTACAATATTCTTTTTTGCTCTGTTGCGAAGACAGTATAGGGTTAGCAGATAAACTATTCAGCCAACTATGAGGTGAATATAATTTCTTAAGAAGAAAAGAGATATGAAAATTCTTGCAGGCATATTAGCTATGGAGTGGTCTTGGGGGGAAGGTCAATGCTTTGCTTATGCCAATGCATCCTGCTTGTAGTAATATATTCATAGTTTGTGAAAGGTTTAAACAAACATAAAGGTGTGAAGGGTGGAAAAATACTGTCCTGCTGACCTGTGAGTGTGCTCTAGTGCAGGGGCAGGGAAGACAGCTGGAGGCTGCAGGACAATAAAGTCCTCCAGGTCTGGGTTTTTTTTCCTTGAGACTGCAGGACTGTTACTGAGATGGTGATTCCCAGCAGCACATCAGTGTGATACTGCATGGCAATACATCACCCTGAAGGGAAACCTAGCAAGCTTCCTAGTTCCCACTCCTTTTGGGAAGCCATGTTGTTGTCTTGATGTTCAGTATAGAAAACCTTTTCATCCCTTTAATTTACTTCTGTTGCGTTCTGGAGAGCTGCACCACAAATGACATTGCTTTGGCTGGTTCATTAGCATTATATGAGAGTTTTCAAAATGTATTTCATGCAAAGTTCTGTCATGTACCAAGAACCATCAAAAATTAAAAAATGTTCTTGGGTAGGGCTGTTTGCGGACACATGAGTTTCTGTGACCAATTTACCCACTGCTAGGAATAGAGATGATATTCCCACGGCAAAGCTCCTGGATTTCTACTGACAAAACCAGCTACGTGACATTTGACCTTACTGTCACTGTAATGGCTGTTAGCAGTGCATGCACTTCATGTGCAGTGGAATAACTTCAAGGCAAACTGGTACAGGCCATGTCTAAACCTAGTAGAAGGAAAATGAGCCAGGAGCCCATGTAAGGGGAAGTCTAATAGCTGAGCCTTTTCTGCATAACAATTGCAGATGCCAGCACTGGCAGCTCTCTGCACTCCTTCTGCTTCTTCAGCAGACCCTGTCCTCACTCAGCAGAGCTGGTGGATCTGCATCCTGCTTATGCCTTAGGGTCCCAGCTGAAATTCTAGGGTACCCAGAGAGTTACCATTTATTATAATAAGGTACCAAAAGTGTAGAGAATGGCAGTTTTGTGTTAAGATTTTGGTGCATGTGCAAATACTCCATTCTGTCTACTCCCTCATAGGAATGGAAACTTCTGGCTTTGGTTCTTGGTGGTTCAGAAGGGTCAGTAGCATCTGTCCTAGCTGGATTTACCAGAATGTGTCAGACTTAAAAGGAGTTACAAAGTGGAGTTTAGTTAAATTGGCACAACTTCCCTGTACAGAGTTTCTTACGGCAGGCCTATAAAAAGGAAGCAGAAAATAAAAACGTAAGTGTTCCCCCAGTCGCCACAAATCTCTGGGCTCTGTATTCTCTTTTTCCTAAAGAGCTGGAAAATATATCTGTTTTCTTCTGAAAAGGATGAACTCCCTGTGGATTTCAAACCATGTTTTCCTATCTCTGAGTTTATACTGTCACAGTTTCTGAGGATTCAATCCCATTCATAAGGCAGAAAGGAAGGGTGAAAAACCCAAACTTTTTCAGCATTCTCACCATCAGGCCACATCAAATCCTCATAATGAATCTGGTCTGTGCTGAGATTTTCAGGATGCTCCCAGAAGGAGTGCCATGGCACAGTAATGAGGAGACTACTATTCCAAGTGTCTAAGTAATTACTTGATTTATAGAAGAGTGCCTCTCTATACTCCTAATTTCTGGCCTTGTGGAAAGGCATGCTGGTCACTGTCACTGCATTCCCAGCCAAGCTCCCAAAGACACACGTGGTAGGTGAAAAACTAATATTCCACGTCCAGAAGCAGGGGAAGATAATTCAGGCCACCAGTTGTTGGAGCATGAACAGAGCATCCTTGCCAATGGGTGCTGTAGGGTGGGGGACAGGGAGAGTGGGGTGGTGACGTCTGGGAGAGAGGAGAGGGCGGGGGATGGAGGGCACATGGTACACAGCCAGAGCAGCAGCAGAGAGCTCTGAGACCTCAGAAAGGATCTGGAAGGATCTGGGAGGAGAAGAGTGCAGGAAAGAGGAAACAGAAGTGCAAACAGAGAACAGAGCAAGCAGAGAGATTAGCAGTGAGCATGGAACAAGATCTGCATGGAGGATTTGGAGGGAAGCATGTGGCAAAGGCACAGCGCCAGAAGAGGAAGATGAGGATTTTTTTTGGCTGCTTATGCAACAAAGCTGTACCTACAGATGCTGACAATAGCCATTACACCCATCAGTCTTGGTAGCAGCCACTGAGCAAATGCTGACAGCAAACAAAGCATTTATATCTATTCCAAACCAACTGAACTGGTTATGGTTCAGAGGAAGTTGTGATGGGGTAAGCTTTTCGTGGAACTGCATTTACAGCACTGGTTCTGATCACCTTGCCTTCTGTGCATCTCTCAGAAAGTATTCAGGGAAGTTTTATTACCTTCAGTTAAGTGTGCTCCCCAAAATGCAAAGATCCCAAGATTATCAGGAGAAACGTCAAAACGTTTACAATTAAATATTTCCTTGCTGAGAAATGATGTTTTAGCGAAATCAGTCCTTGCATTTGGGAATTTGTAACTTCCAGGAAAAAGTCAGTTTTTTTGTGAGAAACATATAAGTAAAACTGGAAATATCAGGAGAATTTATTTTTCTTTCTGCTTATGAAAAAAAATCTTCAAAACTATGATGAATCAAGGAACATGTATTCAGGGTTTAGAAATGGAAGTAGAGATGCTCATATTCTAGATCAGGGTAATTTAAGGGGGTTGTGAGAAGCAATACACTGCAACAGTGATCCAGGAAAAACTGTAACATACATTGTTTTGTTTTCTGCACATTAGTCTTCAATGACTTTCCCAGACTTTGCTGACTGCATTCTGAGAGGCCATCACCAGGTCATGTTTCATTTTCTTTTTCCTATTGCAGCTTTCAAATCCCCCTTAGCTTCAGCAAAGTTAGAGAACAAGTAAAAAGAAAAGACCAGGAGGAAAAAAAAAAAAAAAAAGCAGCAGTTTAACACTGGCCCTAAGGAAAAGTGAAAAGTGAAAAGTTAGCTGGCTTGCATGGTTACCCACCACACATTTTCCCCAACTGGAGACAGCATAAAAACCAGAAAAAGAAAAAAAGTAAAGTTCTTGTTGAAGGAATCCTGCATGAGGATTCTTTTCACATTCTCACTGGCAGAAAGGAGGGGCAAATGAGTGCTACTATTATCAAGTGATTGTAGAGTTTCAAATATTTGAAGAATACATGTGTAGGCTCACACATACTCTCACATACACAGAAACATAGTCCCCTGCTGTCTGCTAGACCAAGTACCAACCTGCCTTCTCGGATAGATTTCAAATTCATAATTGATTTTAAGGCAGATTACTTGCTGAGGTGCAATAGTAGGACATCTTTTCATGGGCAAAATGGTTATTGATTTTTCTGTTTATTTAGAGAATTTCTTAGAGATTTCATAGAAAGTAGAAATGGGTCCGTATCAGCACAAGGACTTGAGCTTTATGAACATTTAAATATCTGACTGAGGATTATGGGTGAGAGGATTTATATTAAGATGTCCTTGTTAGGGTTGCATGAAATTCTCAGGGGACTGGTTTTCTAGACCAGTAGAGGGATTCATAATTCTTTTCAAGAACCATGTTTTCAATTGAGAAAACAGTGTCATTATGAAAAGCGGCAAATACTCATTTTCCTTCTGTGCTGCCTCAATGTTTCCTAGCAGACTATCCCAGCAAAGACAACTTTTGAGTCTTTTGTTTTGCTTTTAACTTCTTTCATTTTCTGCTTCCTTCCTTTTTGTTTCCTGACCTTGGCAAGAAAATTTGTGACTGAGTGTTAACTTGAATTCTCCTTGGCAGGGAGCCAACTTCTCCACAATGATTTTTGGGTGCCTATAGAGATTAATTCTCCTTTCTGAGTAAGAAAGTCTCAGTTTTAAACTCCTGTAACTAAAGACTGTGTAACTGGAATTGATTCTCAAAATAGAAAATAGAAAGAGAAAGGACTGTGAAATGGAAACCACGTACAGCAGGAATCTTTTATTTTTAGAACTTCCAGGTAAAGTCCAACCCCATAGTTTGGATGATATTTAGGATTTTACCCATCTTTTTGATTTTCTTGTCCAGTAGTTAAAACTTGGAGTCATTATAGGAGATGTTGTTGTCAGGCCAGTCTCACCGAAACCTATATGGCTGCCTCCCCTGTCCTTCCTTGTTTGCCTGGAAGTTCCCAGCTTGCGAGATTATGCCGTAAATGTAGAAGAGACAGAAGTCAGTAGGAAATGAGTGAATCAGTTGTCTAACTGATATGTGTCACATAGCAGGAATGCCAGTATCTTCAGCGGTACTTTTGCTCTCCGGTGAGAGCATGGCTGTTTCATAATGTCCTTTTAAGACAAGAACTGGTGCCTACTACTGCAGTGCCAGTATTGCCTGAGCTCCCCGCTGGATCAGTGTCATTCTTTGATGACCCTGGCTTGCCAGTGTCTGGTAAAGGTGGCTGCCAGCAGGACCACAGAAGGCTACTGCCCCCTGAGCAATGCAATGTAACCTGTGGCAGCTGTTTTTCAAAACTGCTTGAGAATAAGCCTCCGCACTTCTGCAGCACCACACACTGCCAGTGCCCAAAATTTGTGTTGGGAGAGTGCAGCTGTCTTCCTTTTTATTCCCGTTTCCTTCCTGTCCTTATGGTGGTGTTCTGGGGGGAACTTGGTCGCAGGCAATGACCTCAAGGACAGCAGGCTGCATGTTCCCATGCGGACACTTTCTTTAATCAAAAATAAAAGGGGCTTCAAGGACTCCCCCATGTCAGCTTAACCCCACACCCAGAAGCAGGAAATATGTTGTCATTTAGTCAGAGACAGGGTCAGTGATGTTTCTTTCTCTGATTATGAAACAGGGAGTGTTGCAGTCACCACTTGTATTTCCTGATAAGAGCAATGCTGAGTTGTGTTGTCATATACCTTTTACTGGGGAAGGAGGTGCTGTCACATTTATCCCGCTGCCTCCCAAGGAGTGGACAGAGCAGAACCAGGATACCCATCTTGTGCTTTCTCCTGGGTCAGCATGCCCAAACAAGCTCTGGGTTGCATTACCAGGCACCCCTCTGCTGTAGGTGATCACAGTGAGTGGGTCCCAGGCACCAGGAAACCAGAGAGCCTCTGTCCTCCTGAAACGTTCCTGTGAGAGCACCCACTGTCATGGGGAGCTCCAAGTTGCCGGTGAGATCCTGGTATCTTAAGGAGACAGCTACCTCTTGTTCTTTCCAATGATTAAGCATACTGATGCCAGATTACACAAGTGCGTGAGGTGCTTATGGGATGTGGTAGACCAGCTGTTGAAGTGTGATGAGATGGGGATGTCCAGAGTAATTTTGCTTCCACCATCAGCACTGAGCTTTTCCAGCCTGTGGAGAGGAGACAGAGTCAGGAGTTAGCACATGGAGTGCAGAAAGCAGCTGGTGGTTTTGACTGGGCTTTTTTGGATGAATATCCCAAAGGATGAATATCCCCTGGGCCCCTTAGCTTCCTTCTCACCCTTCCCTTCAGGCTCACTCTGAGCACTCCTGCCTTCTCTCTCCTTCCAAACCCTTTCCACCCTTTCCCACTTCCTTCTTGTGATTACCTTTCCATCTCACTGACCTTTCTGTTGTGGATATGACACCCCTCCCTCTGCCAGCACCCACCTGGTCTAGCGGTGCTCAGCCACACTTGCATTTGCAGAAGGGCAGCAAGCCTCTTCTTGTGCAGAGCTGCAATACTCAATTTGGTGTTGTATCTAAGCAGTGAGTGTCTGAATTAACTGAGGGCTGTGAAGCAACTGCTGTTAATAAATGCATTTTTTATTTTCGATTAATTTTCTGATTATTATTTATTAAGAAAAAGGTAAACACACATGCTTACACAGACCTTCTCCACAAAATGTTCTCCCTTTTACTAATCAGAGAAGTGACCAAGCAGTAGTATGTGCAAAGTATGAAGAACATGAGGTAACCATATCTCCTCTAAAAATGTTAAAATGAGCTTGGAGAACTAGACTGTGTTTTCTGGTTGATCTTCTGGATTACCAGAGGCTTTTGAGCAGGGAGAGAGGGGAAAAAAACCCCAAGAAAATAAGAACTTTACTTTTAAGGACCTGTATAAACTCTAGTCAAGCACAATATTTATGGTGTGACAGAAGATCATCTCCAGTTTCTCAGTTTAACTCTAGGAAGACAATAGATTCACTTGGGAGACGAAAGGCCTTAAATCATGGAGAAAAGGTCTTGCAATCTTTCTGACAAATTTTATAAAGGTCTTCTATTAACTGAAATGAACTGCTGCGTAACAGGCAGAAGAATTTGGCTCTATGACAGAGCAAGGACTGAGTTTGTAATGTCTAATTACTACAGACCAGAACTTGTTGAGGTGATGCTAGGCTGATCCTTCTCTCTGTTAAAAGTATAATTTCTGTGAGTCATTCTAGGTGATTTCTCAGATACTTTTCTGGTCCTACAGCAGGAATCCTCTCCTTTTTATGGTGAGAATTTTCCCTGTGCAATAGCAGAGGCTGCTGTGGTTTCTTAGAAAAGAAATCCATATGTCCCTCCCAGGTACACAACTCTCAGGTCTGTGGTTTGGTTTGGTAGTTAGTTATGGTATTTTGACCATATGATCCACAGCATTTCTTCTTTCACTTAACTCTGAGTGCAATGGCCTTCAGGGGTCCTGGGCTTCACCCGTAACTTGTACCTCCCTCTATGCTGGTCGCTCTATGTATTTACATACCCTCCCCCACACAAACAAGCACTGGTGATACCTGTAACACAAGCACTGTAACAATACAATAACAAGCACTGTAATACCTTCCTCTCAGACAAATGGGGTGCATGTTCAGAAAAAGGCCCATGGAAGCCGTGGCTAGGACTGCCTGATGTAAGGCAGCTGTCAGTTTGTTCTCTGAGTGCATCACTGCCAGGATCTGGCCAGTGCCTCAACACAAGGTGATGTCTTTGTATCAGAGAAGCCAGGCTGCTGTACTAATCTCTCCTGGGCCCCTGTGTGCTCCTGCAAGCAGAAAGCTGTACCAAATCTTCTATCCCTCCACATGAGTGACCTACACCATAGAATCATAGAATGGTTTGGGTTGGAAGGGATATTGAAGGTCATCTGGTTTCAATCCCCCTGTGATGGTCAGGGACACCCTCCACTTGACCAGGTAGCTCAGAGCCCCATCCAGCCTGGCCTGGGATGGGGTTCTCAGCTTCTCTGGGCAATGTTTCCCAGTGCCTCACCACCCTCATAGTAAAAGATTTCTTCCTTATATCTAATCTAAATTTACTGTCTTTCAATTTCAAACTTACTGAACCCATTCCCCCTTGCCCTGTCATGACATGCTCTTGTAAATAGTCTTGCCTCACCTTTCCTGTTAGTTTCCTTCAGGTATTGGAAGGTGACAGTTAGGACACTGAAGCCTTTGCTTGGCCAGGCTGAAGAATTCTAATTCTCTCAGCCCTTCATCCTAGGAGAGGCACTTCATCCCTCTGATCAGCATCGGTTCTGCCACATTGCAGCAGTCAAACAAATCCCAGCTGGGAATGACATTTCACTGGGCCAGCAGTGAGGACTCCTCTCTAATTATAATCACTGTGGCACTGGTCATTTTTCCTACTCCATTTATATAGCATGGCACTGTTTTGGAATGTTCTGAGTCCTGAGGAGGATGTGAGAAAAGAGGAGGATATGGAAAAAGAGAAGGATATAAGAAGAATCAGAGATCAGGATGAAATGGCTGGCATATAATATCCTCTATTTTTTTTTCTTTTTTTCCTCCTGTAATACATTCTCTTGAATCTCATGTGTATATGGAAGTACCTCTTGTTCTTCATGAAGAATTTCTGCCCACACAAAGAGCTCTGTGCTGCACTTTAAGATAATCCCCATTAAACATTGTTCTCAAGGCAGAGCATCTACTTAAAAAGAAAGAGCATAAAACCTTATTTCCATTTCTAGCTCTTCCCTTTTCCATATGATAAGCACTGGAAAAGGGAAGGTGTGCCCCCGACAATGTTCCTTGGCACAAGTGGTGCTTTACTTTCTAGGCAGTCATCTTGAAAGTTCTCCCTGTTAATGAAGGTAGCACTGTGCTTCCTCAACTCCAGCAAGCAAATGTCTGTGAAGGCAAACAAAGTAAAAGGACATCAGTTGCTGTGTTATGCCAGTAACTGTAAGTTAATGTTCCTAGAGGTAATAAACATATAATGAGCAATTGTATTTGGAAGCTGGAGCTAGTGGTGTCATGAAATATTGACAACTCTTGCTCTCTCTGTCTCCCAAAGAGAAGTGAAAGGCTCTGGGGACATCACAGACTCCAGTGCTCTGCTAAACATATTTTTCCCAATGCAGGAGTAACTGCTGCCCAACCCAGCAGTGCCAGCTGCTGTGCTTGTACTGCTCAGGGCTAGAGCACGGTGGCTGCATCCAGGTCACAGTGGTCCTGCCCCAGCCCTCTGTGCTCCCTGCAGTGCAGCTGGAGCTTCAGGACATGATCAACATTTCTTCCCTGTTTTCTCAGTACAAAGTGTCTGAAACAATGAGAAGGATGAATGGCAGCCCACTGCAAAGGTACTTTTATAGCGGGAGGCCTGAGGACACTTCCAGGCTGCGGCATGTCACACGTGGGAGGTGAGGTCATGGGGAAGCTGGTGCCTCGGGGAGCCTCCGGGGCACAGGCAGGACAATGTGGAGTAGAGGCAGGCAAACCTATTGCAGATCTCCTACACCACATCCTCAGGCCATCCCGGGGTGAATTGTTTTCCCCATTGCACCTGAGCTTGGTTAACAGTTGGACTTGATGATCTTAGTGTTCTTTCCCAGCCTTAATGATTCCATGATTCAGGGGGAACCAGCTGCCCTACACAAAAGATTGGAAATGAACCTGTGCTGCTCCAGGGTGGATGAGCAGGGGGCACAGCAGTGGGACTGTGCTAACTCTCATGCTGGATGAGGGTATGACAGCACAGCCAGAACAGCATCTGCTCCCACCCATAGAACTATAGAGTCCTTAAGGTTGGAAAAGACCTTCAAGATCATTGAGTCCTACCATTAATCTGACATTGACATTTCACCATTTTGTCATATGTGCCAGTGATCTTATCTTGTAATCAAAAGACCACACCTAGAAGACTTCCTGGAAATGGCACCATGACCCCAGTTCTCATTGACTTGGGGATGCAAGAGAGACTGGCCCAGAAGCATTTGGACATTGCTCCAAGTGCAGCATAACTGCATAGGATGCCCTTGAAAGGGCATGTCTCACTCTTCCCTGCAACTGTCTGACCTTCCTGCTGCTTTCCCAGAGTCACCTAATGAGCAGGTGGCCAGACAGAGCTGGAGCCACCTGCAGAACTGACAGAAAGAGAATACAGCTGCTAGAGACTGACAGGTTGGCAAGGGCCAAGCTATCCCTTTGAAGAGCAATCCCCAGTCCTCAGCTGCAGGAGGGTATGAGCCAGCAGGGTTGTCCTGGGACCCAGTTGCAAGCCCAGTCCTGCTCTCTCCCACATTAGTCCTGGAATTTCCCCTCCTCTCAGTATGTGGTAGGTGTCTCATAGCCATCGGGGGGGGGGGCACAGGGAATCCGCAGGATGCAGTGGGGGAGATTGGCAAGTTTGTCCATTGTCCCACCTCCCAGGGACAAGCAGGAAAACTGGGATGAATCAATTAAAACTGCAAACTCAATCCACAGAAATGAAGGCAACTTACCTGTACCCCACCCCTTAAGAAGGCACAAAACATGCTTTTACTTGTAGAAATGGAGTTCACACCTTTAGCACAGCCTTCTTAACTTTCTTGAGAGTCAGGCTAGGCCTGTTTAGATAAACATTCAGTGATTTCCAGAGGAAGACAAGAAGCCTTTTTAGTGTCAGTGTAAATGTGGCCAACAGACACCTCATCTATGTGGGTAACAATCTTCAGCTAACAAGCCTTGCCTTGGGCTACTGGCTGAGAGGGGAATTTTGGTCATGTGCCCTTTGACAAAGAAACCTGAACAAACAGGGTCTGACAAATTCAGGTAAGAAAGCACTAAATGGCAATCACTTGCCTGCACAGGATACTCAGAAATAAGTGTAAGAAATGCATCTTAAGGATCCCAGTCTTGGTAAGGACAAACAGACACACTTGTGTTTCATTTTTCCTGGAGTGAGTCAGGATTAACAGTATTCATCATGATTCAGCATGCAATAAGCTTGTCACTAAGAACTAATGTCCTACCTGGACTGTAACAGAAAAAAAAAGGAAAAAAGGAAAATGTAGTTTAAAGAATTAGATTTGAGAATTGGCTATGGACTCACATTTCTGGCTCAGCTGTGTCTGGTTGCTGACCACAGCTGCTCTTTAGAGCTTCAATCTGATATCATAAGGGGAGCTCATCTAAACTGAACCCACTGCACTGTAAACTGGGGAAAAAACATATTTACATAAGGATTTATACTTTGTGCATACTTTAACATTTTATTCCCGCTAGAAGAACATTACTTTTTTACAAGCTGGTGGAAAACACCTCAGGAAAACACCAATTGCAGCTTCCTCTTTGTCTGTCAGCGCAGTGCCAGGGTACTGATGACGTGATTGATGCCTGTCCCAACAGTATTGTCATCCACTTCCGTCATACAGCAGTGATTGCTCTGGTGAGAGCTTTCATCCGCGCTGGGAGATACTTCCCTATTCCCTTTCTATTCCCTCTTTTTAACCTAACAACAGTTTTGGTAACAGCTTTGTTTGCTGTCCAGCTTCCCAAGAAAGCAAATAAATGGACTTCTGTCACTGGAAAAACCCAGCATGAACCATGAAGGCCACAATGAAGAGATGGAGGGCAGAGATACTGAGATGAAAAAAAAAAACCACACAAAGCTTGTGGAGAGATGGATGTCTTTGAAATGCAGAAGGCCTGGCCCTAAGGCAAATGAAAGCAAGGAGGGAGCCAGTTGCAATGCAATCCTGCCTGATTTCCTTTTAAATGTGGGGAATTTTCTCCTGGTATTCTAGCAAAGTATCTTGTCCAAATATGCAAAACCCCTCCTTTTGTCTGTGTCATCTCTGCATTGTTTTCTTGAAGATGCCTTTAGGTTCTTCACTTGATATCCTGAATAAAAGTCACTCTACTTTTTTCCATAATAGTGCTGCTTTTTATAAAAGCTCTGTAGGGAACACCTCTGCAATCTCTGCTCAACAGGCTCCAGAGTCACAGGCAGTGCCTGCCTTCTGTAGGACTCCATCACCTTCAAGAGTAACACAAGGGTACTTGAAATTACTACTATACTCCCTTGTTGAGACCACACCTATAAGCTCCGTTTACTTAAAATGATGGGCTGGAAGACCTGGAAAACATGGAGGACCTGTATTAGCCATGCCTACAGCTATACCACTGTCCTAAAGCAAGCTGCCCAGAAAAGTGCAGTATTTTAACTGTCTCTTTCCATTCATATGTAAAATAAGGGAACGTAGGACACAGCACTGATCTCGGTCCAGCACTGGCAGTCATTTTGGGACTTCTTTTGTGACCCCAGTACTCAGTGCTCTGCAGTAACAGGTTTGGTCTCCTCTGAGGTTCAGCCCAGCCTTGAAGAATTACTTCTGGCCTCTCAGAAGCCTCCCAAAGCAGTCATCCTACACCTGCTTGCATAGAAATCCTATACTTCGTGCAAAAATGTTCTACAAGGCATTGCCCCAAGGAGTAGCAGAGGGGACTTAGTGTTTTCAAACCTGGGCTCACGCAAGAGCTGGGAGTGCTCAGTCCTGCCCAAATACTCAAATGTACACACTGGACAGTGAGAGAGCATCTTGGCATGCTGTGCACCTGACTTAGTACAAAAACACCCAAAACAAACAAAAAAACCCAACAGAACCACTGGGAGAAATCCCTGAGGCAAGTAAATCTGTGGACTCATTTTATATGTAAAACCTTTGCAGCAATATTAGGCTACTTAGAAGTATAGAGGGTTTTTACTAATATAGTTATACCACTGAAAGCACTAACATAGATTCTAGTTATACCAGTATAAATTGCTTTTTACTTAGGTTTGCTTTCCAGAATGAAATAATCATACTAGAATACTGCAAGATGGAGTTCCTCTTGTGGAGTCTTTGAGCATCTCAGGCTGTGAGAAGACATGGTAGCAAAAGCTGTCTATTTTCTGGACAGAAAGCCAAGGCTCCTTCAGTCTATGTTACTACGAGAGCCTCCTATCTGGGTAAACTGTCACATTCACAGCAGCACTGTGGTGCAAAAAAGTTTGTTCAAGTATTCATACACTTGAATCTATATATAGCTTGAATGTGAAAACATGGAGAGAAATTTCTGATGAAGAAGGCTTCCAATTTACTCATGGTGACAGAGACTGAGGAGAGAAGGGAAGACTGGGAGACAAGTGCTAGGAAAGGCTGGAGTCGTGAGTTGGAAGACAAGGGTTTCGTGACCACTGCTGTCTGTGAGCAGAGGGGTGGATGGATCAAGACAGTTGTTAATGAGTATTTGGGAGGTTTAGCTAGGAAAGAGGTAAACAGAATCTCAGCAGAGTGCCATTTGGAGGCTCTAGACTGAAGATAATGTAAAGCTCTTTGGCCAATGAGCTCAAAGGGAAGGAAACCCAGAGGTCTTCACTGAAAAAGCCATAGAAATTGAGGTGCTTGTTCAATAAGGGCAACACATTCATAATAGGAAGGAAAGAACCAGAGGAAAGTGAGGGTGGGGCTACTGTCTGTGTTCTGAGCCAATCTCTCAGCTTGTGGCCACTGAAAGAGGAAGGTCCCAGACCACCACCCGCTGCCCCCTTTCTCTCCTTGGCCAGATGTTGCCTCTTCCCCTGCCCTGCTGGCTTTCAATTCACTACTGTAAATTCAGCCAAATAAAAACCTTGAGAAAAAAAATCCAAGCTAAAAGCCTCAGAAGGACATTTTCTGCAGGGTTAGTGAATTGAATTGGCCCAAATAAATATCCAGTGAGCTGGCATTCCTGGGGATCAGTGAGAGAATGGCAGGAGCTGGGAAAGATGGGGCAACACAACAGTTCCCTCCCACAACCCTAAGAGCTGATATTGGCTACATTTCCCTGTGTAATGCCAACCTGAGAAGCTGCAAAGAGGTGGGGAAGGGAGATGAGGACATAGGCTGGGATCCTTGAGGAAAATGACTAGGCAAAAGGGGAAAGGAATTCAGAAAAGAGCTTTCTGACAACAGTAAGACTGTGCTCATGGAGAGGCAGGAGGAAGAAAAAATTAAGTTAGAGCTGCAGAAATATTTCAATAATATTAAGGAAGAACAAGAAAATGAATTTTGTAAGGCTGCAGGAAGTCAGCTTGGCTATAGAGTCAGTCAAAATGGTCCTCAGCTAGGCCACCTAGCAGGTAATGTGTATCAGTTAGCAGTGCTGGGTGAAGGTAAGAGCAGTGCTCAGCAGTGCTGGAGAGAGAACAGTGCCTCCAGAAAGCCAAGTGCCCTGAATGTCAGATGCAGCACGTGCGAGGACAGGACTGTGCTGGAAGACTCTGTGGCAGAGTGAGACCAAAGAAATAAACAGCTATGAAATGATGGCAAAATATTGATGTTACGAGAAAGGCAGAAGGTTGATAGTGGTCAAAGACAGAGAGAAGGCCATTAGGAAAGGGGGAGAGGAGATGACAGGAGAAGGAGGGAATGTGGAATAGAAGCTAAGATAGGAAGGAGAGGCAGACACAGATTCACTTAGTGGTCATGTGAAGAGACTATGGCACCATAATTAATAATGTTAGCCTTTGGCTTATGACAAGCGACATACACTGTATGTAGTCCCAGTCTGATCCTCTGACCCTGACCCCCAGACTTTTATCCCTACCTATTCCATCCTGTCTGCTTTTGGTGCTTGGTCCATCTGCATTTATGTAGGCATCTGCCTTCTCTCTGTTTCCTGGGTTTAAGAGGAGCCAGAGCTCCCCAGGTGTATTAGCACCATTACTGTCTCAGCTCTGGTGCTTAAATCTGGTACTGCTCAGCACAAACCTTTCTGGAGTACTGGTTCTGGACATGCTCAGTGCAAACTGTCCCTAGGGAAGATACAGTGAGGTTTTTTCTGAGGATGTGCAAACTGAAATTTCTCGAAAAGCTTCTATATTTTGACCAAATTTGGGTAGATTGTTCCAAGAACAACAAAACTCCCTTCCCTGACTGAAAGCCGTTTGCTAACTGCTAAGCCCTGCTCCAGCATGTTGGGATACTGCAGCTTTGCCAAAATTAGATGTCTGCCACAGTTATGGGCTAAACAGAGTTCATTATCCAATCTCACACTTGCAAATGGTTTTGGCTGCAGGCTCCTCCATGTTCCTAAGGAAAACTCGTCCCAAAGCAGCCACTTGGGCATGAAAAAATTGGGCCTGAAAGCTGAAGGTCTTACAAGCAGCATCAGGAAGCACATATCTTCTGTGGATGTCTTCCCACACTGCTTCATGTCTTCACTCTGTTCCTCTGTGCAAGAAGCATCTTCCTCCCAGCAGAGCTCTCACATACTGCATCTCTTTACTTCCAAAATCTGCACCCCAGAGTGCATACATTGCTCTGGTTTCTACACGCAGGAGCAGACCCCACTCCCCTTGAGGCAGTGGTGGCACTGTGCAATTTGGCAGGTGCACTGGCACAGGTCTGCAGGTCCCCTCTTGAGGACATGCAGAGCCCAGGCATGTTCCTGGCATCAGCCCTCTTGGGTTAGGTCTGTGAGCTGGTGGGGCAGTAATGGCTTTTCCTCTCATCTCTCACCCTGAACCCACACAATATCAGAGAGCCACTTGCCCTTGAGGCAGGTGATGACAGTGTGAAGGCATCTGGCCACACTTGCATGCCACTAATGGGGTATGAACAGATGGAGTACAATGAAGGGAAAGACAGCCTGCAGACCTGTGGTCTGCCATACAGAAATACAGATGAAAGGTGAAAGAAAGCAAGGAAGATGTTTTCTATTCCCCTTCTCCACTGGGGATGGGCACCATGTGTGGGCACCCCAGCAGTGCGTGGTGCAGGGTGGGGTACTGATGTTATCCAGCTGGAGTAGGCAGCCTGAACTGAGAGAATGCCTGCCTGCTTAGTGGGAACAAATGGGACTTACGGCTTCTTCTCTCACTATGTGGGGGACACACACTCAGCTGCTACCTTAGGGCTGCTGTGCCACTTAGGAAAGTAAATCACATCAGCAATCCTCTGCCTTGTTTGTAGCATAAGGTGGGAGCACGTGAGCAGTGCAGAGCATGTCTGATTGAGGATGAAATAAACATCAAATAAACACCTTTATTTCTGGGCTGAGAAGGCCAACGCACCTCAGGCTCAGGTTCATCTGTGCTAGGGCCACTTGCTGCAGGATACCCTGACACTTGGCCAAGCCATAGGGATGCCTGGCTAAATTAGGACCTTTGGTGCTAAGTGGGACCTCTTTCCTGTAGAAAGGCCTTCATTTTGCAGCAAGGGGGTGGTCTGAAGTACCCATGGGAGCCGTAGTATGTTTGTCAGGACCTCACATTTCTCTCTGCTACTCAGGGGTACAAAAGGCCAACACAATACCCAAAACACAATCCTGTTTATCTTCCCTGCTCTGGAGTGAGGAGGGCAGAGAGGGGAGGGAGGAATGTGCAGTGTCTGGCTGGGGGCCAGCAGGGCCAGTTGGGAGCAGGGGGTGGGCAGAGAGGAGGAAACAGGACACCTAGGAGATAGAGTTTCTAAGGGTCAGTAGTGGAGGTCACCATGGGTCCCTGGAAAAGGCAAAGGGGGAATGGAGAGCCAACATGGGGTAGTGAGGAGGAGAGGAGGTCCAAGAAGCTTCTGAAGGACATGGCATATCTGGAAAGCAAGGTGTGGGAAGAAGGGAGGAGGGACCCCCAGCTCCTTCTGTGAGGGAGCAATGGATTTGCTGGCAGAAGTAGACTATATACGGTCATGTCTAATGGATTTCCCTGTCTCATTCTGGGGTGCTGGAAGGCAGAGTGGTCTGTTTTTCTGGGTCAGGCTTATTTACCTAGAGAGCTTTTTTTCAGGCAAGGAGCTGGGTGGTCCAAGGTGATAAGTGGCCATCATGCCCTTGTAGCTGTTGCTGCAGGCTTCACCTGTCTTGGGAAATCCTTCAGCCACACATGTTTACAGGGAAATGTGAACTCCCTCCTATTGGGGCAGCTTGAAAACACCAGAGGATTTTGCTTTTGGACACAGAAGGGGCACAGACACCTCGCTTTGCTTTTCCAAACGTTCGACGCATCAAAACAAGCTGGAAAGCCCGCGTGGGTATTTTTTGCCTCCTTGTCTGCAACCTCAGAGCCTGCAGGCCTGCCGCAGCAGGACGCGATGAAGGAGGAGGTGAAAACAAAGAGGTGATTTCCCCCGGTGCTGTGTGCCATTCCAGCTGTGCTTGACTTCCCTTTTTGACGGTGGGAGGGAACTGTGACTTATTTCTTCTGTCAAGAACTCGCTGTTCCTCTTCCTGCTTCACCTGCCATTTGATTGCTACAGGGTAGTACTTTAAACATTGGTGGAACAAGAGGGATGCCTTACAGTAAGTGTAAATAAATGCTTTCTTTCTGCCTAACAAGTGACAGCTAGCTAGCTGGAGTAATTTCTTGGCACCTCCCAGCCCTGTGAATCATGGTTATTCATCCCAGAAGGAGGCTTTGATCTTTCTGCATGTACTTATCTATTAAATAACTGATACATCTCTTGGATGGACCTCTTGAATGCTAGTATAATTTTCCTCCCTTTGGCTCCTGAAATCATGATTCTAACTGTCTAAATATATCACTTTTCTGTTGACTAGAAGCCTTTGCTTCAGATGCCTGTTTTTTAGGAAAGGAAATGTTTCTTGGAGCACGTGCAGAAGGAGCTTTGCTTAGGAACAGGCTCCAACCTTGGCAGTAACTCTATAGTCCCAAGGCTAGGATATATCTGAGATCTGGTAGTGAAATGCTGTTGTTAGGTGCCAAAAGATCAGCCTGCTCTGATGCCCATAAAATCAGGATATTTTTAATAAGGGCAAGGAGATATTTCATAACAATGAAGACCTTTTTTTCAGAACTATATTAAGCAACTTTAAAAATAGAAAGTTTTGTCAAGGCACATCATGGGTTGCCACATGTTTCCTGCTGTGTCCCTTCATGCCTGCTTATCTTATTACTCTTTTTCTTTTGCAGCAGAGAATTCTTTGGCTTGCATTTCAAAAAACAAAAAACAAAAAAAAAAAGGAAAAAATAAAACATATCCCTGGCAGCATCATTTTCAGTGCCTCATGCTTTGCAGCCACCTGGTGCTGTCCTATCCAGGTGGGCTCTGGCACTGGCAGCCAGGAAGCATGAGGGCTTCTGTGGTGATGAGAGTTTCTCTGGACCACTTCAAACTTCACCTACCAGATCACCTAACCTCTACCTCAGCGGCCCTGCAGGCAGAGCTTCCTCAGTAGCTGTCCCAAGGGAGCAGCAATGCCTTTGGCACAGGCTGAGTGATTTCCTGGTGCCTGCCCTGCCTATCTTGGGGTGGGTAGGGAGTCTTCTTTGAAGATCTACCAGTGCTTACCAGTGGTGGCCAAGCACTCCATCTTGGCCCCCAGGCCAGGGCATCAGCTACCACCCCACTGTCCTGGACATCCCTATGACCCTCTGGGAGGGTAGGAGAAGTAGGGAGCCAGGTGGTCCCAGGTGGGTTATAGCTGTTCAGTGGGGCTCAGGTCATCTCCAGTTCTCCACCAAGGAAGGATGCGTTACTGATGTGTGATCCCATTTGGCCAAAGGGCTCTGTTTGTGAGACCATCATCTCCTCACCCATTGCCTCAACACTGCCTGAGTGTTCCTCTCCAAGTGGTTGTCCAGTGGTGGGGACCTCCAACCATCTGGCTGGAGTGGCTGTGGCGTGCTGTGAAAGCAACACCCGTCTTGGAAGGCCTGCTTGCAAAGAGATGAATGAACTGGAAGAGGCTGGAAAAAGGAGAAGTTGGTGCAGAGGGAAAGGTGAGGAGGAAGCAGCCAAGAGGCCCACTGGAAACACTCGGAAAAGGAAAGAAAATAGAAAAAGGAAGAGATGAACAACAGAGAAATTATTTAAAGACACAGAGCACTGATGAGATTCACAATAAAGAAATTAAAGTAATTTTCCAAGGAATATTTGAGCAGCAGTCAATGTACCTTTCAGGCAGCACTCCTGTTGCCCTCACATGATACAAGCACCCAAGCTGGCAAGGATTCCCTCTGTAAGCCCTGTTTCTGCTATCTGTCACCATCAGTATGCAGTCCCATCTCTCAGGATCAGTGCCAGTTCACAGAACATGTTCTTGACTGTGCCTGACAGCTCTGGTAGGTTATCATGCACAGCTATTTCCACAGCCTGCTTTGTGAAGGAGGATATGGCAGACACCTTGGATTTGTGTCTGGCAAAATGGAAGCACAAGAGCTGAAACTACTTGCTCAAGATTATCCAGGAAGGCAGTGGCAGAACCGAGACCAGAGCCCAGAGGGTCAGAGTCCCCTTGACTGTCCATGGGGTCAAAAAATTACAGCTTTTAACTTCTTTAATGAGTCTCCAGTGTGCATACAAATGCGTATTTTGAGGTGCTCATATCTGCAGTGCCAGGATCTTTATTTAAAACATCTGCTTCAGCATTTCCACTTTGAGCCAAAGGAAACGTTCCTCTATTGTTAAGTGCATCAGCAGCCAGACCTCTGAGCAGACACCTTACTGATATCCAGCAAATCTTGTTTTAAGTTGACCTGTTCTGAATAACATTCTCTAGTGCTAACTGCTGCTTCTTCCCAAACACACATCTTCCCCTGAGGCAAAAAAACCCCAACCAAACACCATAATCATAATAATCATCATCATCATTAATATTATAATAATTATTATTATTACTGCTATTTTTATTTAGCTGGAATATGTCAGGAGGACTTCCCCTTCAGCAACCTCAAGAAGCCTTGCTGGCACCTGGTGGGGGATCTGAAGACTATTTACATTCCTGTGGAATTTGCTGGGAAAGTCCAGGACTCTCAGGGCTTTGAACATATCTGAGGAGAGACGCCTGATTGCTGTAACCCGAGATGGGGTTCTTTGCTCAAGTGTCTGAAGCCCTGGTCCAGTTGCAAACCAGCTCTCTGCAAGTTTGACTGACTTGGTCTGTACCAACAACAACAACAACAAAGCAAGTGTGCAGGCGCTGGCCAAGCACATCTGGCTGAGTTTGCAAGGCTACGTAGCCTGTGGTGAGAAACCTCAGGTTTGCTGTTTGTTTGCCACATACTCAACACTGCTGTTGTTATTTTACTGCCTGTAGCTGAGGTGCTTCACAATCACAAATATCAAAGGGAAAGAAAATGTTTTATTGGTTCTCCCCCACAATCCTGTTAAGAGAATGTGTTACCACAGAAATATTATTTTCTTACAGGTATGGCCCCCATAATGAATCAGAACAGACTCGAGGGTGAGTACCTTTGACCACAGGTCCTTTCAGTCCTGGAGGATGCAAGGGCAGCTTCATCAGCTCTCTCACCACAGCTGACCTTTTGGCTACATGGGACATAGAGAAAATACTTTTTATTAAAAAAAAACCCAAAAGACCATAAAGGCCTGGCATCCAGGTGAATGGGTACCACTCAGTTGCCTTTGAAGATGGCTCAGAGATTCTCAGCATTGTGTGGAAAATTGCTTTTTGGTGTCATGCACATGCCAGTGACAGGCAGCCTGGATTCCTACAGCCCTGACATGGAGCCAGTCATCATCACACCCAGCCCACTCACTCTACAACCCTTCTCCATGCTGAACTCTCACCTCCCTGCTCAAGAGAAGAGCCAGAGTGCCTCCCAGAGTGCTGGAGCTCTTCCTATTACCAGCTGATTTTTCCTAGAAAGATCAGAACTAATAGATAGAGCATGGGTACAGCATAAACCACAGAAAAGTGCAGTGTGATCAAATACCTAAGTAAAGTCTTTTTTTCACATGCAGCAAAGCAAACACTGACTATAGGGGCATATGTGTGCTCATCCATGAAAAGAGGTGGCTTTCTGTGTTAGCACACTGGGCAGAATGTAACCCCAAATGCTGTGGCAAAAAAAGGAGGAGTGGACCTGAGGGGTTCTTATCCTCAGTCTGCTACCAGTGGATTATCCTGAAGCAGTTAATTTCTCTGTTGGATCTTGCAGATCCACAGAAGACTAATGCCTGATGCTTTCTGTTCCCAGCACTGCCCTTTAGCCTGCATTTGAGGCATGCAGAGCAGATGTGAAGGCATTAAACCCAGAGTCCATTTTCTGTCATGCAAAGGCAGATGATTGTCAAGGGCCATAGGTCTCTGCCTCACCCTCCCAGCTCTGTTGGTTTAAGACATTGCCTCCAGCCTCCCTCTTTCTTTCCCCATGCACTGATGTCTGCGCCTCTGCTCTGCTGGCTTAACCTACTGTGCCAGGTGATAAAAGTTAATAAACCAGATGGGAACTGAGTCAACAGAGCAGTAAATACACATTTACACCTGCACACCTAGCAGGCACTGATTCCTTGGCTTTGCTTGTGAGAGCCAAAAGGCTTCTCTGTGCCTACATATTGGCTACCCAGATTCATTGTGTCTTTCCCCAAGGGTATAATAATTTCCTTCCTTTTCTTTTTTAACCATCAGGGTGAACAGTCATAGCCTTAGGAATGGTTCTTATCTCCCACTGCCGTGGTTGCCCTGTGGTCATAGATAATATAATTTCACGGGGCATTTGGAGTTTCATATTGCCTTGCTGCACTCCCTGGAAGTTTTTTCACCCATTTCAGCTTGGCATGGGCATAGACCCATGAATAACACTGCTCCCATGCATCTCTGCACGTGTCAAGAGAGTGAACATCACTGGTCTTGAGCCGGGATGGCAGGACTGAACCTACTTAGAGCTGCCGAGGTTTCAGGATACACAATAGCTATTTGTTTATGTTATATAGGTCCAAGACAGTTGCATAAACAGACCTTGGCATAATGTTTTCATTTAAAACACTCTACTGTATTGGAGAGCAAATATGATATTTTTCTTGTTAGAATCAAATCTGGAAAAGGGGTAGGAAGGGCCGTGTGTTTCTTAAAACGTGAAGCTCCAGAAAGCGAGAACCTGGAGAGTTCAAAGGCAAATTGCCTGGCACTGCAGAGCATCACTACAAAATCACATCAGTTTTTATGACTTTGCTGTGAGCCCACTGGGGAGAGATTGTGCTTTTGGCTATGGGTAAATCACTGGCTGTCTCTCTAAATGCCATTTGTTTTTTGGGCTATGAAGTAATGACTTTGAAGGGAGGGAAAAAACCATCTTGTACTTCCCCTTTGATATATCTATTCAGTTTGGCAATAAGCACTGGAAGTTTGATGCTTCCTTTTATGTCTACAGTAGAGCATAAAAGTACACGGTAAACTCCTCTTTCCACTGCAAACAAGTCACACAAAAATAGCAGCATAAATGTGACGGTGATTTCTCCTGGAGATACCTCAGAATGAAAGAGCGCAACTCCCACGCATTTAACCACCCACAAGACTCAGTGTGAGCCACCAGGGACATTCTCTGTGTGGTCTGTCTCACTGACAGAAAGGGCCAGGGGATGAATAACCTCATGTGAACTGGTAGAGGCCTTCTGCTTATGATACAGCCCTCTGAACACCCCCAAACTAAGAAGTAGCTATATTTAAAGAGGTTTTTAAAGCCTCACATCTGGTAAAGTTCTCAGATTTCTTTATAAATGTTAAAATTTAAAAGCAGAATGAGTATGTTTGGTTAGGTGAAAAACTGGATATATCATAATTTTATAGTAATTCGGTATAGTAGTACTGTAATGAAGAATCAAGCAATTTCTTTTAAGATGCAGCATAGCAGATCCATGTAATCACAAATTCAGTGACCCTCAGGTTGATACATTAACATAACTTGCACACTCTCTCATTTCTTGTAAGAAACAGACCAAGGAACTGAATGTTTTCTCTTGTTCCTTCTATATATAAAAAAAAATAAATTAGAGAAACTAAGAAGGGAGAATGTTCTTTTGGTTTTAGCACCCAACCTCTTTCAAAAAGGAAGAAGTATTTGTTCTATATATTTGTGCCAGTCCTTTCAGCTTGAGCTGCAGATCTGTAGTACTACCTAATACTGAGAGCTTTTAGCCAGCTTTACAAGAAGATGAAAACAGAACCTCTGTTTCAACACTTCTTTTGGAGATGGTCAGGCGTTTTTTCATGTTGGTGAGATTTTGTAGTAAATTCCACCACTTTTAAGGAGGAAAAGGCCTTTGCTTGTCTCATGAATTTCCTCATTACCATCATTTGAGGAATAACATGGAAAAAGTTTTAAGGACCTATCAAGAACCACTTTTCCTTGAAAAGAATATTTTATAAACATGTTCTGGTTATAAATCCATCTCGATAGTCTGAACACAAATATGCTTTGATATGCTAACTGTATTTTCATGTAAGTCAAAAACTCTCGACAGCCTCTGCCTTGCAGACAAAATAAATTAAGGAGGGAACATATATGTATGTCTCTTTTGTGTGTGTGAACATGTCTGCAATCCACTCTCAAAAATATCTAAAATTGGTTTTGACTCAAAATTGCCTTGTACTCCAGCCACAGACATGACCACTATTGTATTAAATAAACCACAAATTGTTTCTCCTACCACAATGCAACTTCCATTTTTGGTGCCCCCAGAAATGTGGTACTTTTCAGGCAAGGGAATGATCCCAAGAATTTCCCAGAGAATTCTGAGAGGAAATGGAAGACGTCATAATGACCTTGTCCTTGTACTGTTCAGAGCTATGAATACATCTTACTTGTTTTCGATTTCTTTGCTTACCATCAGAGAAGAAAAAGCTTTCCGTGTTACTCATTATTAAAAGAAAACATACTTTTGAGTAATTTTTGGACTAGAATGATGTTTGTGCTTGAACCTTGTGCTTTCCATAAAAGTTTGTTGGAAATGTTCATCTGGCCTGGAAATTTTCTTAGACAAAGCCAAGGTATTATTACCACATCTCGGGAACACTGGGAATTACCCAGCTTTGCGGATGTCTGCGTAGTGTTGTTGAGCAAGTGCAGGAGATCCCAGATGTGTCCAACTGGGACAACATGGGCATGAAACCACATGTTTTGAAAGCAGCCTCATCCCTTTGAAGACCAACAGGGACAACATGTGATCTCATTAATGTTTGTGTTTTGTGCCCCCAGTAATCACATTAACAATGAATGCCAATGCCACTGTCAAGTGATTGCAACCTTCTATGGGTACATCATGCAGTTTTGACCTCTCCAGTGTGTCCATGGATAGCGTTTGTGTGAAGTGTCAGCAGAGAGAGATTTGCAGCTCTGGGCAGATGAGTATCAGCCTGTCCCTGTCCCTGCGAGCAGGGTCAGGAAACAGTGGTAGGGCTCAGGTCTTGGCTGCCCATTCAGCAGGCAGTGGTGAGCCTCAGGCACCGAGTTTGTTCCTACCCATGGTCTCAGTTAACAGGTACGAGCAAAACAGTCTTCCCCCAAAGCCATGGTATGTGTTGAGGACTGAGGTTATGTTTAGTAATATCACAAGTTACATTTGATATCAACATCACACAATGTATTAATAAAAGGCTACAAAAGTCTATAACCAAATCTCAGTAGCTTTGGGAAATAATTTTCCTAGATCTTTAAAAGTGATGAGTTGCAATACCTGTGTTATTACAACCAGGGGATTTATTAAAACAGATACCTGTGCTGTCTATAGGGGTAAAGTGTGAAGTTTTTTTCAAGATAGGAGAATGAGTATATCAGCATTTAGGTTTTGATGGTAAAGTAAAAAAGTACATCCATTATTTTCATTTGCTAAGGATGCACACGAATATCAAGCTAGGCAGAGGTTAAAGCTCCATGCTGAGGAGCTGAAGCAGTATCTGTTTCAGAGAGGGGATGTAGACAGCTCTGATACCAGTGGTGCCTTCTGACTGCAAACTGCCAGAAGAAATTATTATTTTAGTCCAAGCTGTTTGTCAGAGCCAAATGTCATATGGCTGGCCATAATCAAGGAGGGCCAGTCTGTTTCAAGTCATGTTCACCACTGACCTAAGAGGTCTTGTAGTGATCTGAGGCAATACTGTGTGTGCTGTGGAGGCGGAAGGAAAAAAATACAAAATGTCAAACATTACTGAGCAGTTTTCATTTTGGTAGCTCCCTGAACCAGGTGGGGTTTCCATGCATTTAGTCTCTCACTTCTGATTCTCCCTCTGTTTCCCCGGCAGCCCTGCTGGCACCTTTATGCTGAGCATCCCCTGGGCACAGGGCTACCTCCTTCTCCTTGTTTGGGGATGTCAGGTGAGCGGGCAGAAATAAACATGGAGCCCCCAGACCCCAGAGTGGCCCCCATGGAGTGACGTCCAGTGGGTCAGACCCTGGCAGCAACTGAAGGTGCCGACCCTTCCTGCCCTTTCCCGTCCACACACTGTGCTGGTGGTGAGTCACATCCTGGCGTGGCAGAGGGCTTCTGGCAGCCCTGAGCCCCGGCACTGCGGTGGGATCTCCTGGCATTCACAGCCAAGGGCTCCACAGCCCCTTCCCTGTGCGCTCCCCTGCTCAAGACCGCCATGGGACAAATTTTCCCAGGGGTGAGCTGAGGGGACTGAATCTGTCGCACTCCAATTTCCATGTGAGTCTGCACACCCATGCTAACACTCGTTATGTTTTCAGGAACTAAGATCATTTTTCATCAGCGCCTGGAGGTATCCACATAATTTTAGAAAATACATAGGATCCTCTGCCTCAACTGACCTGATTTTGATTTGTGGATTGGGATTTTTTTTCTTGTCAAAACTCTTCCGGGGGTTGCAATGCCCAAATTAGGATGAGAAGGCAAAAGGGACGGTGTGTTCCAGTGCACTTATTTTTTTTCTTTTCTGGTTATTAATTAGCAGAAGTGAAAAATAGGACTTAAGGAAAATGACTGATATTTTTTTTTTAACGGAATACCCATTTCATTAAAAAAGAATCAACATCTCTCAGAACAACTTGGAGGGATATTACAAGCTTTGATGGAAATTCTTTTATTGTCTTTAATATTTTTTCTTAGAAAATGATTAAAAAATACTTTCTTCTTTCTAATTTTGATCAACTTTGCTTTGAAATGTAAGCTCTTCTAAACACAAACAGTATAAAATTCAAGCAGTCTTTTTTTTTTTTCCCAGTGAGCAGAAACATTCCCAATTGGACTTCTCCCCTCTGTTCTCAAGAAGAAAAAGCTTAAATATATTGAAAATGTTAATGAGATAAGAAAGATACATTCTGGTCTCATAAATACCTGTACATACCCTACCCATGATACAATTTCAGTATGCAGCCGTGGCACTTCAAATACCTGTCAGGTTTCTTCTTATTGTCTTCAAGCTTAATTCCTCCTTATCTCAAAGGACAGAAATCCACAGACCAGGTTTGACCTTGCTGTATTTCTGAATGATGTCATTTTGTCATTGCTGAATTTGGTCCATTATGATTAGAAAGCGTGCTTAGCTGGCAAGGAAATTAGCTGAGCGTATGTAGTTAATTTTAAGCATGCTTTTAATGCTATCCCTTTTCAACAAACCACTTAGACACATGCTTAACAGCCCGTGTGCTTGAAGTTAATTAAGTGCCTAATTGCTTTTCTGTATGTGGGCCTGAATAGGGATGGACTAAAGCACGTACTTCAGTTCTCAGTTAAATTGCATCCTTTTTAGCGAGGCTGTTGCAATAGGACAAGGGGTCATGTTCTTAAACTACAAGAGGTTGATACACATTACATGTAAGGATTAAGTCTTTTACAATGAGGGTGTTAAAACACTGGAACATGTTGCCCAAAGATGTGGTGGGTGCCCCAGCGCTGGAAACCTGCAAAGCCACACTGGAACTCTAAGCAGCCTGATCTAGTCAAAGATGTCGCTGCTCACTGCAGTAGAGTTGGAGTGGAGGCTTCTAAAGGTTCCTTCTATGATTCTAAAAAGTGACTGTTTTCCTCACCATTCAACTTCCCTCTATCCTTTCTCAAATTTATTGAATTTCTGTGACAGCAAACTCATCCCTATGTTTGCCTAACAAAAATCCAATCAAAACAAGTTGTGGCCTCTTCTTGCTGGCTCTAAATATACTTGTGAATAGTTGTAATTAAATCCAGAAAACTGGTAATGTGGTATTAATTAGCCTAATGGAGAACTGACAGAGAAATGTGGTTTCTGAGGCAGTAAAGTTCTGTGCCCTGGAACACAAGACACACCAGTCAGAACTTGGCTCAGAAGGCCTCTATGAAACACAAAACCTTGCCAGGGTTCCGGTTTTTGGTGGAGAAAAAAAAAAAAAAAAAGGCAAAAAATTCAGATCCAGCAGAACTTCTCCAGAAGTGTAGCGCGTGGCTTCCCTCCAGTGGCTGGTGAGAGGGGGTCGGAGGGACCTGCTCGCTGCCCGGGAAACACTCCCCATGGCGTGGGACGGCTGGGCCAGGCCAAATCACAAATGCCTCAGCCAAACAATGCAGAGCAGCAATCTGCCACGGGTTCAGATGATTTAAAACACGTTCTCCTTGTCCCACGTGCTTTTTTTAGTGATAAAAGTTGTGTAACCATTCACCTCTTGCTTTCTCTGATCCATGCCAGGGAAACTCCCTGTTGCTGTAAGACAAGGGGTAACTGTTTTAAACTAAAAGAGGGCCGATTTAGATTACACATTGGTAAGAAGTTATTTTATAATGAGAACGGTGAGGTTGCCCAGAGAGGTGATGGATGCCCCATCCCTGGCAGTGTTCAAGGTCAGGCTGGATGGGGCTCTGAGCAGCCTGATCTGGTTTGTCAGGAAAATCCACAAACGCCAGAGGTTTATGTTCAAAAAGGAGACAGAGAAGTCCTTCGACTTTATTCGAATAAAGGGACAGAGTCTACTGGGCACACGCCCGCGGGATTTTCCCTCTCGAGGTTTCGGCGGGTGCAGCCTCACTTTTATCCTAACTCCCGGCCGCATGCTGCCCTCTTCCTTTCCCCATTGCCTGAGGTACTGGGAAGGTACAGCCTTCCCGAACCGCCTACCCCATATCCCCGCTTGAACCTACTGTTTTACCCCAAAGCTCAGAAGTTCAGGCTTGTGCAGGCCCTTGTCTGTTCAGGAGCCAAGCTCTCTGGGCCCGGTAAGGAACCTGCTACCCGGAGTCAGTCGAGGCGTTAAGATCCATTTCAAAGACGTTAACACCCATCAAATTGTTTGAAAAGACATTAGCACACATCTTTCCTCTCAGGTTGAAGACGTCCCTGCCCGGGATGGGGGGGGCTGGAACTCGATGACCGTAAGAAAGGTGTCTTCCAACCCAAACTATTGTGTGAGTGTGTGAGATGGGGTTTTTGGGGCCCGCGGGAGCCGCCGCAGGACACTGCCTCTGCCGCGCCTCCGACATCTCCCCCGCCCAGCCCTGTCACTACATGCGCTGCCCGGCCACGACATTCCCAAATACTGTTTCGTTAACCTGTCCTCTCTTTGTTACCAGGAATTGGTGATGAGTTTCAGGCTCCCTTTGGCCCGGGGAAGTGCCTCTGCTGAGGGAGCTGCCGCAACACTTCTGCAGCCCAGAGAGGCAGAAAGAGGTACTGCTTGTCCCTGTCCTAAGACAGACAATGAAAAACGAGGTTCACTCTCCTGGTAAAATTAAAAGTTTAATAAAGGACAATAAGGGACAAAAACAATAAAGCAAAATTTGACCGCGCTGGGTGCTTGGCAAGAGAACTCCTGCTATTGCGGGGAAACCCTTTACATACCTTTCCTACTGCATTCACCTATTGCATATTCATAAACAATTATGCATATTCAAACTTTCCCCCAAACTAGTTTACATGTCCTAGGAACTGTTTAGCATGGCTCCTCCTGGGGTCGGCCTTTTTAGAGCGTGGGTATTCTTTGGCTGTGGTTGTAGTCAGTTTTTATTATCACTTCCAGCTTGGGCTTTGTTCCATGCTTTCTGCAGACAGTAGTTGCTGATAGCTGGCATGTCAGTAGCAGGAGTCTCCATCATACGCATTCATTGGATGTTATCCAACCAAGTGGGCAGTTAAATTACCACAAGCATAACTATATCTGCTATTTCACTACTATGTCCAAGTTTAGTTGATAACAGAAATAAAAACTGTATCTTTATAGGAAAACTACTTTAACATTATACATATAGCATCCATTTTAATATTTGCAAAAAGCCAATATTCTAATATGTATTTATAACGAGAACATGACAAGTGGGATATATCCCACACTGGGAAAAAAAAGCAGTTCTCTAAAGGCCATTCCATGTTTTACATGTTCTCATGGGAAGAAAGTGACCTTGTCATCTTATTCCTTTCCCAGTACGTCCCAAAATCTCACGCATAATTGATCCTTGTCTTTCAGCAAACTACTTTCCTCTTCTGATTCTCTCAGCACCCTGTGAGGCTGCTTGGCCCTCTCTGACTCCCTCTGAGAGTACCTTGATTTCCAGGGGCAGCAAGCCTGAGTCTTCCATCCATCCATCTGCTATCTCTGCTGAGAAATGATGTTAGAAACACCTTCATGGACATCGCAAGGCCAGGGAATGCTAGCATCACCTGTGTGGTGGCAAAAACAAAGCTCCTTCCTCTCATGCTTTACGTTGTAAAAACTGTGCTCTCACGTTCTGTGACTGGAGAGTACATTGTATTTACCATGAATATGTGTGTGTACAAAATGAAATTTCAGTAAGTGGAAACATTGCAAAGAGGAAGCGTGGATTGTCACATTACTGTGCTCACTGCAAACATCAAAGTGCCCCCAGACTGTTTATCGGAGAAACCAGCAAATCACTTGAGTGACTCATAGATATTAGATTATACAAGAAGAAAAAAAAAAAAAGGAGAAAAGTTGCCAGAAAAATAGGGCCTTTTGTAGTATTAACATTTATAGCCTTATAATACCCTATACTATGACTCGGTAGGCACCAAACTGTTGTTGGAGCAAAGAGCAATTAATAAACTGCACCTCTGCAGAAAGCTTTTGTTATGGAGAAATTTCCTAACACATCACAGCCTGTCTGGAAAACTAACTTGAACCTGAGCTCTTGCAAGATGATGAAGTCTTCACCTCTGGAAAAACCCTGTGCTAGTTCTTCGAATTGTGTTTTCTGATAGAGTGGTAGCAACCATCACTACAGCTGCCAGAGAAACTGATGGACCACCAAGAGGACCTGCTGCACTGCAGACTGAGATGTGTTCCAGAAGCAGGCAAATGTTAAGATCTATTTTGACAGAAGTGCACTAGGCATCTCTAGAAGACCAGGCCCATCTGCAGCAAGGATCACAGCAAAGGAACTATTGTTTCCCTGCACTGAGTGCCTCTAATCTCCACAAGTTGTCCACAGGCAGCTGAACTGCTATCCTCACAGAGATTCTGCAGTTTTCCTGGCCTCTTGCAGAACACCTAAAAGCCCAGGTAGCCCTGGGATTAAACCTCCCAGGTTTCATGCTCAGATTACTCAGGGGTCTGCTGCAGAGTGGAGCTCCATGAGACCAGTTCGGGTCCCTTGTCTTCACCAAGCACCACGTGTTTTCAGGCTACATTGGTGATGATGAACTGTTGAGGAGCAGCTGCTAGAGCCCAGTTACCCATAATAGCAATTTGGGCATCTGCAGTGTGGCCAGTTCTGACACCCACTTCTGAGACTTCCCTGCAGTAAAGTGCAGAGCAGCCTGCTCTGACTTTATGCACTCACTGGTGCTGGCTGTTGCCAGTGGCTCTGTCTGCTGTCATTGCAGCACCTGGAAGGCATCACTCTGACAAATGTGGACAAGCTGTGGGGATGGAGAGATATCCCTGGGGTGAGGGTTACTGGGGGAGGAGATGCTGCTGCATGCGGTATTGTGCCACACCATGGCCATCTTCTCCTTGTGAAGCATAACTGTAGCACAGACTTCACAAAGCTCTGGGAGATGAGTCTGGAGCACATAAGCACAGCAAGCTGACCAAGGCCACTCTGCTGTCTGCTCTTGACTCTCCCAAAGGCACATGGCAGAGCCGCACTGTGAGCAGGTGGGTGAGGGGCAGTGTGGGTGTGCTGAGGGCTGCCAGGTGGGAAAGGAATTCATGCGCCTATTCCCTCACCTAGGTACTTCACTGATGATCTTTGTGTCTCCTCACAGAGAGGCCATGGGATGAGGAGACTGATGAGAGTCTGAGGTGAGGCCCCTGGGCTGGGTTACTTGGGTCCTGTATATGTGCAATCCAGAGGCAAATAAATAATTTCAGACAGTGTTGGGAAGAGAGGGAGATGGGAGGGCTGGGCCAGCACCCCCCTCGCTCCACCACGTGTGTGTGCGCACATTGCTTCTTGCTCTGAGCCTCCCCAGAGCTTGACCCTCTTGGCGTGTTCTCACTTGGGCAGTGGCCTGTGCCTCCAAAGCATCCAGGAGCTACTTCTGCCTGTGTCTCAGCTCAGTCTCCAGTACTTATGTCAGGGAATATTTCAGGGCCTTGAAGAGAGCTGCACTGTGCACGCACACATTATCTGATGCATCTCTGGAGGCAGAGGTGCAGGCACGGTGCTTTGAGCAGCCTCAGGAACGTCAGCACTCTGCATCCACTCATCCTCCCAAGGCAAGCAGCAAAGTTACCAAGCAAGGGCAAGTGAATGGCACATCCTGGCTGCAGGAAAGAGCTCTAAGCCTGGGAGGGGTTATTAGTCCCAAGCACCTAGTGAGCTCTTCATCTCTACTGCAGCTGGTACAGAAGGTGGAGCATCTAAGAGCTCATTTCTGCTGCTTTCTCCAGGTCCTCCTAGAGAGCAGCTCTGCAGCTGGTTGTGATGAAGGGAGCCTGCCGTGGAGTACCAGTGTGTGGGGATCCCATTGAGCCTCCACAGGGCTGAGTCTGTGGCAGGAAAATGGTTTCAGAGAGGCTGGCCTGCAAGGAGCAAGGGTGCACAAACTTCTGTTTAAGCAAGTCAGTGGTTTGAATGAGACCTCAGCAAGTGAGGTGCATGAATGTAAGTGGGAAGATGAAAGATTTGGATCACCAGTTCTCACCATGGGCTTACCACTTATACCTCATGAATTCAGTCCTGGCAGCTGTTGTTATTGTTTCTGAGTAAGGGGGAGGTTGTATTCTTAGTCTAGGTGATACCACCTTAGAATTATTCCTTGCCTGTGTCACTCAGGGAAGGTGGCAAAAAGGAGAGACTGTGCTTGCCTCCCAGTTTCTCTAGTGTCCTGAGCTAGGCAGCTGTAAAGGTACCATGACTGCTGAGACCCTGCTGCCTTGGTGCTGGTGACATGGGGACTTGGGAAGGTGACAAGCAACCACTCAAGGTGAGGACTTCACCCTTCTCACCAGGGCTCTGAAACTGGTCAAGAACTGCAGGGTTTCATCCAGAAAATTATGTCCTGTTAGTCAGATTATCTTGTGTTTTACCACTGTAATTGAAGGACATGCTGATGGTAATAGGCCAACCATCCCGTGCCAGATGGATCTAGCACCGGTGAAGCTCTATTTCTTGCCACCTTGACAATTTCCATCTAAGGAACTGAACAGTTGCATTATTCTTGCTCCTGTGCACTCCGCTTTGCTGGCTGGATGTTGCTGTAAGACACTGTTGCAGAGACCATCCCTCAAACCAGATAGTTCTGCATGACCTTCTGCATGATAGTCCAACATCTAGGAAGCAGTAGCAGGTCTTTCTAGGAAATAATGACTACAGTCAGAGAGCTCTATTCAGGCATAGTATTGCAGACTGAGCTCCTTCATATCCCTCAGCGTATCTAGAACTTGCCTCTTGGCTAGCTAGATGCCTCTCATTTGCCACGCAATTTTTAAGGACTTAATTCTTGCATCCTTAACTTCCCTGTTCAGTGTGCAGAAAAAGAGAGTGCTGGGAATTCCAGCAGCTAGTGGGATGCAGAGTTAGTTAGTGCACTCACCAAACTCCTTTGTAGCCTCAGCCATAAAGTAACACTCAGGAGTCAGTTTTACAGCGATCACATGCGGTCTGACTGGGGAAAAGCAATAAGAGCTTGGTTCAGCTGTGGGCTCTGCTTGCAATTATGAAAGACTTCTTTTGGGAGCTAAATGGGTATGTGGTTTTAATAGCTGAACATTCTCCCAGGAGCTGGAGGGGCCTTTTTGAGTTTCTTTCTTTACTTCTTTTAATAAAGACAACAGCAGCTGGAAGAATTTCCTTGAAGACAGCCTTCAGCAGTTTCTCTTTTGCTGGGGATTTTCTGGGGAGTGGATGGAAAGGTTTTTCCCCCACCGCAGGAGAACAAAGCATAAACAGAGCAGTATTTCTGAGCAGATTTAGAGGGATGCTCTGGGTTTATACAACTTCAGAGTTTAGCAGAACATAAATATTTTAGTGGTGAATGGTTATTGCACTGCAGCAGCCTGACTCCCTCTGCCTTCAGTTAGAGAAGGGAAGCAGCTCAGCTTTTCTTTGTGAACACATGCTTTTCTTCCCGCACAGATGTTACTCGGGGGCGAGAACTGGGGCACAGAGCCGGGCTGGGGGCACCGCCGGCACCCCAAAGAGCCGGACCGGCTCCCAGGTGCGGCCGCCAGGGGGCGGTGCAGGATGCGGGATGCGGGATGCGGGATGAGAGTGGGGAATGCATGGGGCTGCGGGGTGCAGGTTGTGAGGTCGGGGAAACAGAGAACCCCACAGTGGGTTTTCCGCGGTGCCTGGCAGTCTGCTCCTCGGCATAACCTTCAATTGTGGTGCTTGCTCTCTGGTAAATTCGCGCTGGTTTTTAGAGGCGGGCCGGCTAAATGTCACCCGCAGCAGAGTTGCTGCAGGAGCAGCAGCCCTCGGGAAATTTCAGGGTTTTCGGTGAATTCAGGTTTTATTTTCTACGGAGGAAAAATTGCTCCAAATTGTGAACCAGTGCATATGAAAAGGACAGTAGCAGTCCCCCCCAATAATAAAGGACATTAAGAATGACAGGTGGCAGCAAATCAAGCTAGTTGCTTGTTGAGACAGACATTTTGGGAACAATTTGAAGAGTTAAATGAATAGCTGGAAAAGTGACAAAAGACATTTGTTTCACAGGGTGTACAGGTGCTTAGCCCTGGGTGGCAGCAGCAGCTTTGCCTCCTAACACTGCCTTGGAAGCAGCAACTTCCCTCCATGTTTGGCATCAGAACCTCAAGACCGGCCCTGACTCTGCAGTGGACCTCCGTGCACCAGGGATTGCCAAAGTCAGTCTCTGGAGAAAGCACACTATTTGTGTGGCTGGTGCTCCCTGTGAATTTGGGTGAATCACGGGCGTACTCCTTTCAGAAAGCTTCCAGTTGCTTGCATGTGTACTTTTAACTTCTGCTTGCAAACCAGACTGGAAACTGCTGCATGAAATAGGCAATGAACGTCAGATTTGTTTTTCTTCTGATGCTTCTTATAAAGAAGGCAACCAGAACCATCAAAACCGTGTTTCCTTTGCTTTGCAGACCAGCGATCAGCTTTCTTGGTACTGCCTGGTCCGACCCTGAGCTGTGAGGGTATACATCCACCCCACCTGTGGTTTTCGGTGGCTAGTTGGTGCTCAAAAGATGCTTTCATGCCAATTATATGAGTCGGGAGGCTCATATATCTTACCGTCCTACTGTTTGCCAGCAGGCCCTGCTCCTGCTGGAATGCTTTTAGTGGGTGCCTGTAATACCAACGGGTAGGTTTGTTACAGTCTTGTGCACTGAAAGACAAAGATGTTTCTGTGATGGAGCAGCATCTCAGGAGGAGATGTGGGGCAAGTGGGCAGCTCACACAGAAGGAACTGCTGAGAGAGGAGGTTATGCTTTAAATGGGTAGGTCTGAGAATATTGGGGCTGGGGGGAGGTAGTGGGAAGAGGATGTAGGAGATACGGAAATGTTTATTTTGTGGCTGATTGGGAGAAATGTGGTAGGCAGGGTGACCGTGGCTGCTGTAGAGAGCGGATAGGGTGTTGACCATGCCAGCAAGCCAAGTACTTTCCTGCCCACAGCACTCACTTGACCGTGTTGTCCTCTTGAAGCTTAATTGCCAGGCTTATGCAGGTCTTTTATCTCAGTTGTTTGGTGCAGAACTGGAGGAAATACATTCCTTAACCATTATCTCGAGTCCTGCCTGGTTTGCAAGCACTGGAATCAGAGCAGGGTTTTTCTGTGTGTTGGTGGGTGAGTTGTTGACTCTGGAGATCCGACAGCGTGGGAGAGGTTGTGGGAGGACATGTGGCAGAATGGTCTGGCACCCTTTGCAGTGCCAGAGCAGATTACACCTCGCTGGTTGTGCCAATCCATACATTGCTCCTGAAAATTTGGCCCTCCAAATCAGCTGTTGCCTGTGTTCATGTCTAAGACATGAAATAAAATGAAATGGAATAAGCAAATGATGTAAACTCCTCTCTCCACCATACTGCACTAGGGGATCAGGGCTGGCCTGGGATTTCAGCAGCTCTTCCTGGATAAAGACACAATTTGATGAAGTTCAGTTGCCAATAAAAGAACTGGTTCTTGCTCAAACTTTACCATGGCAAAATTCACAGAGAAGGGATAACCAAGAGCTGATTCCTGATTTATTCCACTATGAGGGAGGGCTTTTTATGTCTCGCTTTTCCCTTTCTGGACTGCTTGGCTGTTATAGTCTCTGCTCCTCTGCACCAGCCGCAGGACTGTTGGGAAGTCTCAGTGGGGCTGCACCCTGAACATCTCTGTGGTTTTACCTTTTCTCTTTTGTGTGTTTTGACTGCATGGTCAGCAAAAGAGAGTTTTCAGGCTCCATAAACAACTCCCAGCTGCTTTCATTGCTCAATCGACTTGTCTGCATTACAAGATCTTACCAGGGGAACACATGGTTTGAGAGAACTGAGCAAAGCCCCAAGAGGATGTTCATATACTTTGAAGATCAGTGCTTGGTATTACACCAATCCACTTGTAGCTAAACTCTGAACTGGTCCAGTTTATCTATTCAGAAAAGCTGTGGTCCCATTTTAAGAAAATAGAACACTATGGAGAATACTCAATTTAGGTAAACCTTTTCTGGGTTTCAAAGGCAGGAGAATTTTTCATGTGTGCTTAGCACTAGGACCAGAGGCTGACAGGACCTCTGTCCCTTCTTCAGGAGCCAAATTGGATATAGTCATGATGTGAATGTATTTTTATTTGCATTACCACAGGTGCACCATTGTGTCCCAACAAGGCAGAGGGGCTATTTTCAAACTGTTGATGCAAAACAAGCTGAAACAACAGCATCCATCACACCACCAAATTGTCATTCACAAGAAGTATGGAGGCAATTTTTGTTTAGATAAAATTTGCTGGTAAGACAGCAATGAACACGAGATATTCAACATTCTAATAAAATAGTAATGCTGCAAGCTCAGCGGCTCATGAAACATTTACAATCTGCAGCTAGTAAAGTGCAAACAAGAGATTTAAGTGCCGCTGTTGCTAGATGGATGGAAACCAGTAAGAAGATTAACGGAAAGATTATTCCACACAGGTTGGAATGAGGTTCATTAAATGCCTATTAGTTCTCTCATTTGCTGTAGGAGACAGGGAGGGCTGTAGGACTGCACCTGTTGAACAGGGCTCATCCTCAGAGCTAGTGTTAAGCCAAATGAGCTCTTCTCTTCAGCTTGTAGTTTCTGTTGCTTCTCATGTCTTCCTGCCTCAGGAGTTTGCAGAAGCAGCATTACCAGTACACTTGCAGATTTCTGTTCTTTATATATGAAGGTATATTTATTTAGGTATCAGCTTGCAACAGGCTCTGGAGGGTGAGATAAAGAGGGTGCAGTATACACAGAGCTCTCCCATAAGTTCAAGATAAGCAGTGTAATTAAGGAGATTTCATGCACTTCCAATCAGGGTAAAAATTACACACCAGGCAAAAGATTTTATCCACTGCTTGTTTGGATTTTAACCTTTGATCCGTTTTATCAAGGGCTACAGTTTTAGTTGTTTCTATCACACCTAAGTGCTTCTCCATGGACCCTTCAGAGATTAAAGGTTAAAAGAAGGGTGTTGGATAAGATCAGACATGGAAGCCCCCAGATGCCTCCCTCTGTGTTTTCAGCATTACTCCAGCTGAGTCATTTTGGTTCTTTTCTGAGCAGTTCTTGTATAAAACAAGCAGCCCTTGCTTTTTGGTCTCTTAGCTGTACAACAGAGCTCATTCACCAGCCTACTCTGCTTCTTTTAAATCTGGCTGATAGTTATTAAAATTTGCATTTTAAGAAAAGCCCTGAGACTTTCTGTACCACTAAATATGTGAGAAACAAACAAAACTTTTAAGTAGTAATTTCCTTCCTCTGCTGATGGAGAAACATCTTTTTTTATGTGTGTCCTGGGTCCATGAACAATGTAACCTTGTGCAATCCAGTGCCTTTTTAGTACTGTAGGAAATAGCAATAATGATCTTGGGTGAAAGTTTGACCCTGTTGCAGTTAAGAATTGCCCTTGCTGCAGGTTGTGCCTGTCATTAACTCTGAGATTTCACTCTATGTACAGAGATTGATGCAATAATCCCACAAATACTAACACAGGTTTTCACTGGCAAGGAGAGACATATCTGCACTGTGTGTGGTCACAGAAAAATCACAGCAGTATTTAATTTGAAAAGTTTGGGTCCATGTATTTTAGGAGTATTCTCAATCCAGAAATACTTAGCAATGTCAATAAAATGTAAAATGAGAACCACTCTGCCCTGGTTCCTTGAGTGTGCTTCTGAAAGTAAGGGTTGAAGAAAAAGGCCCATGGTTTGGGGATGAAAGAGAAAGATGGGTAATTTCTAGAACAGACAACAAAGAAGGCAAAATGCTTTTTGAAACAAGCATAGAGCTACTTAAGCTCACAGATCACTGTTTGAAAGGCAGATCAAATTATTTGGGACACTTCTGTGAATTGCTGCAGTAGGTGAGGGTGGTTGGGATTGGTAAATGTAAGGGATGGAAGTTTTCTGAAACTATTCAGCTGCCAGCAGTACAGCTGGTACGGATTGTATCTGTAGTCACAATGATGAGGGAAACTTACAGAAGCAAAGCAAACAGATGCACTGAAGCTGAAACAATAATGTACGGATCTTTGGGCTTTGGGAACTTGGAATTGATACGACCTTAATTACTTCTAGGAGAGAGAAATATGGAGGGAAGGATAAAATAATCTGTATTGCTATTGGCTGTAGACTGTGGAAGGTTTAGCATATAGAAGGTCAGCAAACTTTAAAGAGCTTCTTAGGGTGAAGTTACAGAGATTTTGAAAATACCGCAGCCTGAAGTTGTCATTTTAGACGTCAGAAACAGACCTGTTTTAGGGAAGAAGAAAAGCCTTGGAAACAGACAAAGATGAAAAGTTCAAATACTTCTCAAAGTCAATGCAGGGATTATAGTAGACCTCACAGGCTGTATTAGTTTGTCATCCTCTTATAAAACATTGCATTAAGGAAATGCAATAAGAGGGAAACAGGCAACTGAGAAAATTGTAACGTCTCTGTTACTTAAAAAGAGTAGAGAACTGAACTTAATTCTTATTGTTGAAAAGTAATTGTCATGAAAAGTGAAATGAATATATGAATTATGTTTTAAATAAAAAACTGTTACTTTTTAAAGATTATTTTTACTTAATTTTAAAATGTTTTAAACCCCATCATGTTGTATTTGCTGCTGTGTTTTCAGACTTCATTGAAAAATGAAAGACATTTTTCTCAATAAGAAATGTGGCTGAAAGTATGCAAAATATCCAGGAAATTTTTTGTAATATTTTGGAAAACAAGACTTCTGGCCAACACTAGTAACCTGGTTAGATCAGGTTACTAGAAAGAAAGTTAAAGTCAATTATTAGAGCTGCTAGTTCATTAAGTCTGTGTTGCAATCAGAGTGTCCTCTGATCAAAGTCCAGCAGCATTTTTCCCATCGTAGTTGAACTTTTCCTAAACACAGGGCAATTTGGCTGAAACTAAGTATGTCTCTCCTGCTTTCAGAATTCAAGCTAGGTCCCTGTGAGGTATCTCATCACACTGTGTAGATCTAGCACTATGTTGAGTTCTAGCACCTGTGTTTCTGCAGAAGGCATTTATAGAAATGTCTTTGCTCTCTGAACTCACAAATCACTTTGGAGGCTGGGACTGATAAACCTAAAATCCCTGAACTGAGCAAAGCAAAACTGAGTACCTTTAATGATGTTTCTTTACCTGCTGGAGACTGTCTCTTGTTGGGGCAGGCTTGCAGAGCTTCTGTGTTTGATCTCAATGGAAGAAAATGAGATTCACCTCTGCAGGACTATTTCTTGGTAGTTTCACTTCCAAACTCCTGCAGGAGAGCAATAAAACCCCCTTTTTAACTTTCCACATTTTAAATCATGTAAAAATATCCCAGAATTTTGGGGCAATGATGCTGAAGCAAGAACTGGCAGAAACTGGTGCATAAGAAATTCCACCTGGATATGAGGAAGAACTTCCTTACTGTGCACTGGAACAGATTGTCCAGAGAGGTTGTGGAGTCTCCTTCACAGAAGATATTCTAGAACCATCTAGATATAACCGTGTGCAGTGTACTCCAGGATAATCCCTCTTGAGCAGGGAGGCTGGAACAAATGACCCATTGTGGTCCCTTCCAACCTGACCCATCCTGTGATTCTGTGTCACAGGGACCAGTCTTATGAAGGTCTGCTTCAGAATCACACAAACACTTCACAGGGACTTCCAAGAAAAACTCTGTGTATGGACTTTAAATGCTTCACATTTCTTTGAGCTCACTTTGAAATCTGATAGCCAAACCATAAAACCATATCTGATGCTCTTAGCCATTATTGTTACTGCTACCAATATTATTGATATAAATAATAACAGAAGCTTCTGGCATAGGATGTGTCAAAGTAACTCTAATTTCATCCTAGAAGAGGCTTATACAGCTTGTTTTTAAATGAATGATATTTTGGTCAGTCACTCAAGTGAGCATGCATAAAGGCTACCTTTAAAAGCAGAATATTGTTAGCGTATGGCAGAGAGAGTTTGTTTGCTCTGCGTGGGGAAAGCAGGCTACCTGTGTAATTATTTCCTTAGTGAGTCTGCATAAAACTTCTATTGCATTTAATTCAACGCAAAACATTTTCTATATTTCATGTCATGGGTAGGAATGAAAATGGAGATAGTTCATCAATGCTGATATGTGATATAAAAAGAGCTGAGAAGCCAAGGGTATGAGAGTGCATAAAAATGTTTTGTGTCCTGACCAGTACATTGCTTAAAAAAAATTTTACAATCAGCCCCAATTGTTCATTCCTCCCATGCAGAAGATTCTCACATATTCATTTTTAAAAGGGCAAATCAACCATAATTCAGTTTATAAACTGTGAAGCTGGTTGCGAATGTCTGGATGAATATTCATTAGAATCTCTTAATCTGCCATCGACTGTGATTCATTAGGCATATGTAAATATCACTCACTTTAATTGCCCCTAAACTGACTTAACATAATATTGTCATTAGCAAATTATTAGTTATTTGTGTAACTAATGGTACATTATGGTGTACACGTTAAATCGCCAAATATATGATTACAATTATGATGATGTTTTATGCAGGGTGCTTTGTAAACTATTTGATGAAATATAATGGAGCCAAATCAAATCTGCTATGTTAATAGGACAGTTGTGGAACTTTATTATTATATTTCTACACCTTGGTGACTGGTTTAATACGTGAGCCTTTACCTCAACCCATGCTTCGATGTGTTATGGATTGGTTTCACTTTCCAAGAAGTATGCAAGGCTGGCGTGACATTCCAATGCCTGCTTACCTTTTGTTTTACCTGATGAACTCAGTTCCAGTTAATTATTGGTGAAAGTGCCCTAGGTTGCTGTGGCAAGACCTTTTCACTGGCCAGGGAGAGGGAGCAGAAAATATCACCTTTGCAGAATGAAGTGTTAATAGGTCTTTCTGGGGAGTGCTGCTCTTGAGGTAGCAGTGCCGCTCTTAAGGTAGCAGTGCCTGTAACTGGCTGGTTTTTTCTGTCATCTGTTAGTGTATCCTAGGATTTTGTATTTTCCTGGCCTCTTAGCTCTTGACTCCCACTCACTTATGCGATGAGAAGCTTTGCCTGGAACATTTGACTCACCCAATGAGCACTTCCAATAGTTATGCATTAAACAAGCAGCTTTTAAGATTACAAAGTTATGGTGGTGAAACCTTCAATTAGTGCTGTTAAAAGGATTTTAATTACAAGGCTAATGATAACTGGAATATGTTTGTGCAAAAGGGATGAATGGTATGCTCAAAGGCTTTTATTAATTCTTGTGTCTACATGCAAATGTATTTATGAGTGTGTTAATGTTTATAGATCCAGGAAGTTAAGAAAGGGCTGTTTCCCATTGCCACATATTTATTCAAGATGCATTTAATATGGCAGTAAGTTTATTTCTTTAAAAGGAGCTTATTAAGGCACATTTACTAGGAACTAATTAAAATGTAATGAATACAGATCTGCTTGCAAATTAGTATGAAGCCTCTGAAAGAATATCCTGCATCATGGAGTGGTTGTCCAGCCATTCCTGTTAGCCATGCTGCTCCACTTGGAACCTCTCACCTCAGGTACTGCAAATTGGACTGTGCCTGCAGTCAGTAACATGGAGGCAACTTCTGTCAGCTGTACTTCTGCTCTTCCAATCAAACAAGATACTTCACTGCAAGTTAAATACATGCAGATGTCATGAATGTCAAGGAAACTTTTTCACTGGGTTCAAAAGACTTTGGCACAGATGCAAAACATCAAATGATTGTTGAAATAAATTAACAAAAGGCATTGGAAACAGATGCTGAGGATGCAAAATGGAACTACCTCATTGGACACCTGGTTCAAAAGGCTTTTTTATTTGCAGTGTTGGCTAAAGCTGTGGCTTTCCACTGATTTAGCTGAAACCGGGCAAAAAACACGGGGGAATTATTTTGATGTGACCTTAATTGTAATGATTTACCTTAATTCAGTTAGAAGCAGAGTTATGCTAAACCCCAGAAAACACCTCCAACATTTGAAAAACGAAGTAAAATAAATCTCAAATGGGATTATATTCCGATTTAGTAGAAATAGCCCATATTCTTATGCAGACATTCCCTAAAATTTGCAGGTGTCAGGTCTGGTCCCACTCCCAGGAGAAAAACAGACCTTTGGAACCAATCAAGGGAGCTCAGATGCTGTTCAGAGGGTATTTGCAAGAAACTCATGACAAATTAATTGCAGAATAATTCACATAAATTATTGTCTGGGTAATTTTAAATAATGAGTTGAGCAGGAGAAAAGGACACATTATTACATAATTTGTTCCATCCTAACAGAAACATTAATAATGCTCGATAAGGGTAAAATAAATTGCACTTGGAGACTGTTTAGTCCCATCTCAAACCTCACTGAAGGCAGCAGCAATGCTCCTCTGAGTCTGGTATGGACAGAAAATGTAAGAGAGAGAGAAGCAGAAGGTGGACTGGGAGATGGGCTGTGCAACAAATCTATTTCCAAGGCAGATATAAATGTCAGTGGGTGATGCGACCTGCAAGGAGGGCAGCTGGCAAGCCAGCCTCCAGTTCCACCCTTTGAAAATGCCATTCTAGTGTCCACTGAGCTCTGCAGAGTGTCCCTATGACCTTGGAAGGTTGCTCCTGATGCTTGGAAGCCTTTGGAGGGTTAAAAAGGTGGAAGGCAGGAAATGGACTTTGGGATCATGTTTGGTTTTGTGATGCAGGACTACAGACCTGTTTCCAGCTCTGTCACTGCAATGCTGGAAAATGTTGGATGGATCAGATTTTGCTTCTCCTTCTGTAAAGCAGAGATAGTGGTGGGGAAAAGGCACAGGCTTGTGGATGCAAAATAATATGGTTCAAAAGATTCCAGGCAACCACTGTGAATTGTCCATCTGAAATAATCTGGTTTAACTTTTTCTTGGAGGGTTTTCTTCCTGCATTGATGATTTTGTAGATCTGCAGCCATACCAGCAGTTGCATTGATGCCACAGAGGGGAGAGTGTTTTATCAGCACAAAGGCAGGGGCTGAAATCTTTTTTAGTAAAGGTACTTGGGACTACTTTGTAGATGGCCTACTTAATCAAGAACTCAGAAGTGAAGTGACTGTGTCTGAGTTCACATGTAGGACAAGAAGTTTGCATTGATGTTAGTTGTTAATTAAAAAGGAAAACAAAGATAAGAGTTTTGTTATATTAAAATGTTTGGGTTGCTTGTTAGAATTATTTCTGGTTAGTAAACCACCTGCCAGACTAAAATATAATAAAAATACCATAATGTGATGATTAAATAAAATGTAATGTTGATTTTAAATATGAATGCTTGCAACACAAGTAAGAGGTACACACCTGAAAAATGTACTTATTCGTAGGAAGAAAAATGTTTGGGAAAAGAGCATGCAAAATAGATATCATAAAACATAAATTACTCACTGAAATAAGAATGTTAGAAGAAACCATCTTGAGGTGATGAAATATGTTGCCAAATTCTTAGAGTCGTGGGGCTGAGTTTCAAAGATAAGCAATATGCCTTGAAGGGAAGCAATTTGATCCTGCACCCACAGTACTTTAGCTCTGCCTCTTGCCTTCTGCTGAGGAAGGCACATGAGCTTCTGCAGTAGGTTCAGGTCTTGTGGCACACATAATCTTACTCATCCACTTGCTCTTGGGGGAATAATATTCATAAGACATTAATTATGTCCAGGGAACAGGGCTGCACACACTGAGGGAGGTTCAAAAGGCTGGTATGGCTTAAGCAGATTCTTGCACTGACCACCTGTACACAGGCAGGACGTGGATGTTCTTGTTGGCCAATTCTCCCCTCTCACCTATCTCTGCTTCACTTGGAAAAAGGGACAAGGCTTGAGCTCTTAGAAGGTACTTGCAAGCCTTCAGAAGCGTGAAAGTGTGTTCTACTGGTGCCTTACCTGGCCACTTAGAAACAGAGGCTAGACAGGAATAAGGGAATAAAGGAGGTATTTATTTGAAAGGCCTTCCAAGGTTACACCCTGCGGGTCCGGAGGCTCTCCTGCCTCAGTGGGCCCCAGGATGGATGACAGGTCACGAGTTCTTCACACTTTTGTAGGTTTGGCCCATTTGCATATCAGCATAAATTTGCTAATTAAAACTTTAGCTAATGATGTAATTTCCCTAAGATTGGTCTTCCTCCTTAAGATGAAGGTTTGCAGTTTTGGGCCTAGGATGGTCTGGGTGTCCTTGGAGAGTGAGCTGGAGAGGCTTTGTTATGTCTGTCTTAGCATAGGAGAGCAGCAGCTAACGAGGTACAAGGAACTTCAGAGTTACACGAGGCAGTACAGGATTTGAAAAAATATAAAAGTTAAAACCTAAAGCATCATTACTTTACCATTGTGTTTGGGGATCACCTGCAGGAACCCACTTGCCATTGTCCCTCTCAGGTGTAAGACACATCAGTGCTAACACCACCCTGTTGCTTCTTGGAGGTACTTCCTCCCTTCTTGGAAGAAATTTTCAGTCACTACGGGAGTGACTTTTAGCCACATCAAAAAGCATATTCATAGGCTGCATCTGACCATGTGGATAGGATGAGCAAGGACGATGCCTCAGACATACAGAGACAGATAAGTTTGTGTCCCGTGCAGAGGTGTGGACAATTATGGGTGGGGAGAGAGTTGGAGGAAAGAGGAGCAGAGTGGATAATTAAAGACAACTCAGTTTGCTTTGGATCCTGAGTATGGGGGGCACCCCTTGTACCTTGAACAGTTTTCAAAGCTAACTCACACTATTTCAGCACTGGCCGACTCAAGCCAAGGTGCCAGGTACATGCTGCCCAGAATTTCTCCTGTTCTCTCCTAATTTTTATGTCAGAGCTTGCAAAGGGTTCTTCTGTTATACCAGTACCTGAAACACAGACTTTGACCCCCAAATCTTTAAAGGACTTTTAAAATCCCTTGAGATTGCTCCAGTCACCTCCTTTTTGACATGTACCTGGCAAGATGAGAATCCATGCTTCCTGCTATTATACAGAAAAAGGATACAGCTTTTAGACTTTGTTTTGTGAGAAAAGTATCTGACCTGCCCTTCTCTCATTTAGTAACATTTTGTAATACCATGCTAGAGGGGGGTGAAATGGTCTGGATTAAGCATGCTCTTAAAATATTGAAAAAATAAAAAGCCTATGTGGATTGAAAGCACAGCTGGGGAACGTCTGCAGCAGTTAATGGAGACAACACGGAGTGAAGATCTGATGGCATGTTAAAGTACTTTCAGTCCTTGGAAAGCAGATGGGAGGAAGCAGAGGAGAACTGCTGGGGCTGCTGAGAACAGTGCTCACTGTTGGGGTCTGCAGGGTTCCCCTGGCTTCAAACCAGCTCTTCAAAGCCAGTTTTTGAGGGTGCAAATTCAGGACAATTATATGTTCTTGCTTTTGTAAATAATCTTTCAGATCCACGTGTTAAAAGCTGCTCTTTACTATAATTATTCTTTTTGTTAGTATACATACATAAATATCTAACTTCAAGTTGTTTTTGGTGAGGAATACCTGAAGTGGCAATGCAATGGCTGTAGTACTCTCTACTAGCTATTAATCTATAGAATCAAGACATATGTCCATCATGGAAAGTTTGCGCCAACGTTCACATTTTGACTTATGAAGACATCTTTTAGGAGTCAAGCTTGCAGGCCTTATGGAAACAGAGACCATGCCATCACCATCACATTGCTTACTTTGTCTGATCAGATGAAACAAGGGAGTTGGAATCACAGAAAATCAAAATCCATTAAGTTGCAATACATTGAAACCTAATTGCTAAAGATTAGAATTCAGCCAAGAACTTTGCATAATGCCAAGAGGTGACCTTTTTCTGGAGTGCTCTCCTGCAATTGTTGGGACCTTGTAACAAATGCCTAGTGCCATTTAAAGAAGGAATGACATATCTCTGATATGCAAATTTTTACAGCACAGCAATTAAGCGGTTTAGAATTTTACGACAGTGTTTGGGCTTTATACAACAAAAAAAGGGCCAATAAAGGGCTGTGATGGATGGGCTAATCCCCACTGGAAATATACCATGTAATCTCATGGAGACAATGCATTATGGATAGCATTGTGATTATTGGTGGTTAATATCTCCCCCTTCTCCTCCCACCCTCCCCTGCCCACAGCCTCCCCCTCTCCTGCTCACCGCCTGATGAAAACTGCATGGCTGCCACATTGTCGGGGGCACAGGCCTGGGATACAGATGGGAAAGTTGGGCCATTGCAATCTGCTGCACGCACGGACGACAGTGAAAAGGGGGCTTGCAGCGAGGCAGCTTGTCAGCAGGGGACAGGGCTGGGGTCCATATGCCTCTCTTCTTCTCCCTTCTGTCGCCGAGTCTGCTGCCGCATCCTGCTGTCGGGGGACACTTTAATGATGAACATGTTTTAAACAGTTTTGCTTACCTAGAGACAGCTTTTCAGGGAAGGGGAGCTTAATTAGACATCTTCCACAGTTTTGGTGGGTTGTATTTTTCTGCAGGTGTCTGTCTGTCCTTGGGTCCATCCCTTACCCTCCCCGCTTCAGCCGGGCACTGGGTGCAGCTGCGGTCCTTGCGTCTCGCCATCCTCCACCTGCCACAAAAGGGCACATCACTTTTACTCCACGTGCCCCTGGCTGCCCATCCCTCTCCTTGCTGCTTGCAGCTTTTCTCTGAGGTCTGCTGTGGAGCTGGCAGAGGTGTTTGTATCAAGCATGTACATGCACAGTTTGAAGCAGGGTGAGAGAACTGTGACAGGGGCTGATCCTGAAGTGTGAGGATGTTTGCTTTGGTCATGATACCAAGATAAGCATTGGGAATTTTAACTATGTTTTTGAAAGCAGCTTGTAAAATTAGAAGGAAAAAAACATCTTTGACTGCTGTTTGGAGTGCCAAAATAATGTAATTTAAAGCCTGAAGTCACTGTCTTGCTATTTGTTCACTATCTTAAAGAGTCAAATAAAGCTTTTTGTTTATCTTTTTTTTTCCCTTGATCTTTTATACCCTTGGTTAGAGCTGCTACTGAAGTACTTTTTTTTATTTTTTTAGGACAGAGTAAGGGACTGGGAAAAATCAATTCAGTTGTTTATTTCAAGTATTTCTTAGGTGACAAGAAATTCCATCAGTATATGTTGTGCACAAAGTTAATTAAAGATTAATTTTACAAAAACAAAAGTTCTGACCTGCTTGCCCTTCTTGTGGAAAACCCCTTGGCAGTGGGGTTCTGGGAAGCAAGAGCAGCATGGGGATTCCCAGGCAGGGATCCTTAAACTGGCAAGCATGTGGGGCAGGGGGAATGAGATGGGAAGTAGATTTGCTGGGGCAAATACAATCTCTCCAACAACACAGGGGCCTTCCACCAGGTCTGATTGACTGCTAGGAACCAAAGAAAGCGGAACAGTTTGTGTGGAAGAAATTGTTTCAGCACTAGCTCTGATTTCTCACATTTCCTTATGATCCTTTCCCAAACAGTATCCAGCCCTCACAGAGGGAAGTTTACCCTCAGCCCTGCCATTAGGCTAAGAGGGGCCCTGAGCAAACATGGTGTGCTCCCCTCCTTTAGGCTCTCAGAGGTACCTCTTGTTACGTAATCACTAAGCTGCCCTCTCCCTATTTCAATGAAGAAAGTATCGAGGGCAAGAGCTGAAATAAACAGCTGGATAGACAGGTGGATTGATGGGTAGATAGCTGGATATACAGATAGACAGATATTGGGAAATAGGTATGGACAAGGATTTTAATCATCAAACAAATCCTTTGCTACGCTGGGAACAGTCAGCAAGGACTGTCCTGCTTTAAACCTCAGATCTCAAATAAGCTAAAGCAGTTCTGAACTCAGCATGATGGGCTAATTCTATTCTTGAGATACAAAATATCATGTGCGCTGGTTTTGGCCTGGACGTGGTTAATTTTTTCAGTAGCCAGGAGGGGGCATGGCTAAGGCCCAGATATTATTTTATACCACCTTATGTCAATCCTGGGGGCCAAAGGAAGAGACTCTGTCTCACTTCTGAGGAGAAGAGGTTCCTTCTGGTAAGGAGAAAATGTGCTGAGGAAGATCTAGTATTGTTGTGGGCTTCCCATGTAAATGTTTTCTTTGTCTTATACCATTGTTATTAATATTGTTCCTATTAGTGTTCCTTTTCTTATCTCATTGCTGTTTCCAGTAAATTATTCTTATCTCAACCCATGATCTTTGCCTCTAAGGCATCCAATTGGCGGAGGAGGAGTGAGTAGCAGTGTGGTTTTAGCAGGAGTACTAAATTGAAGAATACCATTTCTAAACCACAACATCGTGTCATGCAGCAACTTTATTACAGTTTCCTATACAGGATGGGCCATAGCTGGTAGTTTGAGTGTAACATCTTTGCAGTTGTAAGTGGGAAGCCCTTGAACTGTTTGACTTCTGTGGTATTTCTTATATTGTCTTTTTCTGCCAGCTGACAAATACATTTCCTGAAAGGGTAAATTTCTGTCTACAATGCAATGGAGATAATCAAAGGAAAGGAAGCACTTCTAGCAGTGAGTCTGTCTGTCTTTGAAGGAGTGACATAAAAGAAGTGAGAAGGTTCTTGCAATCTTCATGTTTTAAAATATGGCAGAAAATACAGGAATACAACCCCTTGTATGACAGATGAGAGACTGTGGCAGGAGAAGGATGAGTAAGCCATCTCACTTGCGATGAGATGCATCAGTAAGCAATTTCCACTTTGTCCCTTTCATTCCTGCAAGGATGAGTCCCTTCACAAGGCATTGCTGTTCCTATGCATGGGGAAAAGGGTCCTTGGCAGGTTAGTCGCTTTGTCTCTGGGAGACCTTGGCTGTGCTGTTTCCTTCAATCTGCTCATCCAGACAACTTACTTGACAAATGCCGAACCTAGTTTTCACCTGAGCCAAGACAGTCCTCTGCATCGTTCTCACTTGCTCCAACCCAATGTCCAGTTCCTCGTGAGAAGGACAACTGACCACCGGGCACGGAACACCACTCACTGCTAGGTGTCACAGGGGCAAGTATAAAGTAGTGAAGCCTGGAAACAATTACAGGTCTCTAATTTCTGATCCTGAATGGAAGTGGAAGAACTTGGCAACATTCTGTGTTCAGTAAAAATACTTAATGGCACCTGGGTCATACCACTGTGGTGCCTTCCCCTTTCTGCCATCTATGTGTGGGTACAAGCTAATGTTTGTGTTAGCAACGTGGTCCAGCTTTATTGATTATGGCAGTAAGGGATGTGAGAGGATGGTTGGCACTTGTTTTCAGTAATGGAAGTACTGAACAGTACTAACCAGGGGATCCCAGGCAGCACTAACTTGGTGATATCTTTAAAGATGACAAAATTAAGATGTGACATTAATATCACCTGTTGCAAAATGTCAACAGAACCACTGAATCCCATAAGAAGACAAGAGTCCTCTCCAGCTCCTGGGCTCCTTCCCCTGCTTGGTAACATCTGTGAAACTTTTGGGTTAGAATTTGAATATCTAGAAGAGAGATGGTGAGGTACTATGTGTGAATCTTCAAGGAAAAGTCATATTTTACCTGAATCTGAACAGAAATGAAGTGACCCAGCTTATGGAACATTTGGAACCAGATAGATATCTTAATGAATTTAACTGAAAGTTTTCCCCAAAGTGTCAAGACTGTTCGTGGAGTGAAAAAATGACACCTCCAAGGTGCAGCAACTCTCAACATTCAAACTCCAAACCCAAGGTCACAATTGATCAGGTTTCTTGAAGATTTTGTGAAGGTTAGAAGCTCTCAAAGTAGCTTTTGTTTACAAAGCTGCAATGATTCAGTCATGGAAATTATCTGAAGTAGCCACATGAGATAGTCTTTTTTTTTACTTTAAGCTCTCTTAAAGTCAAAAGACAACTACAAATTAAATTAAATAATTTCCAAACATTAAAGGATTTCCAAATAATTTCCAAAGAGTACTTTGAAAATCACTGCCATAGCAACTGCAAGTCACAGGTCACAAGATGGTGTGCAGCATTCAAAAAAGGGGATACTGTTCATTTTGGTAATCTCCATGTTATAAACCTTAATATAGATGCAAATTACATTTCTATGAAGATATTGTACACTTGCATCTTCAGTTAGTGTTGCTTTGTATTTTTCATTCTTGCATTTTGAGTAACTGGCAGATGTCATAACATCACAGTTCTGCTCACTTTTCTCAGGTGTGCATAAAGCCACTCTTTCGTTGCTCAGCAAAATTTGTGGCATCAGGAAAGTTAACTCCCGTGGTGGTGGTGGCAGAGAAACTGTTTTCACCATCTTGAATAACAGAAGGGTATATAGGTGAGATGGGTTAGACAGATCAGAGCTGAGACCATTTCAGTGCCCCAGGCCAAATGAAGTATTTCCTATTTGAATTATGAGCAGTATAATTTTAATTTTAAGTTTTATTACCAAACACTATCAGTGCTGTCATTCGAATCTCTGTCATTCCAGTGCCTTAAACATTATGCTGGCACATATTCATATGTGTTGTGCTTTTTTGAGGACAACCAATTCCTTTTGTTTCTAAGGCGGGAAGGAATGCGGCTATTACAAAAAGAGATTAAACATAAAGCAGATGTTTTTCTCAGAGTAGTTTATTTTTATTAGGGACTACTATTATGTTATACTGTTACCCATGCTGCCACTCTGAGAATAACGAAAGTAAAAGAAAACCTAGAATGGAAGTTCCAAAAGTCCGGGGATTTCCAGATCCAGGAGATGATAAATTATATGTTTTGGATTAAGAATAAGCAAATAAGAAATATGAAGAAAGTTAAATGAGGTTGAGTTGATAACACATCTCTCTGTAATGAAAAGAAAGAGGCCGAATTTAGTACTAACCAAATAGTTCATTCTCCCAGAATGGTGTGGGAGATGCATGACCTCATGTGGATCTCGTTATCTTGGGATCTGCCTAAAAACTTGCCAAAATAATGATACAAATGAAAACAATGTCTCTGATTACAGTGAAAAGAAATTGACATAATCATGAGTTTCTAATTCAAAACATAAGCTAATCTGCAATTCACTGCAACTGCAAAATAGTGAGTAGGTTATTCCTCTGTACTGCCTTTTTTTTCTGCCATTGTTTTATTAGAGGTGATAGTGGATCATAGTACTCTGCAATTTTACCCAGTTTGATACTTTATGTGGGCATCTAGGTCAAATTTGGGTGTGTTCATCTTTAATATCTGTATATTGTCCTGAAAAACAAATCAGCAACTTTAACATCACAGTGATTTGGGGAAGACTATTACAAGTATCTGATTTTGGTGGTATCACTAAAAGATTCAAGTGCTACCTAATATGTATGTATTGGGGGAAGAGGAAACAGGTTGGTGGTAATTTTTATTCATGCAAAAATGGAGCTTTCAGCTACAACATTGCATGAGAAATGCAATTTTCTTGTTTCCTCTTACCTGCATCAAGTTTTCTTTGGTGTTATGTTTGGGGTATAATGTATTTATGCTCACAGACTTGCTTATAGGTGACTAACTTGTAGGATTTTAATTACAGAAAAGAAGAAAAACTTCATGGCAAGCCAACAAACTTCATTATATTTTTAATGAATCTGTTGATGTCTCTGGACCACTTCATGTTTCTGGAGTCAGTGCTGCTGACTTCGCTCCTCCACTGTGCAGGGAAATCAACTTACGGTTAGGATTATGGATAAGACAACCCAGGACAAAAATCACGTGAAGACAGTTTTAGCTCAGATAATTTCCTGCTTTTCCCACTAACATCATATGTATGTTGGGATGAAAAGGATAAAGTACATTTTTTCTGAAAGAAAACACTAAGGCACAGTGAGGTGAGTTAACCACCAGATGTGATGAAGATATGGAGTCTGATTTGGATGTCAGCATCCCCTTGGAAAGCAGACCCGAGTCAGACAGCCTTAACTATGGCACTCAGATTTCTTTACTTCTAAGTATGAGCAGCCGCACGACGATTTACAGCCCTCAGATTTATGCACTCTAATTTCTCGCACTTCGTTAATTTGTCTCATGCTCCTGAACGTCCCGGGCTCTGCGGCGCTTAAACGGCTCATTTTTCTCTACCTCAGCCCCAGCCGGGTGACAGCCGCGGTGGCGGAGCGACAGCGGCGGGCGGTGATGGATGGCGGGGGGAGCTGTGCGGGGAGAAGGACGGGGAGGGCTCCCCGGCTGGGAAGGCGGGGTAGCGCTGCTCGCTGCCGGGGGGGACGCCGGGCGGGGAGGAGGTGCCCGGGGGTGCCGCGGTGCTGGCGGGGCCGTGAGCCGCGGCAGTCGATAGATGGCACTGCGTGGTTTGCTGTTGCGGTTCTGCGGCGCTCCGAAGGCAGGCGGGAAGCTGCTGGAGCTGGCAGCCTAGCCAGGCTCGGCTCTGCCCGCCCGGACTTTGTCGAAGGAGCTGTTATTAAAATGAACAGACCGAGCCCCCCCGTGCCCGCCGCACCCCCAAAGGAGCTGGTTTCCTCCCCAAAGCAGCAGGAGTGGGGCAGCCTGCGGTGGGTGGCAGCTTCCCTTCCTCCTCTCCCCGCTGCCGCGGTAAAACCGCACAGATCCTGGTCTGACAACGTCTCCTGTCCTCTTGCGAGCTGATCCTCTGGGAAGGGGGGAGCATCCGCGGGGTCTCAAATGCCGGTCCAGGATTTGTGGCTGCCGTCGGGCATCTGGGCACAGGAGCAGGGCAGCTGGGGGAGTGCGGAGACTTGTGAGCGGCTAACAGCCCGTCCGATGACATGTGACATCCTTACTCCCTCCGAGAACGCTTCCCCCTGGCCCGAAGTGACCCCGGATACCAAAAATTGGTAGAGTATCTGGACAGTGCCCACATTTATTCTTATTTTGAGAGCGCTTTGAAAAATACCCGGTCAAAAAAGCCTGGAAGAGTGGAACAGATACTTGGGGTTTCCAAATAAACTAAAAAGATAAATCCTTACAAAATAATCAAGGATTTTTAACCTTCCTTAGCACAGCCCAGTGTACTACACTCAGTTCACACAGCTGTGGACCTTTTCCCCACCTCACTATGACTGCATCCACCATCGCTAATATTTGTTTGGCCATGTTGCCCATAGCCAAAAGTGTCCTTTTCATAAATGCATTTTAGGATGCTTTTCCCTAAACCTCACTTCGCCCGTCATTAATATGGGCAGGCACAGCATGATGAGGTAATTTTTACAGAATACAATTCAGACAAATTGATTTTGGAAAATGCATCCTGCTAAGATGGTGACTGATTGATAAAACCGTATTCATGAGTAGTACAGCATGGACCCAATTCCAGTCTGTATACACTCAGTCATAGGTGTTATCAATTGACAAATATATTATTGCACTTCAACAAATCATCTGTGCCAGGGATTAGCTACATCCAATACTGTTAACACTGTTTACTTTGCAGCAGAACCTTGGAGGCCTTGTGAGAGATGGCACTCATTTTGCTAGGTGCTGTATGAATACAAAAAAGAAAAGGTGTCACTGCTCTACAGGAATGTAAGAAAACTTGCAGATTGGAAATTGCTTGAGCGCAGACTCATAGAAACCCAAATGTGCTTGAAATCCCAAATGCACAGTTAGCAACTAGGTTTGGCCTCTCCTTCATTAGAAAACGCTGTAGCAGCCCCAGACCCGCTCCAAATCACAGCGGTAGACAGGGGGAGTTAGGAGGGGGTCCCAGCCCTGGCTGGGTAAAGCCACCTTTGCAGGAGCATTGTTAGCGAGTTGAGTGGGAACAGATTGCATTTGTCATGTGCTGGGATTTAGTTTCCACACACGGTCTGGTGGGGGTTTTCAGCAATGCTCCACAATGTAATTTGTGGTTTATTCTGTGGTTTATTCCAGCAGCAGTGCTGAAATCAGGTTAGGCTTTCTTCTTGATGTTGCGAAAAATAAAGGTGGTTTTTGTAAACAGAAGGGTGTACTTCCTAACAACTTTCACTGTTCTTATCAGGACTAGCCAGCAAGATCGTGAGGCTTTGCGTGGCGATTTTCTTATAATAGCTCTTCATTGCAGATCCTTTGAAATCAGCAATGAGAGATATTCCCTTTAAAGAGGGAGTGAGGATTTTTTTGCAAAGTTTTATCATGTTGTACTCTAACAAACCCTCCTTGATGATGGTAATAGGAAGCATTTCTTGTACAGTAATCATCCCAGGGTACAGCTGGCATGAGTGCTATGGTGAGGGCTTTGGCAAGGAATTCACTGCAGTTCATTGCAGATTAGAGCAGCAGGAAAATTAGTGATGTTGCAGCACAAGAGAAAGACGGATAAACTTGAATACAAAGGCAGAGATTTTAGTAACAGTATTTGAGAACATGTTAGTATGAGAAAAACTGAAAGGTGTTAATGCTGTGCGGTTGAAGTCATCCTGAAGTTAGCAGTACTGAGCAGAGTGAGAGCAATTGTGGTATCAGGGCCTTCCTTACAAGCTGGCCTCCATTTTTGCTACTGCTGGCATGCAGAATTAGTTAGCAATCAGGAAAAAGGATGTCTGTATAAAATACAGCTTTAGCATTGGAGACAGCTTACAATGTAGGCAAGTCCAAGACATTGTAAACAAAAGAAGGAAAAATAGTTAATGACAAAAGGCGAGATAACCACCTTAACCCCCAAACGTGTAACTGCCCTCAAGCTGTCTCACAGATTTGAGCTCAGTAGGAGCCATGCAATGAGGCAGTAGTGTGCAGTTCATTGCTCCTAACTGAGTGCTGAAATAATACTCTTGACATTAGGTTTGTATATGATGATTTGTGTATTATCAGCGGAGCATCTGTGGATATGCCCAGAATGGCAGGAGAAATTAAGTACTTCAGTCAGGTATAACCCAATGCTTCTGCAAACTGGCTGAGTTTTGCTCCATCTGCTGAAGCTCCAACAGTCCATACCATAGGAAAGTCTGATCCAAAGCTGTTATGTACCTGCATTACCATTGGTCTGTATACAGCATGCCTCTCTGTGCCACTGTGTACTGAGTTGCTCGTTCAATTGCGAGCATATAAAGTACAAAATGCTGACTCACGTTCCAGTCATCACTGTTAAACTTAGTAGGACAAACTTCACAGGTATGGGAATTTTCAATTTGATTTCAAATACTATTTGTGGGCAGTAGTTGTGTTTATTTCCAGGAGATGTCAGAGCCAGAGTGCATGCATTGAAAAAAACCTAAACTTTGCTAAGGGTGGTGAAAGTTCAGCAGAACTCAGCTGCTGAAGAACTGCTTGATAATCTGCCACAGGTATCTAAAAGAATAATGAAACTATTCAATGAGAAATAAGTTAAATTAGAGACTATTGCCTGTATTTTTGATTTCCACAATCTGCTGGATCTTTAACTTAAAACTTTACATCTTTTAGCAGAAAAATTAATTTCTCTTTCACAAGTTCCACTTAGATTTTGTTGCTAATAAACCCAAGGATGTAAATACTATTAAGTACAAAACAGCCTGCTGCATAATTGTTCCAAAGCAATTGCAGATTATATCGAGCCATTCGTTGAGCAGAAACAGTTTTTTCCAAGGCACCAGCTCCCTGTACCTTGAAATTTTATTAGTCTAAGAATTTCATGCACCATATGTTGTAATACGAGACTAGCTGCAATTGAACAAACAACTTTCTGATATATAAGTGAATGATAACCTGATTTTAAATGTGTTTATCTAATGAGATAGTAACTGTAATTTACAGCACATATAAAAACTCCCACTGTTACTCCTGGTGCACCTTTTGGCTAAAAAGGGTGATGCGCTGAGATATGCTAATGAATATCATCTTGGTTTTTACCAAGTCAGTAATAAAATTTGCATTTGATATTGTGCACAGTAAACTGGGTTATTAGCCTAGAAAATGAGTCTCATAAAATTTAAATATAGGCTTAAATCATATTAACTGTCCTGTAGATTTTCTGAGAGGCTTTAAAGCATTGTGCTCCCATTCTATAGCGTCAAGCATGCAGATGTCATTTTGCCTTCAGGGGTGCCCCAAAATACTCTCTTATTGGAGCCTGCAGGATAAGCAGCAGATCGACCCCTTCTTTCACGCTTGGGGAAGCAGAGGTAGTTCTGGGGCTGAGAAAACTGCAGTGGGAAGTGGGGGAAGGAAAGGGAAGAAAGTACAGTTGCTAAGGTGTTGCTCGTGGGCTCTGGGCAAGACAAAGTAGAGTGCTGAGTCCTGCTTGTCCAACCTCACTGGTCTGATCACCCATAACCACACGTGGGTGGAAATGTTTGTATGCTGGGTATGTTTGTATGTCTGGTGCCAAAGTGGTTCTGTTGGTACAGAGGAACGCTGTTCCAGCTCCATGGTCACAGAAGAGACAAGAATTTGATCCCTGGTGTTTTGAGTGAGTAGTAGGTATTGGAAATGCAGAGGAATCTACGCTGTGGACAGATGAATCTGATTCTCAGTACCTTCAGAGTGCAAGTTGTTGGAGAGGAAGATGGATGAAGTTGAAGCATGATGGCCTGTTTCCAGTTGGAGGGAAGCCCAAGTGTCCCAGAAATGTGCAGGGACAAACTGTGATGAGCTTGATTATGTCCGGCACTAGGTATTCTTGTGCACATCGAGGTTAGGTCTTAAACACTTTGGAACATGTCTTTAAAAACTTCTGTCTGTTTTAAAAGTAAGGCTGAACACATAGAGATTGCTTCCATGGTATGCTGGAGCTTTTAATTCACTTTGTGAGACCAAATCTACTTCTAGTAAACTCTGATGTTTTCAGGGAAAGGAGAACATTTCTTCCGACTGTTGTCCATCACCAGTACAGTGCTGTCTCTTCTTATAAGAGTCTATTTAACCATTATGCTTCTCTTCTTTTACCCACCATAATGTTGCAATATTTGCTAGAAATCAGACTCTTTTTTCTAACTGGTTGCTGTGATTGCTGTAGGTCAGAGGGTAGGTTTAGTTTAGCTATTACGATGAATTTCTTTGTAGTGAACGTGGTGAGACGCTGCCAGAGAATTTGTGGATGCCCCGTCTCTGGAAGTGTTCAAGGCCAGATTGGATGCGGCTTTGAGCAACCTTGTCTAGTGGAAGATTGCAGAGGACTTGGAACTAGATGATCCATGGCAGGGGAGCTGGAACTAGATCCCTTTTAGATCCCTTTTAGATCCCTTTTAGATCCCTTTTAGATCCCTTTCAGCCCAAACCGTTCTACAGTTCTGTGACAGTCAGAAAAGCTTTATCTCAGAAAGGAGCCCCTGTTTCAGTCAGACAGGTAATGACAGCATTGCATAATATCATTATAGTTTTACTACTGGCTATATGTGGAAGATGTTGCCACTTCAAAATGAAGCAGAGTCAACATGTATTCTGTGCCAAAAAATGTAATGAACCTGTTTGCTTATCTGTGCAATGTCATCTACTCTTACTCTTACTCTTACTCTTACTCTTACTCTTACTCTCTGTACTCTACTCAGAGTACAGTATAACATAAGCATAACAGGGAAAAAATGACAGTCTTGTAACAAGTTATGAAATCTCAACTCTTCTTATCAATGGAAGTGTCTGGACATGGTGCAGAGTATTAGACGAGCATCTCCAAAGCATGGTGCCTGCTGCCTTCAGAGTGGGGCTCATGCTGACACTGAGAAATCAGCCTTAAACTCTGATGTATGAGGTTGAATATCCCAACCATGCTACTGCTGTCATTTATTACTAAAAACTCCAGGAATTCTTTATAGTATTATTATCAGCAACTTTTAAAATAAAATTATTTTAACATAATCAATGTTATAAACAGCACTTACATAAACAGGAACATGGTTATCTTCTGCTACTCACTGAACAAAACCAGTATTGTAATACCAGGACCCCGTGATGCTTCATCAAGCTAGGCTGACTGCCAAGAGACCAGGCCTTGAAAAGTGGAGGAGAAAGGAAAAATCAAAACCAAAAAAGGTATGTAAAACATTCTCCTAGCTTGGAAAACGAAGGATTTCCTGACAGTGCGGGAAAGTTTCTCATCTAGGTGCTGCACCCTTAGGCAGTTTGCACTGCCCTTCCCACAGTACTCTGTCTCCGTCTGTTCCAGTGTATTACGATTTGGCAGGCGCCCGAGCTGCATTATGTAGTGTTAAAAGAGACTGACACTTCCTTTGGCTGAGACATCTTTCCCGACTGAGCCTTCCCCCCTCAGCTTAAAGAAGAGGAAGTAACAGGCTGGTTCCTCTTGTTTGACTGCTAATGACCCAGCTCCACGGACCACCTAGCAGGTCCTTCCTCGTATGGCTGGCGGAGGAATTAGAGGATTGCTTTATTACTAGGGCTATCTAAAGCAACTATAACATTTCTAGATAAGAATTCTCCAGGAGAAGAAAGAATATCTCAAATGTTGATCACCAAATTTGGTTTTGCTTGACTTCTGTGCTACTAGGAAATTTTATTTGGGAAAAGGTGATGACACAAAAGACATAACTATGGGCTTGGATATTAGCTGAATAATTTTGACTTTCTTTTGTCATTAAAAGCAGCTGAAAGGAGCTCTTCATCATCATTAAGGGTCACATGGTATCATGATTATGAGCCCTGCTTGAGGGATTGTGTCTGACTGGGACAAGCACAACTGTATCAGAATAAAGTGTAATTTCATCCTGATTTCATCCCTGGCTTCCTGAAGGCCTGGGTTCCTCCTTGCTCTTTCCTGGCAGAGAAGGCTTCTTCCGTACAAGATCTTTCAGGAGAGGGTGGATGGGAAAGTGGTGGTTCACTGCCATGGTACAGAGGGAAAACCACATCTTTAGACCACTTTCAATCTAATCTCTGTTGCAGGCATTTCATGCCAGAAAATACAGATTTTTAATTTACCTATGCCAGGATGGTGGCTTCAAGTAACTTTTGACTGGCTCCACTGACTTGTGGAAATAGCAATGTAAAGGAGTGAACACTCAGAGAAAGGAAGACAGTGTGAAGACAGGTCACAAGTGGAGGTAGAGTACCTATATTATGAGTAAGTTATTCCCTTTAGCTTGCCTGGCTGGTCACCACTAGCATTAAGTGAAGCACCATTGCAAATCGTGCACGTAGAAGTCATCGTGTAGAGGTTTTCTCTTCTTTAGGTTACCCTTGTGTATCCTCAAAATATGGAGAATCCTGCTCATTTTAGCCCTCAGTGCTGGAATGCCTCTGTCTGTACCAGCATATTCTGTCCCCATTGTCACTATGAAGTGTAAAAACACCGGTGCTTACAATGGTTTATTAGTTGATTTATAGGGGTAAATCAGGGGTAAATTGAGCCCTTCTTTAGCAAGCCTTGAGTTCACAATGCCAAGATATGCTGAGCATAAAAACTCATGTGGGGAAAAAAAAGGGGCCAGAACAATAGTGACACTGTGTGGAGCCAGGTTCTATATGCAATCACACAGTCTCAGGAGGTCCGTGAAGAAAACACAGCATGCAGTATGGTGTATGGGTGTGTAAGCATAGGATCACCTATTGTGTTGTCTCAGATCCATGTAAGTATTTCTGGGAAAAAAAAACAAACACCAGAAGTAAAAAGCTATTGTTTAGTGGGAGGAAAGAGAATTTAGGGACAAGTTTTACTAAGCCCAAAGTCAGATTTTAAAATTTGGCTTTGCACTCAAGAAAACAAAAGAACGTGAAAAGAGAAGAATTGAAAGGAAAAGAAAACTGTATGATGGTTTCGTTTGGACCACTACTTTTTGTAAAAATACCTATTTTGCCATTTCTAGAAATAATATCTGTTTTCAGAATTTCTAAATATACTGCATATTTATTAACTGTTTATAAAGGCCCATAAAAATTACATACACATATATATACATATATGTATGTATATGTGTATCTATACAGATACATATGTACAGATATGTGTAAAATAAGACTATTTGTCAGGTTTATGCACACAGCTAGAAAGAGCCAGACTTCACCCTGAAAGCTTTTGATGAAAACGTCAGAAGAATTTGGGTGGGAAATTCTATCCCCTTGTTTTGTCCAAGTGCTACCATTGTGATACCAACAGACACAAAGTTTAAGTGACAAATCAAAGTCCCAGTATCACCGAAAGTCTGACAGTGCTGCTGGCCTAGTTAATCTGTAGTTATTCTGTAACTTCATGTCAGGAGCTGAAGACGTCCAAGTCTTAGATTGTGCTATGCTGGATAAAATTTCTCAGAAAATTTCAGCCTCCTAGCAATAGTAGAAAACAGAAGTTGTATCCATGTTAAAGGATCCTTGTGTCTCTGGATTTAAAGTTCTGATAACCTGCATGGCTCTGTCCAGACTGTAGAACAAAAAGTCTGAGGTTGGAGACTTGTTGTAAATAACTGTGTGCCTCTTGCCTTGAGCTACCCAGCTTTCATCCCTTGGAAACTGGAATACAGGAGGTGCCATTATAGTGTGCATCAATTCTCCATCTTGCGTATCTGGAAGGTGGTAGATGCATGTGCCTGGCTATAGGAGTTGAGAAACACTCTTTTGTCCCAAATAGTCTGTACTGCCTTCTTACAGGTAATTTTATGCCCTTGCCATGGGGAAAAGAATAAGAGTGACACAGGGAGAAGTTAGAAGACTTAGAAGATAAATTCCTCAGACCTGCTCAGGAGATAGAGTGGGTCTGCTCTGCTGGAGCAGGGGGAAAGGAAGCTCAGCAGCATGGCTCCAAGTGTCCACACACACACCAAAACAAGGTGGACATACATGTTTCACAAGAAAAGTCTGTGTGGCACCAGCAATATCTTTTTTATAGAATAAACATCCTGCTTCAGCCAAATGCAAACTAGCTGTCTGTACACAGTCTGAAGAGGCAGTCTTTGTCCTCCAGATGAGCAGGTTATAAAGTTTTAGCAACTGTAAATGTTTGGCTGATGTTTTAACTCAGCCAATCCACATAAAACAAATAAACAAACCTCAACACCAAAATATTTTGAAGTACTGTTCTCCACAAAGCCAGCCATAGTGATAACAGGATACAGCATCCTGAAAGACTGCCCATTTTATGGCACAGTGCATCCTCTCTCAAACTACTCAGCATATCTTCTCTCAAAGGATACAGGACTGCTTAGCAAGCAGGGTGACCTGACTGCAGAGTGTGTAAGAGAAGGCGGAAAGGAAAGAATGCAGACATGTATTCATGGGGTTTATATATATAAATATATATACACCTGCCATTTTGTTTCCACTTTATCTGAAAAATGCTGTGCCTGTGAAACTCCCTGTTTCAGTAAGAGAAGGCTTCTGGCACAATTGATCACTGTGGGAAATCAGGAAATGAGCAATTGAGCTCAGACCCCAAAAGAAAGTGAAAAGAATAACCCAAGATATAAACAAATTGTGTGTTTGTGTGGGCTTAGCTCACAGTGTGTGTGATGTGCAATGGACCATCTTTTACCCTCCTGTCATTTAGACAGCACTGATGATACTTGGTTGTTAGTCTTGCCTGAGACCTGGAATGAGCTCCTTGGTAGCCCTTCAGTCCCAATGCCAAGAGTCCTTTCACATTGACTGAGTGCTAGCCCAAATCTTCCTGCAGAACCCTCCACGCAGAGGCTGGCTAGAGATGCCCACCCCCACCTCAGTCCCAAGGGTGGGCTGGAGCCACAGCCTCTGCCAAACAGATGCTTGCAAGCACTGCTGAAGAAACTCTATAAAGAAATGGAAAATTCTGACAACTATGTAATTTTGCTTTTAGCCTGGTGGGAACCTGATGGCTGGTACTGCTGTACCTCTGCACCTTCCCTCGGCCATTAATCATCTTTGCATCTAAGATGACTAAGCGTTGGATAGTCTGGCTTGTTCCTTTGTGCAGGATACAGACATTTCCTTTCCTGACCGTGATGCATGCACAGTAATCCCTGTGTCACTGGTTTACACCGTTAGGCAGTACCTTATGTGTGGAGTATTTTCTTTAAAATACTTACAGATAGAGGATGTAAAGGAGTAGCAGTTCATTCACTGCTTGCCTTTTAGCCTGTGGGACATTCCTTTGCAAGGCCAATAGTCGCATATGGCATTTCTAATTTCAGCTACAGTGATATAAAAAGCACAAAGACCAGTTTCACCTGAAGCCATCGAGATTCCAGGTATTACTTCATGAGGTGTGCCTTTTGTGTAAACTCCATCAGAGTTCTGTGGTAGATTTTTGCAAGGCTGTAGGAAAACATGAAGAAGGGTCATGGACTCTGATCAAGAGCAAGCCTGGTAGTCCAAAATAAATCCCTTTACAAATATGGTCTTCTACATGAAAAAAGGCAGGGGAAAACAAAAAGGAAGGAAGGAAAATCTTGTCCCTTTTGGCCAATCAGAATAGTTTTCCATATGTTAAAATAAAATATTCATCAAATATAGCTTTTCTGGCATTGGGTCTGTCACCAAAGTGAATTTTATTTACATCTCTCTGAATCCCACTGCAGCCCAGCATGGTTGTCTGCCTCAGCTGCAGGCACGTTTCCTCTCCCTGGCTCCGATCCGCCTCGCTTCCCTCATTCGAAATGTTAACAGAAGGGACAAGAGAGATGGACTTTCAACTGGTCCTCACCACCGATGTGAACAGCGCTACCGACAGTGCTCGCCAGGTTTTGCTGGCGATAGGTGCCTGGTACAGCAGTGCAAAGGGAACAAAATATCCTGCCTGTTGGGGAGAGCGCGAGGCACCCAACCCGCCAGGGAAGCAGAGCTGTGCCTGCCACCCTCCCACACTAAAACGTGACGCCCAGCGTGTCTGCAAGGGTTTAAAAAACCCCTGCGGGCTGGGGAGGGCCGCGGGGGGTTAATGCAGAGCTGGGTTGCCACAACACTGGAGGCATTCAGAAAAGAGGGCTGCGGTTGCTGCATAGGCACATTTGGCCCAGGTTGCCAAAGAGGCTGTGTGTGTTACTGCAGAGGAGTACACTGCCTGCCACTGTTGGGCTATTAGTATGGAAATGAGGCATGTGTGTGACAGGTGGCCTTACAACCAACACAATTAACTTTCTCCATTAGCTGACGCACTGACAAAACAGATGCAGCATCAATAAGCACCAAAAAACCCACAAACACTGAATAGGAATGACACGTTGCACACCCCTATTATTTATAAGGAGGAACAGCATAATTTCTTAGGGATGCAGTGGCAAGTAGGAAGTGGTTGAGTTTTTTCTCCCCTGGTTATTATGTTTATTTGCTTTCTTAAAATTATCATTTTAATCTTGAAGTTTATAGAGGCATTGCTGTGAACTTTAAAGATCTCTCAATGATGCACAGCAGTCTCAGGAACGTTTGTCACAGATGTGGCGTAGGAAGAACACAGATCCTTTGATAGGAAATAATTCCAAGTTGCAGAAGTCATCTCACCACGTTCTGAACTATAGAGAATTACTTCCCAGTCCTCCAGTACAGCACATTTTAGTTGCCTCTGACAACACTGGTAAGGACAGTTAAGGTGGAGCAGCTGGTCATATCCCTAACATGAATTAAAGGGCTCGTGGCTCAGCAGAAAACATGGGATTGGGAAGGAACACTTGGCATATTAGATTGCAGCAGAGGAGCATGTAATGCTGGCCTCAAAGAAAATCAGCTTAAATATTGGTTGTTCATAAGAAGTAAATAAAAATAGGGGATAGTTGATTTTGGTTTTAAATTTCCTGTTTGTTTTTTTTTTTTTTTCAGTCAAGCATCTCCTCCTGACAATGTGTATGAACCATACTGGGGATTTAAATAAGAGCAACAACTTGAACCGTCTGAAATGCAGAACTGTAATGTAATAATGAAAATTTGCATAACGGCCTCCTTATGTCAGCTGGTACCTCGTGAAATATTTAGAGACGCACTGAGTAGTGTCCTTGGCACATCCAAATTCTCATTGGCCTTTGGCTCCACTGGTCTACACCAGAGTTTCCCCAGGTTAAACTCACTAAAGATCTCATCCTGTATTATTCCAGTATGAAAATGTCCTGGAACACAGCATCAGCTGTCAAGTTGCCCTGGCAGCATACTAATTCATGGCATATGAATGGCCTCCAATTAGGAGGATGTTTGAGGAGATGAAGCACTCAGTCTGTACACCAGTCCAGTACCGCCCTGATTAAAACTCACTGATCATCTTTCACTGGCCTATGAAGTGATGGGTGGGAGCAAGCACCACATCACAGACAAGGAACTGCTGTCCTGACTGTGGTGATCAGTGCTGGACTGTCTGCAAGTGCCAAGATGAGCTGCATCAAGCTGGTTGATTTCTGTGATGATGAACTGTTTTCTGGCCATCCATCTACCTTGCACTATTTTCAACTGCACAGAGAATTCTGACTGCATTTTACAGCTGCAGATTTGGAGCCAGGCTTTTCTCAGTGGTGCTGAGCAATAAAACAGGAGGCAATGGTCGGACACTGATGCACAGCAAGTTCCACCTGAACATGAGGAAGAGCTTCTTTACTGTGTGGGTAACTATGCACAGATTGTCCAGAGAGATTGTTGAGGTATTCAACAAGAGCCACCTGGACTCAACGCTTAAGCAGGGAGGTTGGACCAGACCATACACTGTACTCTCTTCCAACCTTACCCTGCAACAGGAGAATTTCTTGTGATAGACCTAGTGGCAGCAAGGCCAGCACCAGTCACGCCATGGTGGAAAGCATGAAATCTTACCTAGAAAGTAGTAGCTCTCTCTCCATAATAATTACACGAGCTATTAATTTTATTATTTTGTGTGGCACATTGGGACACAAGCTGTGAAAGACCCTGCTATTAAAGCATACTTTAATTTATTGAATTATGGGACATCCAAAGCACAAAACCCCTGCTAATCTAATTAGATGCCCTAGGTTATGCACTTTCTTCTCCCTTCACTGTAAAGCCGGTTTCCAGCTCTGGTGTGCAGGTGTCTGCACTGTCAAGCTTCACTCTAAGGACCTTGCTCCGTAATCCAAGCCACACAAAGCTGGGTGGACTTTCCCATTCCACGCATCTACTTGACCACCTAATGGATCTCAACATGTAGGTGTTAATGAGGTGGCGTGAGTGAAGGTATCTCCAGGGACAGGGATGTGGAATGGTGTGAAGGTGGGCTGTTCTTAACGGGAAAATCCAATTTCACTTCCTTTCTTTGACCAAGGAATACAGCTAAGGTGATTGACAGCCAGACAGCCTCTTGAGTCAGGACAGGGTGCCTCTTCCACTTTGGCTGTGATTTGAATGGAGTGACTGAGTTATGGATAATAACACTTGTCCCCGTTGCCACTTGGTGAGCACTGTCTGAAAGGTTCATGGAGCATAGTTCCATCTCCTGGGTTTTGCCAAGTTTTATAGCTATGATTTATTTGTGCATGATTTATTTGAGGCTATAAGCAAGCTTTTTAGAAGGAAAGGAGGATTTTTACAAAGTATGTCAAAACAAGGGAAGGGACTCTTTTTTTCTGGTGTTAATTACATCCATTTGGCAATGCAAATAAATAGCCACTTGTTCACATGCACATGTGGAAACATGCATTTCAGTAAATGTTCTTAGAAAAGCAAAGAAGTGGCATGACCAGGCTGTTCAGCATCCACTCAAAAAAAAAATGGTTCCCATATTTGTTCAACTGGAATCGTAAATTTTCCTAAATTGCTTTTTACTTGCCTTGCTTCATCCTAAAGGTGCCCCTCTGTTTGATTTTGACAAAGTTTGAGACATTTATTGAACAATTATCAAGCCAAGTCAGAAGGAAGTTTGTGGATGTAGGTGGGTTTGTAGGTCAATATGGCAGTCTGCTTCCATACTTATTTATGCATCTAAAGTTGTTCTTTTCCCATTTTAAAGTATTAAGTCAGATTTTTTTTTTGCATCAAGACTAGAATGCACCGATGTGTTCTGGCTATTCACACAATTACATAATAAAGTGACAGGAATTCTTAGCTTGAACATAGTCATTCTTATTAAACCTACTTCTGTGTTTTTGACTAGGAAAGCAACTGGTTATTCAAAATAAGAGTGTTTTCCCACAGATATTTTAAAATTTCAAAAATTTTTAAAAACCTCCTCTGTTTCTTAGTGTTCTTATTTAACCTAGTGAACTGCCTGCCTGGATATGTTCAGTTTTTACCTGGTTGGCATCTAAACCATAATAAAAGACATTTTCAGGACATCTCTTCAGATGTGGCTTGCTAGCATGACAAGATGAGGCACGGGAACCTCAAAAAACTCTCTACATCCTAATTTGTTTGCTTTTGTTACAAACTGACTCTGAGAAGACAGTTATTATGAAGGGGCTGACAGATTTTTTTTCCTCCTTCAACATTCCCTTAGTATTGTCTATGTGATTTTTTTCCTTCAATACTAAGAAGCAGAAGAGGGAACAGAATCCTGGATTTCAAGAAGCAAATGCTTTTCAGATCATTCTGAGAAATATTATATCTTGGTAATTTCTTGAAAATATCATCAGAGAGGTTCTGCCCTAAAGGTGCACTTCAGTAGATTGACATGGGGGTGGCAGATTGACAAAGGCCTGAAGGAGACATTGGACCTTCTGGAGAAGCAGTTTGCAACCAGACAGGATGACTAAAGCCTCTTAAATGGATTAGGTGCTTGTGTGTAGGCAATAGCATTGCATCTTTTGGTCACAGCAAGAGTCATGAGATTGTGAGAACTAGGGCTACAAATCCTGAGTTTAACCTATTAATATTAAATGCAGTCTCAGTCTTTGACAATAGACAGTAAAACAATGGGGTTGAATCACAGCCATAGTGAAGACCATCCTTAAGATAACAGCTCTAGGCATTTTTTCAGAAGAGATGGATTGGAGTAAATAAGAGACGAATATTATCTCTTAATACTTGCCATAGGAAAATATCTTCAAAGGAAACTTCTGCAATTATATTTAGCTGTGGAACGCCTTGCTACAGGATGGTGTGGGTACCAGGAATTTACTTCAGTTCAGAAACCAGCTGGACAAATTAATGGAAGAAGAAACTATCAAAGGCTATTATACCATTATACTATGGTCACTTTTGTTCAAAATCTCCTACAGCAGCACAGAGCTGTGCACCAAAGGGAGTGTTGCATTTCTGCTCTTTGATCCTTCTCTATGCATCAGCTCTTGGTGACTCTTGAAGCTGTATTCTGACATAGATGGATTTGGGGTCTCACCCAGGATGCCCATAATTATGATTTTGGGCTGCCTTTCACAATGCTTGGATCATATTGGATCATACTGTGTATGCAATGTTTGAGGCTTATTTCTAAATTCAGAGTTCTTTTGAACAAAGAAATAAAAAAGGAGTCTGTGTTGCAATTCATTTACAAATGTGCAGAACTGTTATCTCTCTCAAAGACCTCTCTTAAGGACACCATTATGAATGGCCATTGTCTTGAAGCTGAATTTATTTCAATCTCAATTAATTTAAGCTACATTTTGTTATAATAATAGATCATTTGCAACTCCAGAATCAGAAAGTTATTGGTTGATGCAGTCACTCCTCTTCAATTATGATTGCTTCTTTGGGAATGTTTGCAAGGAGAAAAAGACAGCATATCTGTTCCTTTTCCATTATAAGGTCATATAATCATATATATATATATACACATATATAAAATTAGATAATTCTACATCAAATACAGTTATTTATATTTAAAATATTACATATGTAAGTATGTATATGTATATATGCACATATGGCCAGTTTATATATGTAATGTTTTAAACATAATATGTATAATATAAAATCGTAATTTCGTAAAATGATAAGATTACAAGGCTATAAAATGAGTCCTACTGAAGTCCTTCCAGGTAGAGCAGTACAGAATTTGGACAGAAGCGGATGAGCAAGATCCATCTGATTGTAGGAAGGGATGGTGGTAGATGTGCTTCCTTCTTGAGTCATCTTTTGTAGAAAAGTGCAAAAGCTGAAAAATTGCTGAGCCTGAGCTGGCATACTGACTGAAAGCCTAATGCAAAGCCTAATGCAAAGCCTATCGGGGTCAGCTGAAGCTTGAGGTAGCACAGCTTTGTGAGGAGTACATGCTGGACTGGGACAGAAACAGTTCCAAGCTGTTTTCTATCATGAACACGAAGGAAGGATTTTGTTCACTTTGCAGCCTCTAATCCCTCCTCTCTCAGTATTTACACCTTCTCTGAGACTGTGGGACAGTGTCTTGGATTTACCATATCTATGGCTGAGCTATAAAACATATATCTGTGCACTCAGAGTATCCAGGGTTTCTTTCCTGCCATGTGAAATGAAAGGCCTGCTTAAAGGCAGAAAGCCAAGGGAAGCAAATGGAACTAATGGGAAAGGTGCATCAGTGTGACCTAACTCCACTGGTTTAACAAGGCTAAAAATGCATGACTCAATTACACAAGAGTTAGCTAATGAAGAATGGGGAAGATGTTACAGTTTAAAACAAATGGCTACTAAATGAATTGGGTGCTGCCTTTCAAATCTTTGCCATTCAACAAAAACCTGGCAAGACATTTTCTTCACAGGATATGAATCATCCGAAATAAAAAAAGCAAGACTAGGGCCACCTACATTCAGAGTTTGTACAGTATGACCTTAAGGCCCAACATCTACCAGAAGTTGAGTAGCAAAAGGCCAAGCTCCAAAGAATAAAAGGGCTTACATCAGTATTAAATAATTCTTTCTTAGAGATGCAAATTTCTAATTAGTTACTGTGGAAACTGTAGAGGCCTGGAAGTAAGCCCCGCACAATGAGAATGAGAGTTTACTTTTTTGATTTACTGCAGGGCTGCAGTAGTTGAGGGAGGGCTGAGAGGGGGAAATAAATTCATTGCTTTTAACATGACAACAGAATAAAGTGCAACAGAAGAAGTGACTTTGTTTTGTGCACTGCTGCTGCTGCTGTGGCAGATCCCTGAGGAGCTTTACGCGACATAGGCTCACTTAAAACATCTCTCAAGGCATTGTAAAATGCTTTGTTTACAAACAAGTGACTTTCTCAACACCCTCACTTGTTACATCTCTGACAAAGCCTTGGGAGGGTGTTTTTCAAAGCCAGCAGGAGACAGGAGTGCCTTCTGTTTGTTAGGTGACCAAACTGAAGTACCCAAATTTCAAAGTATACCATTACTGAAAATCAGACTGCCCTAACCCGACCTATACTGAGCACCAAAATATCTTGTTGGAAATACTTTTAGGATCCTGAATGCAGAGTAGAAATAATTGGTTATGTAGTTCTTTGCCTTATTTTCTTTACTTTTGTTTCACTTGTAATTATTTGGGAGATGCAATACTTCTTTTTGGCTCCACCTGCCTTCTACTGGCATCAGGTGATTTGCCATCTGCCCAAGGAGATGTCAGGATGAAGGAGACTGAAACACCAGTCTGTTTTGTGGATGGACCACAGCCAAAACAAAGGATTGGCGCATTGCTGCTTTTTAGTAACTGCAGAAGGCTAGCTTGGTGTGATTCAGCAAAGGCAGGAATATTAGCTCAGCCAGGATAGGGAAAGCATCTTTCCTCTTCGCAGGTCACAGAATTAATTTAATTTGGGCTATGCTTGTTTTAACTCTATTTCCGTCTTGATAAGCCCCAGATATTTCTGAAGAAAGGAACCACTTATGCTAAAATAATAGGAAGCTGCCATTTTTTTCAAATATTTTTCTGAAAATGCAGCTAAAAGCTTACAGATAGCACAGAGAAGGAAAATCAGAAAGCTAATAATTGCAACACTGATTTTACCATGGGAAACTAAGAAAAGCTAGAAATACCTTAAACTGGTATATAATCTCTATGAACATTTTAGGTCAGCATCAGTGTAGAATTTCAGGGTACATAGCCTGAGCTGTTGCTGCTTAACGCTTTGTCCTTATGAAGTCCATGTCAGAGGCTGGAGTTCATTATGCTCAGTCCACTTTAGCATCCTTAACCTTTGTAAGTAATGCAGAAGTTGAAGTTACCCGTTTGTGCCTTTACTATTTTGAAAAGGGATTGGGCTGGGCATCATCTTCTCTTGTCCCATTATCACCTCACACCCGTGTTTGATCCTGAATCAATTTTTAGCAGTCCGAGCCCTTCCCTGAACTGTATAATTAGCTGTCCGTAGTAGAACACAGAGAACACTCTTCTGCACATCTGAGTTACCTGTAACTCTAATGAAAGTCGCTGAATAGCTCTTTTTAACGCTTCCTGTGGGTCACTCCTCCCAGCAGTTTGGTTATTACCCTGCCATCCAGGCCAGCCTTCTGTAATGGCTTGTTTTCATCTGATTCTCACTGCCCCTCAGAGCTACACCCAGAATTATCTGTCAATCCCGTTGGATTGCTGCCAGGGAAGAAGTATTTTAATAGCACTTGTTTTCTTTGCTACTTCTGTACAAAGCACTTTCTTTAGTATTTTGCTACTTTCTCATGAAGGGGGGTGAATTTCCTCTTTAGCAAAGTACTGAGCCAGTCAAACAGCTTCTGCTAAATTTAAGTAAACAAGCAAGGATCACCATTTGAGTTCCTCCAAAAGTGAAAATCTGTCTTTGAGAATTTTTTTAGTTGATACAAAAGTTGAGAAATCTGCAAAGAAGCACTTTTCCTGCACACTTTAACTCCTCCAGAGCTCTGAAGAGCTGGCACCATCTGAAGTGTGCTGACAATTCCTGCACCAATATTCCCAGAGAATAATCTCATCAAACCTCCTCACAGATGATAACCCATAAAGTTCTTATCTTCACAGAGATATTCCTGATTGCTTTCTCCAGGCTGCTGGCCTTTACATAAGCATATGGCTCAGAATGTATAGTAATCAAGCATCATAACAGCAGTGCTTTTGCCTTTTCTCCTTAACTAAAAATAAAATAGGATTCATAGCTGAACAGTTGGTGCACAAATAGCCTCATGGAGACCTGAGAAATAATATTATTCACCTATTTTTATGTTTGATATCATGATTAATATATACATTTGAAATACATTTGCATTTCAAATCCACAGAAACTCTAAAACTCTCACCATTAGTTCGATCCCAGAAATTATTTCTAAGGAATTGGTTTAAATTAGTCCATAAAAATATTTTTCATCCCATTCTGCTGATTCAGCTTCTTGGATATTTTTTCAGAGTTTGTTCAGAGTTCAGCATTCAAACTCAAAAAATTGCTGATGGTATAAAAATCTCAGACTATGTTATGTTTATCCTCAGTTATGTCTTTCTTCCTCCAAAGTCAGAGCTTCCAAAATACTCAGATCCTCAGCAGCTCCTTTGGATGACTGTCTGGGAGCCAGAAAGCCTTACTGTCTTTAGCTTTCATCTTCTTCTGGCTTCTTTCACAATCCAGAATGTCAAGATTCATGATACCAGAGTGTCCATCAGATGGATTACCTAGGAGCTGAGATTTGATTCCCTTTTGTTTCCTATTGGAACAAAACCTAGATATGAAACTCCCCATGAAATGAGGTTACTTTTCTCTGACAAGTTCTGCTCCAAAAAACCTGACAATATCATTTTCCAAGGCTTATGGGAACTTTGGGAAATAAATCTTTTAATTCTTCCTAGACTGATGTGAGAAATAGTTTATTGAATCATTTCTACTGAGAAATTAAAGGGAAAGAGAAGAAAGGAACAACGAAGTAGTATAACTAAAACTCCAGGGTCATGGCCTGACAAATTAAAATTTAGTCTGCTTTCTAAAAATGGGCTGGAGATGTTTTATTTGAAACAGTCTTAAAACATTACTGTCCCTGCATACTTGGGGAGGTGGGGGTGGAGTCTACACCAGAAGAGAGGATCGTTCCTCTCACAATGCTAATGGCTTTACTAGGACTGTAGAGAGTGATTACAAATAAAACAACATTTCAATCCATTTTCCTAAGGAGGCTTCACTTAAAGAACAGAAAAAAATTAAACCAAGACAGTAAAACTCTGAGAAAACAAAGGAGGGGAACTGTCAGCCTGTGAAGTCCTAATGCTCATTATATCTGGTGCATGTTTAGCTCATAGGGAGGGTTTGGGAAGGAAAGTAATTTAAGCAAACCAACCTGGGCCATCTTTTCATTCTTTGTTATGCACTGCTGTTGTTACCTTTAGAAATCTAGCAGCAGGGCTGGTTGTGTCCTGTTTTAGTGCCCTTCGTAAAGCATTCCCTTTTCACCAGCTCCGATGGCCCCATTGGAGTGGCCATGACAATGGATGTTCATTTTACCGCTATAAAAGGGTTTAATGATTAAAAGGCCGCACCATTGCACTCAGCCACAAAACTCATTCTTCCACTTCTGTGGAGCCCTTTGATTCAAAATGTTCTTTTGACAGGATCAAGAGTGGTTTTCATTCTGTCGGGCAGCAGAAACATCTGCATTTTTTATCCTCTGCCTCCTCCTCAGTGCACATAGTTAATGTGTAATTAATGAAACATCCCTTCTCGGAGTGGCACACAATCAGGGTAGGTCTCCCACCAACCTCGCTCCAGCTCCAGTAAAGCAGGTTTGCTTTTATATCCTTGTACTCTCATTCAACAGTAGTAATAAACCCAGTTCCAGGCTTATCTAGCCAGCTTACATCTTAATCTTTCTTTTTCCTCCCCCTCTCTCTCTCTCTGTCTCCTCAGGGAAAAGGGATGAAAAAAAAAGGACTCCTCTTTCTTTTGGGTTATCCGAGCACATTGGGAGGGGGGAACCAAACACACCGCAACATTCAAAGCAAAATAGAGAGAACAAGGGGTCTAGGGAAAACAGTCCCCTCCTCCCTCCTTTCCCTGGAAGAAAAAATAAAGACCTTGGTAAGTAGTCAAGCAAGCTGAAAAGGCAGTTACACAGGAAGGATTTCTAAGCCCTATAGGGTAGGGCCTTCAAGAGTAGGGAAGTTCTTTCTCTCATTAGTGCGACGCATCCGAAACCTACCACATAAGGCATCAGGAAACTGCTACATCCTCCTACACAAGTAACTTCTTCATCTGCTCTTCCATTTACAGAATTTGAAGGGCCAGAAGAGTGCTTGAGAAATACAACATTAATGCCCAAGTACTGTCAAATCTAAGGCTACATATTGCACCGTGACTGATGAATGTTTCACAATTCTATTTACTTATATAAGCTTTATATTGATTTGTTTAATCTTTGCTAAGTTTACCATGAATTACTATGTAGAATAATGGAGAAATGTAGCTCTAGCATTTGTTCAATTCTAGTAATACCTCAGCAACACTGGATGGGTTCTAAGTGATGAAAATGGACTCAGATGGATCATGGTCCACCAGCAGCTCTCAGGTTAGTTCTCAGAGCTGCATTTATGCAGCAGATCTAGAGAGTATTGCACGGTGAGCAAGTTACCATGAAGAGATTTCCTATAAGAAAACACAACAAGGCAAAGACAAGTAACAGACCAAAAGGAGCAATATGTGGGCCCATAATAACCTGCAGTAATTTAAAGTAGAGTGTCTGTGAAGTTCAGGAGATATAAGCCACATGAGGAAGCAAACCCATCACTTTTAAGCTTGCTTGGCTGTGGAGCTGTGACCCTTAATATCCTGTGTCTGGTCTCTTGTGATTCTCAAAGAGGAACGATCCCAAAGATTTAATTCTGAGCTAAAGGCTCAGCTGCAAATGTAGCAGGGAGAGAGAAGTATCAAAGAAAATTTGCTAACTAAGAAATTCACTTTTGACTGAAATCTGTATCATGCTAATCTACTTAAAAACTCAGGCCAAAATCAGAAAGTAGATTTGCCTTGAAGAAAAAGTTTAGAGAAAAATCAATATTCCCTCATCCCTTGATGCTCTTGCAGAGTTGGGCTTCCTCCTGTCCAAGGATTTTGCCAACCTGGAGGAGGTGGAAGCCGCAGGTGTAAGCCATTCCTTCTATTGAGAGGAAACATACCTTTGCTTCACAGATTTTAGGACCATGTCCTAGTTGTCCAGCTCCACTCTCAATAGGAAATTGTATCCGCTATTCATGTATCTGTAAATGAGCAAAGTTCACAGATAAAAATGAGAGCACACAGAAGATGTTTTGGCCCTCTTCTGAATTAGTCTGATTGGAAGCATATCCCTTCTTGCGTAAGAGGAATAAAGTAGATTTCTCCCCAGAAGCCTGCATGTTGTTCCTTTTATTGTCCTGATTTCAAAGAGCTGAAACTGAGTGCATAAAGCATCACCCACTTTTGTACAGTACACTTAATCTGAAAATTTACTACTGTTCCAATAAAATAAGATTAATATAGGAAACAGTTGCAAATATGTAGGAAGACCTGCCTATGAATTCAAGCACCTGATAAAAATTTGGTACAAAAATACCCATCCAGGGTGATACATGACAGATGTGGTTCTTGTGCCAGTCTACTTTTGAGCAACCCCCAAGAGATCAGCAGACTTATTCTGTTCCATCCGTGTGCACATATACAGAAAAAAATCTGTTTTCAGTCTGACACGAGCTTTAATACAGACTCTGTCACTGTCAGATGTTATTTGTCTACAAATAGGAAGAATCAAGATTTGAAGCAGGGCAAGGGTAACAAGCATCTTGCAACACAACATTTTGGGCCAAATTCTACGTGCACAGCTCCCACTGAGATCCAAATATGGGCAACATTTGTTTCCAGATTGAGCACAGAATGTGTCTCTATTGTCATTGAAATGAAAAAGGGCATGAGCTTTTGAACATTATTCCATTGGTCAGACTTGCCAGCTCAACCTATGTCCAGTGATCAGAAATAATTTCACTAAACCACTTATTTTCTGTTTCCACAAAGGTGCATGCTGAAACATAAGGCATTGGAGATAGCGGATGGATAAAAATAGACAAATTTGCTGTGGGTTAACTTTGCTCAAGATTGTTGGCTGCAGCCATGTTTAAACAAATGGCTTCTTACTTCTTGTAAAAGAAGTGTGTCCTTCTCATCACATGCTACAGGAAGGCTGGTGTGCTGAGAGGGCCTGGGACAATTGCAACAGTCACTGAGCTGCACTGTGATACATTTGAATTCTGGCCAGAATCTGGGAAGTTCACGTTAGCTTGCCAGACCATTCAGAGAAAATGGGCTTCAAAGAGAACTTTTTACCCTTGATTCCAAAGTGTAAGCGAGTATGGAAAGAGTATAATGTTTGCTGTTGGGATTAGCCCCCTACCGCGTCAGCCACATACGAGTGCACTGAAAATTGGCGGCATGTAGGGGGAAGCCTCTCAGCCCACTGCAGCTGAGCTAAAGCCAGGGTAGATTTCCAAGCACCAAAGCAGAAGGTGTGTGAACCTCATTATCATCTCCTAGCACAGAAAAGAAACAAAGCAGAAATCACACTGAAAGGAATGGAAACCAAAGGCCATGTAAGATGGGAACACATTCCCTATTTCAAATAGTATAAGGAAACCTTGGGTAATATTGAGGGACTGCTTAAAAGGACTTGTTGCACAGCAACATACAAAGCAATGTGTTAGAATTTATGTTGTAAAGAAAAAGATAATTCTGGTTAAAATAATTTTAGAGGATTTTTTTCTGTTCCATGAAGACATAATAGGATAAAGATTCTCCTTTATTAGATGGCCAGCACTCTCCTCAGTTTAGAAAGGACTGGTGTCATGCTGCACCAGTTTTTGCTCATGCAGACTACTCAAGCGTAACACAAATCAGAGTCACTCTACCCAGTATGATCTCAAGGTTCTTCCCTCATTTCTAGCTTCTCACTTATGTCCCTTCCTTGGCCCAGGAGTTTCTACAGGAGTATTTTGTAGCTCCAACTCTTAAGAACCAATTTTGGTTTCTTGAGATATCAGCCAGAGAGAAAGCTCTATCTGCACAAGGAATAAGTTGCTCTCCCTTGGCATCATTATGCTGCTGGCTCAGTGATTTCCCTCACCATGCTGTTCATAGTCCCACAGTGAGAGATCTAAATTCTTCAGACTGGGCTGGGGGAAGAGATATGCACCACAGACCAAGCTGAACAACAGCCAGCATGCTGAACAAAAGTGTGCCTGAGGTGTCTGTGCTGAATGCTGGGAGAGGCCGAACTAAGCGCCTTGCAGCCTCCTCCATGCTCGCAGGGGACTACAGAGACATGTATTTCAGATGCCAAGTTTCACACCCAGAGCCGTTAAATGGAAACCAATTTCCCCAAAGAACTACCTGTTTTTTCTAGGGAAACACTAGGTTTTGCCAAGGGAAACACTACCTAGACCCATTAACAGAAGTGACAGGGAGATGAACATTGGGCAACAAATGGTGTTCCCATTTGGAACAAAGCAAAGAAGCAGCAAAGGAGAGAGAAGAGCAAGTGCCTCTCTTTGCCAATAATGGGAGAAGAAAGATCCAATGCGGTCCAGTAAGACAGGAGGACATAAACTAGTTGTAAGAAAGGAAATTGTTCTGAGGATTTATTTCAGTCTATGTGGATCACCGACTGAACTTTTTATTTTTTATTCTAAGCTCTGATTGGTATGAATAACAACCTCCAAATGAAACTTTGTCAAAAGGGTAGAAACTGTTGGGCCGTGTCCGCTGACCACAAACGAAAGCATCTTAACATTGCCTTCTTACCTATCAGTATTCAAAAAATTGTTTTCAAAATATTCTGTTTATATATGGATCTAAGTAGTGCTTATTTTGCAAACTAAGTAACAGCTATCTCCCCAAACATCATGCTGGGTGCCTAGGTGATGCCACTTTGGATAAAAGCAGAGATTGAAAAATTTATTCATACATTGAGAGTTATTAAGGAACAGAATTTTGTCTGGGTAGGACAAAAGGGGAAGGAAACTATGTCTTGAATCCGTGAACTGAGACTGTGATACATATTGTGGCAGTGCTGTTTAAACCACCTCTAATTGTCCTCCTCGTTTCCTTTATACATCTACTTCCATTCCCATCTGTCCCCTCCTGTGTTAGCACAAAGAGTTTTGTAGCACTGTGGTAAGTGAAGACATTAACTAATCTGATTGAAAAATAATCCAGAAAAAATATAACAATGTTTTATTCTCACCCAGATCAGTTCCTTGATATGGTTTGCTGTAGGGGTCATGAGAACAGCTGCAGTAGCACAGAGGACGACATGATGCAGGTAAAAGAATCAAATAAAGCAGGACTGATGCCAAAAAAATGGCTCACAACCACAGCCTGAAGAACTACATTGTATAAAAACAGATTTAATGAAAAAGTAAAATTACCAACCAGGAGTGTGTACCTGACATTCTCCACTTGCTTGAATGGGGATATATAGGGCACATACTTGTAAGATAAATTTGAAATAATATATATATTTCTAAATCAAGAGGTAGTAATGTCACACAGCACTACTGCAGGCTCCATTGCTTGCCTGAACCTCTCATGGATTCACGATCGTTGGCAATTCTGAGCCACTGTCTGATATCTCCTGCTTTACTGCTCTGAGTCCAGAACTGTGAGCTCTAAAGTATTCACACTGTGTTTGTTTTCAGATGATTTTTATTTCCATATGACATGGTTTCCTTAATGTAAAGCACATGGAATTGATTGCTTAATCCAGTGTAGTTTTTTGCTGGATGCAGACAAACTCTTGCCAGTGTGACAAAGTGCAGCTGCTTCTACGAATGCAGGTGCAGCAACCAGGTGGTTTTATTGCAATTACAAACCCTGCAGATCTTTTAGGAATGTCTATTGCGCAAGGACAGAAGGAACAGCTATAACTCCAAGGTTATCGTCAATTTTAGAAGAGAAACAAGTGAAAAGAGGAGATAAATAGAGAATAAACTCTGATTACAAACAGTCCTAGAAATAATAATTTTTAGGTACAAGCTTTCCTAGCAGGACTGAGAAGAATAGCTTGCTTCAGACACAGCACTGATTTGATTGTCCTATCCCACTTGTGCCCAGTGTAAACATGCCCTTGAAATGGATACAGCTGTAAGGTTCATATTGCTATCTGGGTTCAAAGGCCTGGTTTAGTAGTGCTGCTTTTTTTTAATATCTAAATGCCTGTATGCTTATTTACAATGTTGATTGCCTTTTCTTGATGGTTTGGCTTCAGAAACATGCTGTGGAATTTAAATTCGTCCCCCTCCCATGCTAATGTTGGCATTATTTGTGTGTAAACACATTACATGAGATAGCAGAAATGTAAATGAGATTTCAATGTTGAGTTGATTTATAAACAGCCAGTCTCCTAATTTATTGAAGTTGTCTTTGTGCCGTTTGCACATGATTAGCAGCATATACCATACATAGGGTGCCCTTCTGTAACATGTTCAGAAAGAAGAAATGCAAACTGTATACCATTATAACACCAAATGAAGATCTTATTGTGCTTCAAGATGCTTTGAAACATGTAGTTACTAACTTAACTCTGTCTGTGAACTTGTCCTCATTAACTCCATAATTAGCAAGATCATGTTTGATCTTGGAGTTCATTAGACATTGCAGCTGGAAGATTGTTTCAGTTTAACACATCAGAATAGACAATTAAAGTGATAATAAAGAATCAATATCACTTCCCTGTTTCTTAGATTTTTTTCAAGGTTGCAGTGTGCCTAATTAAACCTGTTTTGAAACAGTGAAAAATTAAAAAGTAATGTGGTCATATTTATTTTAGTTTAACAGGCTATTTGAAAGGCTGTTTGAAATGTGTCCTGGGAAATAGTTTCTACCCACATGATGAGTAAATAGTTGGGATGATTTCAGATTCAGCTGCAGACTTAACTGAAGACTTGAGTATATATTATTCTCATGTCCCTTCTATTGTCTGTGTCACATGCAAGTCCCCTTCCCTCTTTTTACTTTGTGGCTGGACCCAAACTTAAAGTTCACATCAGCTGATGCTCCAGTAAAAGGAGACAATTTTTCAGGTCAAGTTACTTGTATGTCTTTGACTTTTCCTCAACACAGGCCCAACTGATCAAAAGTTCACTTCCCAGAACAGCAGCCTGATTTTCCAGTGCATCAGGATATCCTTGTGCAAGATAGCTGTAAAACTGGCCTAATGTTGAGAGTGTCTGTGGCAGACCCAAGCCTGAATTCACACCATTAAGGGGCTCCTTCCCCATCTGCTGTCCCTTTGGGAGACAGACTGGGATCCTCAAACACACAAGTGATTCTCCAGTTGTTATCACAGCCTAGGAAGCAGTATAAATGAGAGGAATAAAAGCATGGTCTGTACAGAATCCCCAAGTTCAGGTGGTTCAGTTCTGGTTCTGTTTTCTGCCTGTCTCCTGTGTAGTAACTAAGTGAACTGTAATACATTTCTGTGTTTCTCTTTTCCAATGGCAGAGTGAGGCTCTCAGACATAACACCGGAAGAACACGTAAGAAACCTCAATGAAATTTTCTATTTAATGAAATGCAGTAACATTCTAAACAAAATTAGCAAGATTCAACATCCTCCTTCTACTTAAGTATTTTCACTTCAATTCTTCATCATTCTCATTTAATAAGCACAGTTAACTGAAGACACGAATCATGTCACTGAGGGAGAAATGGATAATGAAGGACTACTGAAGCACTAATCCAGCTAATCTTGCCTTTGGCTCTTGAATTTGTGTAGATCCCAACAGTAGCTACTAAGTTCCAAATTCACCCAATTCATTCCAGTGGCCTATAGGGTGCCATATCTTTTCATTTTGTTTGCAATCATTTGAAACTAAATTCTTTTAAAAGATATTAATGGTTCATTGCTTTAAACTGAAACAAATTCTAATCATTGGCATTTGGGGCAGATTATAGAAATAGGGTCAGATCCCTTGTTAGTGTGAGTCCATCAATGAAAATGACAATGAGAATCCTAGCTTATGTATCCTGGATATAATGCCCTTGATATATGGCAGAACTAGGAAAAAAATTGCCTGTGTCCGAAAATTGATGTGCCAAGGTGACCGTAGACAAGCAGATAGCAACATTTAGGCTTGATTTTATTCTCTGTGGCACACTTCTGTGCCTATGCTACAGATTTTGGTTGCAAAGGAGGACATCTGGCATCAGCCCACTCCCTTGCACAGCTGCACAACAGGCCAAGGCTGATCCAGCCATACCTGCACTGTCCTACCTTACTGGTCACCCCCACGCAGGACCCTTGCCAACCAGCATTTGAATCACTTGTAGAAGGACCTTGTCTTTCAAGATATCTTGTCCTGGCATCAGTTGTGTCTCATGTGCCATATTTCCGCTGCCCTGTACAGCACCAGGTCACCTTGGCTCGGCATGACATAGATACTGACCTTGCTTGCAGCTTTACCAGCTATCGCCTCATAACAAATAGGCCTTTGGTGGGACCTGCACTGCTCCTTCAGGGCACAGCTCAGATAGATGGGCAGAGTCACTAGATGAAGATTGGGAGGATAGGCAGCATCATAAACATTTTGTCCAGATTCAATCCTCCCAAAATTGCCTGTGCTCACATGTCAAGGACACCTGTTTCTTACAGGCACCACTGCCACCCCTCTGTGCAGGCTGGGACTCTGGAGAGCACTGGGTCCTGTTCAAAATGGAACACAGGGGTCTCAGGGGGAGGCAACGTCATCCACAGCAGCTGAGGGTCATCATGGCACCCCACGTGCTGGAGCAGGAGTAAGGCCGAAGGCTCTATCCTTCATGCCAGGAAATGGCCCTCTGGCTACCGCACGGCTGCGGCTTCCAGCCAGCAAGGAGAGCCCCTGTGGACAGCTTCTTCTTGAGGGCATCTCAGCAATATGGACATGGGACACTTGCTGCCTCAGGTCTTGGAGGTAGTCTGGGATCCATCAAAACTCTCAGCACTGATAGAAAAACAACACCCTTGCTATACCCATAACACACTTGGGTGTCCTGAGGGAGGCAACACCACAGGCACCCTTGGGCCACAGGGCTCTTTAATACAAATGAAGCTATGGACAAATTGCTTTCCTTCTCTTCCCTGTCTGGGAAGCCTGAAGTAGAGAATAAAGGTGCCAATGTGCCCTGGCTCTGTGGGTTGCCTCTGCCCTGAAGGGCTGTACTCTCCCAGGCCCCCTCTCCCTGCCAGCCTGCAGGCAGTGCGGCACTGCTGGAGTTTGAGGAGTTGTTGGTGCAATATCAGCAGTGCCCCTTGCATCCCAAGACTAGTTCTCCATGTGTGCAGTGTTTCTGTGGCCAACAGCTGGGTCAAATCCACAGAGCAGCACCAGTACTAGGCTTGGAGAGAGTTTTATTCTCATCCCATTTTATCCTATGTGTTCTCCGATGCACATAGCAAAACTCTTCCCTGGGCTCTTTCCTGCTAATGAAGTGATTTTAGTGCATTGTGGGTTTTGGCTTAGCCTGTTTCCAAGAGGCAATCTTATTGCTTTATCTATGCAAAGTTAAAGATCTATCCTCATTTTCTGTCCCTGTGACATTCAGGAGGTTCATGTGCAAGAAAAAAAAATGGACTTGCAGTCCCTAGGCTGATTTTGGGATGGTTTATACTATCTCTAAACAGCAGGTTAATTTCAGTTGACACTTATTTATGAAAGCACAAAGTCTGGTGAGGTAATAAAAAAGTCAACTCCAAGAGAATATATAGCCTTAGATTTTCTTACCTAACATGGTTTTATTTAGAGATTTATTGAGCAAAATAAAGATTTGCCTGGCAAATAATGTTATCAATTGCTCCATATTTTAAAATCTTTTGAAAGCACATACAAAAACCAGATTAATTTCCTTGTACACGATCTACTGTGGGGTATAAACACGTTTTATTCAGTGACTAGCCAAGAAAATGTAAATTAGCTGCCTGACATTTGGGAAATTCGTGTGGCTGAATTATATGACTTGTATATTTGGAAAACCCATAGGGTTTGTTAGTATCCAGGTGGATGTTAATTTTAAATAACAGCCTGGTCAGATGCTGAGGTTTCAGTGTTGAATCAAAGACACAGAATCTTCTGCCGTCTCAATCCTTTTACCTACGTAAAGTTAGAGGATTTGCTGCCTGAAATGGGTTTTCAGAGAGGCTGAGTGGATAACACATCCGGTCGCTCGCAAGCTGACTCTGTCTCTGCTGCCCTGTTACTGTTGGGCAAAGATCTGCTCCCGCTGCCCACGTCTCACCTCCGCGCGGGGTAAGAGGGTCCCCCCACAAGACAGACCCAGGGCGGGCCATTGGCTGGGTACATGATCCCAGGTCCTCTCCCCGTCTTTGTGGCCGGGGAAGGATGGAGTGATGGTGCACCGCTCCCTACACAAATCTGCCATTCAGCGGGGCGAGGTCGGGAAATAATGAAGTCAGCACATTAGTGCCTTGCCTGCTGAGCTCACACTGCTGAAAGCTGCCGGTGGGTGAATTTCCCAGCGTTTGGAAACTTTGTCTCAGTTCTGCGGGTTTGCTCAAGTGTGCGATGGCTGTTTGCAAAGGGAGCTTTCCCGCTGGGTGGGTTTGCTTTCCTCCTCGGGGCTCAGGGAAGGTGGGAGCTCTCCTTCATGTCTCCCCTGCCCCCACTGCTGCCCCTCGCTCACCCCACAAACACAATGCTCTTCCAGCAGGTTCCCTCCGCTGGGGAGCTTTTCCCTCTCCCAACTCCCACACTGGGACATTTTTCCACATTTCCAGGATTACGGCCACTTTCACTTAGATCTATGTGTGTTGCCTCCACATACAAAGAAGCACTTGGGGACGGGATTAGTAGGATTAGAAGAGATTCACATATGTCCAGTTCAAGCAATTGGTATTCAAAGCTTTACACTTCCAAATGCCACCAAGAGAGAGAAAAGGAGCTGGGAGCTTGCTTTGCATTTCAGCACCTTCCTGCGGGGGACAGGGACCTTTGTCTGGGACGTGGTGGGGGGGGAGGGGGGGACACACAAATCCCACCCCCGTCCCTCCTAATCCAATATCCCTCAGCCACCAACTCCTTCCCTTCAGTGCCACCGGTAGGGCTCTGCTATAACCCCAATCAGGAGCTGCAACTATCACGGTTTTCTCCATTCTTTTTTTAGAGCAGCTCTTCTGCAAATTTTGAGAAATTCTGCTGGTGTCTGGCAGGCAACTCAAGATCCTGTCCCGTGCAGTTTGTTACCATATATCTTGTCTGTTGATGTAAGACAAGAAAGTATCGCTGGGTTTAAAACATAAAGGCAAAAAATTCCTAAAAGAGTGCCTTTGTTCGTATTAAGTTAAATTCTTCAGTGAACTGTTAATGCTAGCAAGGCAAATCCTTAAGATGAAACAAGTGCGTTAGGTATTTCTGAAAAAGTAGTGGGAAAATCTACTTTTTCCCATTTAATTTTAGATAGACTGCCTTCCTTGTTGCGTTTAGGTGGTGATTTCCTGCTATTAGGAAAGGCAGAATCTGTGTTGCATAGCTTGTGTTTTGGCAGTCACTCCAAGTATGAACAAATAATCTTGTTCAAAAATCAAGAGGAAGGCTTTGATATTAGTCAGTGTAACAAACCTCTCTGTAGTACAGTGAGAGATTTTTGAAGCAGAGCAGGTGGAGCCTTATTTAATTACATTCATCAATTAATTAATTCATTCATTCTTTTGTTCAGTTTTTCTGCTCACTTTCTGCTCACTAGGATAAAAGCTCCTGTGGAATACTATATTGTTTGCTGTGACTTATGAGGGACAGGACCATATATAACCAGATTAAAAAAATCAAGCAAACAGGCAAAAAAACTTTCTATACCCTGAAGAATGTCCTTTAAGTGATTTTTTAAAAATTTCCAGTAGGTGTGTTTTTGTTTTACAATTTTCAGCCCAGAAATCAAATTTCAGAGTATATTAAATAGGCTGAAAAAAACTGAAATATTGCTAAAATAACAAAGATGATGTCTTAGTTTTTTACATTTACTTTTATCTTTAAAGAGGCATGGAGTCCTGAGTGAATGTTAGCGGAAGTCAATATATTTAATATGAATTTACTAATACCAGAGTAAGTACAAAATCCAGTGAGTCTTCTTTCTCATTAGTAAAATGCACCAGTTTTGAGTTGATATTTTGTTAACTTGCTATTTTTGCCACTCCAAGTCCTATTTCAATAAAAATACATGGGAATGGGTGCCATGAATATCCAGATTAAAGGAACTAAGTGTGTGGATTCTTGGATAGTCACAAAATTTTGCAGTATACAAAGGGATCTATACTTCAGATGGGACTTCAGATAGGTGGAAATCCTTAAAATATTGAAAACCAGGGAGGTTATCAGGTCTGTACATAATCCCTAAATCTTCAGGGAGTTCTGAGTAGTTCACATACACTATGATGCAAGACTAGGCCTCTGCAATTTAGGACAAAGGCAGTGATATCTGCAAAATCTCTAACTGGAACATAATGATTATCCATTTTGGGTACCTGCCAGATGTGGAGAAGAAGTTTGCTTGGTAACAAAGCTGATGAGAAGACAACTCAAAACATAGGTACCTATGCACATAATTTTAAATTGAATTTTATTTTCAGAAGTGGTGAGAATAACTACTTCCCACTGCATCTCTTATCATCAGTCATGTAGAGCTGTAAAATTAAAAATACATACAATTTCTTGATTCTTTACCTTTTATAGTTCTGATTTTTGTTGCCTAGTCTTTTCTATCTATCTATCTATCTATCTATCTATCTATCTATCTATCTATCTATCTATCTATCTTATTTACACAGTATTCCCCTTAGGTTTTACACAGTGTATCCATATTTTTTGGGTCTGTTGTTCTTGCCATACTACTACTGTTACTACAGTAACTGTTAGCAAGACTGGATTATGTCTGGAATGTCATCCCACTCCAGAAATATATTATTTGTGTCTGGAAGGACCTTAGAATTCTTACCTCCCTGAGAATACAAATTACCTGAAAAAAAAGGTTGTATCATAGGAGCAGTGCCACCTGTTTGTTTTGCTGTGTACAAACTGTTTGAGAAGAAGCTGTAGCTCCCAAGAACCTGTTCCATCCTAGGCTCCCAGTCAGCAGTGCTTCTGACAGCCCGGCAGAGGACATGGGGCACTAACTTCCACCAAGGCATCTCTCATATCTCATGTATTTCCTCTCTAAAATAAATTTGCTGGCAGTATCTGAAGCCACTGAGCTCCATATGAAGGTTGTGTTTCACCAGGGACCCAGCTAAGCACCTCTGCAAGGAACTGTCTTCCTGACAGAGATGATGGCTTCAGGCTAGATCTGGGTACATGAAACTGCTGCTGTTGGACAATTGCCTTTGGTTTGGGTGCAAAAGAATAACAGGCAAAATGATTACAGAAGTGGTATTAGCAAACTAGAGAAGATGACCTTGCGTTCCATCCACGGATCCTTCCCTGAAAACAGTTTTTCTTGGTATTGGCATCCGAAAATAAATGTGAGCTCCCTTAGCTGAGCTTAGTGTCTATGGCTGGCATGGGCTCTTTTAAAATCTCATTATTAACATTTTGCTGATCTATTTCCTTCTTGGGAAACAAATATGAAAGGGTTTGCCCCCAATTAAAGCATTTTTGTTTACAAACTAAATGATCTCATTGGAGTAATTAAGCGCTTCCTCAAAGTGCTCACTGGTTCTTTATTACGAGGAACAGCACTGGTAATTTGAATTTTAGGGGCCTGACCTCTGAGTCTATTGAAACCAGGAGACATTAGTCAGCTTCAGTAAGGTTTGGTTCTGGCCCTGACAGGCCTCATAATAAGCAAACAAACACCACAGTTCGTCAGTGTTTCAATAGTTAATAATTAACCTCTGCCATAAGCTGGTGAGAAAAGATGGTGTTGGTGGACCATGTCTTCTCTCCCTCTCTCTCCCTTTTAAGAGACAGAGGTGGGACTTTTATGATCCTCAATACTATTGTGTCTGAGCACTTCTAAGCCTGCTCCAAGCTGCCAGGAATTACAGGCTCCCAGTGTTATATCCATAGGTTTGTAGGTTTTCCATTCAAACAACACATGCTTTGTCCCAACATGGGCTGAAGGGAGGACCAAGAAAACCACGTCCAGCCCCACAGCCCTGAGCCTGGCTTTAAGCAGTCACTAGGCACTACTGCCCCTGCAGCTGTCCTGTTGCCTGGGGGCTTCTCTGGGTTGGGCTGGGGTTCTCACGCCCCTTATGTGAGACATGAACATCTCTGACGGGGGGTTCTGCAGGTGTGATGGGGCAATGACCATCAGGCTACGTGCTACCAACTCTGTTCTTTCCCGTGTGTCTGCTTTCTGACCATCATTCTTCTCTTTTATACTTGTCCTTGATGTTATTTTCCTCCAGTGTATTTTATTTTCCCTTTCTGGAATCACATTTACATTAGCAGTGCAATTGTCACTGAAAATGGACTGCCTTCAGCTGCAGCTTTAAACAAGATGAGAATGGAGAATTATTCATGTTGTAAGGGTGGGAAAATGTGATTTAAATGATGCAAAAAACTTATATAGTAAAGTCTCCCCAGATATTTGGAGTTTCAACAGCTCAACTGAAAGAAGTATAGCAAGAGACTCATAAGTGATTTATAAAAACGGCCTTATGCCTTAGCCAGGCCAGGTTTTACCATCGTTTCTGATGTTCATTAGCATCTCATTGCACATGACGTCCCATTGATCCCGATGGAACAAGCCCACACAATAGACTTCTATTCAAGGGTAGTGAAGGCAGTCCATACGCCCATCCCCAAACACTGAGACATGGCAAAGGTTTGTGAATAGACTGCAGATAATTTTTGTTGTGTCTTCTAGAATTTGTACTAGCCTTTTATGGACCTGTAAATATTCACTGGAAACATGCATTGTTTAAAATTGAGATACAAAATGAGACAAGGGTTTTTTTACTTTCTCTTTAGTGAGTCTTCCACGCTTTTGAATGTGTAGTGGAAGAATTATTCAATAATTTCTATGACTTTATTTGTTTTCACTATAGTTACGAAAACTAAATTGCATTATGCTTGTTTCTGAGGTGACAAAGCATTTAAATCTTTATTTGTTAGAACACCAATACTTTTACACTGAGATAACTAAATATTTGAGAAGTTTACTTAACAGCAGCGCATCTGGGGGTTTCTGATGGGCAGGATTTGGAGGGAGCTTCAGGGGAGCTCTCCTGTACTCTGTATCCTTCTCCCACTCTGTTTACAGCTGATGTTTAAATACCCTGTATAACTTAAAGACTAACATGGTAATCATCAACTGTCTCATAAAGCAGTGAGAGAGAAGGTTCTTAAAAGTCACTGTGTGAGTTTTGGTATCAAGTGTAATAGATGGAGAAAGTTCACAGTAATAAGAATGCAAATAACTACAAGTGACGTGGAAGGGCAGAAATAAAACTTGCTTATTTGAGAATGTTAATATTTTAGTGTGAATATGGCCCAGAACATAAAGGTAAAAGTGAAAATAAATACAGGCCTTTGAGCAGCGTTATTATCCTTCAGCAATGTGACGAGCCAGACGTGATTCCAAACTTTGTGACAAGTTTTTTTGCCAGGACTGTCAGGTTTGGCCCATTTGGCACGCCTAAGTGTGCACCACTGTCTGAGCACTGCACAGGGAAAATGTGCATCACAGTCTCATATCTGTGGCTGTATTTTGGGGGTAATGCAAGTTTTACCGATCAGCTAAAATTAAAATATTTAATGGATGCATATTGAATAATACTGACAGTTTGTTCTGGGGTTTTTTTTCTGAAATTCCAGAGACAGCAAAATATTTCACTATTGGGTATTATATATCACTGTTGGGTATTACTATGGCATGCCTGATACATGTACAAACATTCAGACTGATTTTCTAGAATCTCTGCATAAAATGCAGGTTTCAGGTGCAGTCAGTATAGGAAAAAAATGAAAAGTAATTACATATAAACTGTTAAATAAGTGGTTTTTATTGTTTATGGAAACAAATTTCCTACTTTTGGTAGCAAATGTCATATATCAGAGGATTGTACATCTCTAATTAATTAGTCTTTGACTTTTTAGATTTTATTACTAAGGTTTTTTTTCATATTTATTCCAGAGGTTTTGCAAATCAGTATTTAAATACAGAAGATAAAATGTCATCCTTAATTAACTGCACTGGAATGTCTGTCTGTTAGTTCCTTTAAGTTTAAATTATCTCTAGAAGCAGTGCCTGCTAGGGATTTGATCCTGTTGTCTTCTGCAGAATACTTTGAAGATATCAGTAAGTGCTCCAGTTTTAGATTTAAATAATGGGGAGAATTTGTTCTGGCCCCTTGTTGCCAAAGAATTTAAAATTATATGAATGGAGAAGAATTTTTCTTTATCCAGGCAAAGGAATATTATCTCCAGGTCTGTCTGTCTGCAGCCTTCTCTTCCTTTTCCAGTCGCTGCCCTCATATTGCCCTGCTACTGGAAAGCAAATTCGTGATAAACACACGAGCTAAAACAGTCTTTCAGCCTATTCACTTTGGCGATGTCAAAGTGTCATGACAAGATGCTATCAATCTGAATTATATCATCAATCTAAATGAAATCCATTAGTATATCTTGAGCAAAAGCAGCATGCAGTTAGGGGATCTCAGCCATACTCTCTAAAATAAAATGCGCACTGTTTAGAAACAAGCAAATTTCAGTTTTAGCCCCCAGTGCAGTACAGCACAACCCCTTCATAGCAGCACTTCTCTCACAAGGAGCCAGCTGAGAGCTTTCTTGTAATGCAGTGATCTAGACTTCTTATATTGTATCAACAACTACTTGTGGTGCTTACAGTTATAACTACTTTTATCCTGAAAGCACTGTTGTCAAATGTCAAAATCAAATTAAAAACAAGCAGAGATAGCGAAAACTAGTGGCAGTAAGCCATAAAAATGAATAGGGTTCTAATAAACACAAAAGAAAAATACATAACACTGGTAAAAAGAGCTTTCACATTACTAATTAGATTCTATGTTGCCGGCCAGGTCAATAAAGTCAAGGGAGTGCAAGATTTAATATTCTGTCATAGTGAAGTTATGCAACAGCAAAATACATCCAATTTCCATACCAAACTCTATGATAATTCAAAATCGGGCACTGCCTAGAGTGCATCCATTAACTAAAATCCAGTATTTGAAAACACACGATTTCCATTCGGAGTAGCCTCTAAACTCAAAATCCTCCCCGTGAGCCGCCGCCGGGTAAGTAGTGGGTCGAGTGCCCCACGCTCTGGCTCGGTGCCGGCGCTGTGCGGGACGGGACGCTCCTGCGCCTGGTACTCTAAATCTCCTCGAGCAGTTTGTCTTCTCAGAAAACGCACTTTTCCCTTCCTCACCAAATCTCTCTGCCTTTCTGAAAATGGGAATTAAAAGGTGGGAAAGAGCATGCTAATTTAATGTAGCTACCACCTAGCCTTATTTTTCACCCTCTCCGACTCCCCCAATAGTAAAATATTTGGTTTTCTGACTCCCGGGGGTTAATTTCGTTGCTGCGCCGTCAGGGGCAGTTTCGCTGTTGACTGAACCGTGACTTCTCCGCAGCCCTATCCCGAATGGCCCTGGCCAGAGGATGGCGGGCATTTGTCCGGTGCGAAGCGACAGCGGCGAACGCAGCCAGTGCGCCCCGAGGCAGCGCCGACCCCCGCCCGCCGAGCTCACCCACCGCCCGCCGCCGGGACGGGACGGGACGGGACGGGACGGGACGGGACGGGACGGGACGGGACGGGACGGGACAGGACGGGACGACCCCGCTGCTCTCCGCTAGCTCAGCCGGAAAGTGTCCGGGAGGGTCTACTCCCACGTGGCTGCGCCCACGAGTGACAATTCCCACGCACCGCTCTGCTGTACCTTTCTTTTTTCCCTTCCTTCTTTCCTTCCCTCTTTCTCTCTTTCCTTTCCATTTTCCTCTCTCTTTTCTTTTCTTTTCTTTTCTTTTCTTTTCTTTTCTTTTCTTTTCTTTTCTTTTCTTTTCTTTTCTTTTCTTTTCTTTTCTTTTCTTTTCTTTTCTTTTCTTTTCTTTTCTTTTCTTTTCTTTTCTTTTCTTTTCTTTTCTTTCCTTCTTTCCTTCTTTTTCTCCCTTTATTCTTCTCTCTGTCTCTCTTTCCTTTATTAATCTATCTTTTTTCTTTTTTTCTAGCTGCAAATGAAAGCAGCAAGGGAGGCTGGACTCGTCGGGCAATGTTACGACCAGCAATAGTGCTGGAGAAGGGCTGCTTATTTCCGAAACGACTTTCCTGGCGAGGCTCCCTCTGCTCGGGATTTAACCTCGCGTATCTTTCCCAAATCCTTCCTTTGCCCTAAGGCGACCCCGAGCGGAGCCAAGTCCAGTCTCCCTGTCCCGTGAGGGGGATGTTGCGGCAGTGCAGGCGGGACTGGCCTGCAGAGCCGAGCCAGGGGCGTTGGGAAGCAGCGACATCGCCGGGGAAGGGAAGAGAAAATTATTAGTAATATTCCTTCGAGTGACAAGTCCACCTTTTCTTCCCGTCCCAGCTCCCGTCCCTCTCGCTCCGCGGTGCTCCGGCGGCTCCGCAGTCCAGCATGGACCCCCGGCCCCATCCCGAGGAAACCCCAAACCCGGAGGGAAGCGGGGCTCTCAGGAGCAGCTCGCCCTGCCGGAGGTGAGAACAGGACCCCTCCTGTTGCTTCCCCCGACGGCATCTTTTTGCCTTCCTCTTATCTCTCCCCGTCGGACTTAAACTTCCCCAAACCAAGATGCGCGTCTGCTCCGGAGCGGCGGACGTGGGGACGAAGGGTGGGAGCTGTAGCCCCTCGAGCAGCCTCCAAACCGGGGCCGGGGTTTTTCCCCGATCTTGCGCGGTTTTCTGCCGCTGTCGCCGTCTCCGTATCATTTTTTGTTCATTTGCTTCAGCCCAGCTCTACGGGAGAAAAGGACTCAAGGAGGAGCGGGCAGCCCCAGGAGCCACCAGGAGAGCAGCTCCGCAGGGTGCGGAGACCGGCGGTGCCCGGCTCTGTGGGGTCGGACGGGGCTGTGGACTCCGGGCCGGACAAGTTTCCTGCCTGTATTCATTCTATATTCATGCCGGCAAATCTGTCAGCTGAGGAAAAGTCTAGGGGGTTTTACGGCTTTCGCGGTGGAAGCAGGATAACGCCGAGATCGCATTCACTTACTTTTGATATAGTCTCCTAAACTATATTTTTCTTTTCTTTTCTTTTCTTTTCTTTTCTTTTCTTTTCTTTTCTTTTCTTTTCTTTTCTTTTCTTTTCTTTTCTTTTCTTTTCTTTTCTTTTCTTTTCTTTTCTTTTCTTTTCTTTTCTTTTCTTTTCTTTTCTTTTCTTTTCTTTTCTTTTCTTTTCCTTCTCACCGCAGGATTTACTGACAGTGCTAGAATCAGAAGGCTTTAATTTTGCTCAGCAGATTAACCACAGTTAAACTCAGTCGGACGAAAATATCCCTCTTTTTCTGACTCTTCATCCTCCACGGGGCCTGGACACTACGAAGGAGTGAGGTCCTGCCAAGATTTCTTCCGGGCCCTAAGCACCTTTTGGAGGGTGGACACTCAGACCCTCGGTTTCCCCGAGAGTGGGGGGCACCAGCTCCGGCTCCGGGAGTTCCACGGGTGGCGCGGGTGGCTCCCGTCCCGTCCGCTCTGACGGCCCCGCACTCATTGCGTACGCACCACCGGGGGCTGGGAAGATCCGGAGGACGACCACAGGCCCTTCCCCGGACACGAAGGCTGCTCCCGCCACCGTCCCCGCAGGGAGATTCTCACCTCCCCAGCCCGGCAGACCCCGCAGGCGGCCACGCCGGCTCAGTCTGCACCCGCGGCAGAGTCAGACATGAGGCTCGGCCGAGAGCTGAGGTGGTGACACCGGCCCGGGTGCCCCGCCCGCCTTGCCCGGTCGAGCCCCGAGCAGCCCGGCTCCACGCATCCTCCTCCCTTCCCCGCTCCACCTCCGGCTGCGGCCGGTGCCCGGGTCCCATCTACTTACTGGCGCGAACGCCTGGGGATGTTTGCAGCGCTGCCCCCCGAGCTAGCTCCCTTCCCGCCCGCGTCCGGCCCTCTCGGTCCCACCGACGGCTGCTCCGGACGCCCTGCCGCCTCCCCGCCGGAGCCCGAGCTCAGCGGAGCCCCGGGGACTGCCGGCCACCCCTCCTACCGCCACGCACAGCCGCTGCACCCTGGCTTTCCCCGTTTATTTAAAGGGAGTCACTGGCCCGGGGCGAGGCGGGCTTCCCAGCCCGCACCTTCCCGCGGCTGATGCCAGAGCCATCACTCATTAAACAAAGCGGCTGCCCAGGTACGAGGCAGTTTCGGCCAGCCGCACCACAAGCCCCGGCCCGGGGGGACAGGGAAAGGGGGAGGGCAAGGCAAACAAAGCGTGGAGCCGCGGCTGGAGCCGGGCATACTGCAGGACGTGGGCGACTGACCCCTCCCGCCGTAGCGGAGGGACTTCCCCGGGTGGCTTCTGCCCGCTGACACCCGCTACCGGGGCTTGCCGGCCGGCCCCTCGCAGGCGCGCAGCCCCTCGCAGCCCCCTGCCTCCCTACTGTAGACGGGATGAGGTTTTATATTGGAAATGAGGAGGCAGGGGGAGGAGAAGGCGCGCACACGGAGCGATGAGTGTGCGGTGTCAATCAGAGGGGTTTTGTGTCTCCTTGACTCCTGATGGTCCGTGGCTGAGGTGTCCCGGGTGGCACCACAATGAATATGAATAGGGGTCCTTGCTAAATGGGACAGTCAAAGCGCACCGCCCTGAATAATGGCACGTCATCCTAACTAGACCATTATACATAGGAGGGCTCCTTTTGTCTCTGCTCTCTGCTGCAGCTCTATAAAAGCCCCTCTTTTTCAGGCTGAGATTAGTCCAAGCATACACTAACTAGCCATCCTGTAAACAGGCTGAGTAACCGGGTGGAGAGAGAGAGGAGACATTGGAGAGAGAGGGGGCTGCGGGGCTTTTTTTCCTCTTCCTCCAGCATTTCCAGCCCATCGCTGGCAGACCCTGCCGTCCATTTATTTCTTTTTCGTTTTGTTTTTGTTGCTTTTTGAAAGAGAGTTGTCTTGTTCCACCACCTCCAGAGCAGGGAAGAGTTTCTTGCTCAGAAGCCTGAATACAATGAATTCTGACTCCAGCTCTGTCTCCAGCAGAGCTTCCTCACCAGACATGGATGAGATGTACCTGAGAGACCACCACCACCACCACCACCATCACCACCACCAAGACAGCCGGCTCAACTCTGTCTCCTCCACCCAGAACGATCTGGTGCAGAAGATGTCCGGGGAAGGCCTCACCAGGAACGGTTCCAAGGCCGGAGGGGAAGGCAGCAAGTACAAAATCAAGAAGCAGCTTTCGGAGCAGGACCTGCAGCAGCTGCGGCTGAAGATCAATGGCCGGGAGCGTAAGAGGATGCACGACCTCAACCTCGCCATGGACGGACTTCGGGAGGTGATGCCCTACGCTCATGGACCGTCTGTGAGAAAACTCTCCAAAATCGCCACCCTCCTGCTAGCCAGAAACTATATCCTGATGCTCACCAGCTCCCTGGAGGAGATGAAGAGGCTAGTTGGAGAAATCTACGGGGGACACCACTCGGCTTTTCACTGCGGCACGGTGGGACCCTCTGCCGGGCACCCGCCCCACGCCGCCGGCACTGTGCACCAGGTGCACCCCATCCTCGGCAGTGCCTTGTCCTCCGCCAACACCTCCTCCTCCCTCTCCGCCTCCCTGCCGGCCATCGGCACCATCCGGCCCCCACACTCCCTGCTCAAGACCCCCTCGACCCCCCCCGCCCTGCAGCTCGNGACGGACCTGCCCCCGCCGCCCCCGCCCGCCAAGCCCCTCTAACACGGGATTAGTGTAGTAAGGACCTTGCAAAGGTAATGTTCTACCCGGCTCTTCGGGCCATGTTTTCTTATTATACTAAACTGGAAAAAATGTCCCTGTTGTAAACAGNGGATGAGATGTACCTGAGAGACCACCACCACCACCACCACCATCACCACCACCAAGACAGCCGGCTCAACTCTGTCTCCTCCACCCAGAACGATCTGGTGCAGAAGATGTCCGGGGAAGGCCTCACCAGGAACGGTTCCAAGGCCGGAGGGGAAGGCAGCAAGTACAAAATCAAGAAGCAGCTTTCGGAGCAGGACCTGCAGCAGCTGCGGCTGAAGATCAATGGCCGGGAGCGTAAGAGGATGCACGACCTCAACCTCGCCATGGACGGACTTCGGGAGGTGATGCCCTACGCTCATGGACCGTCTGTGAGAAAACTCTCCAAAATCGCCACCCTCCTGCTAGCCAGAAACTATATCCTGATGCTCACCAGCTCCCTGGAGGAGATGAAGAGGCTAGTTGGGGAAATCTACGGGGGACACCACTCGGCTTTTCACTGCGGCACGGTGGGACACTCTGCCGGGCACCCGCCCCACGCCGCCGGCACTGTGCACCAGGTGCACCCCATCCTCGGCAGTGCCTTGTCCTCCGCCAACACCTCCTCCTCCCTCTCCGCCTCCCTGCCGGCCATCGGCACCATCCGGCCCCCACACTCCCTGCTCAAGACCCCCTCGACACCCCCCGCCCTGCAGCTCGGCAGTGGTTTCCAGCACTGGGCGGGCTTGCCGTGCCCCTGCACCATCTGCCAGATGCCTCCCCCGCCCCACCTCTCGGCCCTCACCGCCTCCAACATGGCCAGGATCTCGGGGGAGACCAAGGACCTCCTGAAGTGACTCGGCGGGGCTCCCCCGGCCGCTGGGGCTGCGTCGGAGCCGGCGCTGCCACGGA